>BSBN01001236.1:13565000-13992230 GCA_027924645.1 Cunninghamia lanceolata | reverse complement strand
TGAGAACCCTATATTTTAATAACATATAATATTTAAGTAAGCTATCGCCAATGTTATTTATTTCAATATATTAGCCTAATTTAATATAAATCTAGGATATACTCTAAGAAGTATAATAGTAAGCATAGATATGTTTAAATGTTCCAAATTAAAATAAACTAATATAAAACTGGGAAATAAATAAGAAAATGAAAGGAAATAATAAGGTGTGTCCCTAGGAATGCCTATAGATTGAATCTAATGAATGAAATTGTCAAAGGGAGACTAGAGAAATACACCTAGAAATTTTTAAACCCTTATGCTCTATCAAGACACCAAAATTTGAGTTGGCTGATCCTTATTGATACTTATTTAGTTGGGGAATTGTGGCTTAATAAGAATGCAAATGTTAATACCAAGACACTTATGTATTCAAAGTATTGGTGTCTTTTGTTAAGAATCTTCAAACTTTTAGGAAATTCTCACCCTAGTACTTTAAGTCTTTTTCTATTGGTAGGATCTCCAAATAAGTCTCCAATCATGTATTATTAAAGTCTAAATTTGGAAGAGAAAGGAAAAATGGGTTTGGCTATTTAAGAGACTACCTCAATCTATCCCCAAGGTTGGCATTTTTCACATCAATAGTAGGCTTGGGTATTTTTAAGTGTGGGAGGTTCCTAGTGAGGTGAAATAATGGTGTTTGCATAGCTTTATATGTAAGAGGATACAACCCTATGGGATATATATATTCTAGGTGGTGTATATAAGTGATGGAGGACACATGGGTGATGAGAGAAGTTACACTCATTTAGAAAAAGGGAATTGGGGGTTAAGAGATCTGATTTATATAAGGAAATAGTGGAGTATAGGAATGTAGTAGGTAAGGGATCTAAGGAAGCCATTAGAGGAGAATTTTAGAGGATAATAGGGAAATAGTAAGATAAATATTGAGGGAGAAGTGATAAAGAAGAATGTAATTAGGGAGATGAGGAATATAAGGGAGATAAAAAATGGAGTGGAGGAATGTATCAAGGTAGAATTCTATGACAAATCTTCAAGATGAAAGTTCATACCTATGTCACACTTTTACACAATATTTTTGTTGGATTCATTCCAACTAAAATAGATTTGGGACATAACTTTTCCAACTAGAAGTGTTAGCTAAATGTAGATGTATCATTGCTTTGGTTCCAATTTATAACATTTTTAGAATTATTCAAAAAATTTATTGTTTATGCCACTTCTACTCACCTAAATAAGATTTTTTGATAAATCCAAGAGTACATTTTTGTAGATCTTAAAGTACAATTTTTATAAATATAATTTATTTCTTTTAATTAGTGTTTATATTTTAAATTTTATTTTCACCCAAAGTAGGTCATCAATGTCTAAATATAACATTGACTTATTTCTCAAGAAAAAAATACTAAAGTTTATTAAAATTTTGAAAAAATATGATTCACTAGATAGGAGAGATTTCATGTCAAGATGATATAATTGTTTTCTATCTTAGATTAATAGTCAAGAAAACATATGGAGCCTTGTCAAACAACTAAATATTTAGTACACTAGAATTTATACATTTTTGAAAAGAATTATTAAAATGAATATGTTTAATTCATGTACTAAAGTTTCAAGCTAACAATACGAAGAAAGGGGAAAAACTTTACTATAAAAAAGTTGTAGACCCCTTCACCTCACTTTTTAGAAATTAAATTATAGTGCCAGTTTTTTAGAAAATTACATCCAAAAAATTTATAATTATTTTTAAAATATAAACATATGCTAAACTAAAAAATCTATACTTTATTAGTTTACATCATTTAAAAATTTAAAACATATATGTAACTTTCAAGTTATTTAAGTTAAAAATCTAGATCAAGCTACGGTTGTAGGAAAGGTGGAATCTGGAAGTGGCATTCGTCAAGAGTGGAGGGAAAAAAAAGTTTCTCTTAAAGATAATACTCTTGACGAAGCTACAAAAAGTGATGCTAGGGCTTCCATGGAAATTGTTAATATCCAAATTCCTGATGATATGGTGAATCCCTATATCCAAGATCTTGCTATAAGGGCAATCATCGGTAAGGTGTGGAATTCCAAATTTAATTCTGATATTTTTCTTAACTGGGTTAGGGTTACTTGGAAAGGGGTTTCATATGTTTTTTTTCTTGCAAAAGGATTTATGTGTTTTTACGGTAATTTTTTAGAATGGCTTTTTTCGTGATGAAACCCTAAAACAAAAATTGTGGTTTTATCAAGGCAAAGGGATTTGTATTTAGAAATGGGAGCCTAATTTTGATCCAATTAAAGCTAACATGAATTTTGTCTCATTTTGGATTACTTTGCCAAATTTACCTCTTGAATACAAAGACCTCAGCATTATTGAATTTTGTGCTAAGAAAATGGGTTTCTTTATTAAGCATGATATGTCTAACTTCCAAAAACTTGAGTCACCAGTAAGGTTTTCCTTAATTCTTAATACTTCATTTCCTTTTCCTAAATTTATGGAATTCCATTCTAAATTTGGGTCCTAGAAGCAAGTAGTTGTTTTTGAAAACCTTATGACTATGGAAAAACCAGAGCTTTTTGAATCAAAATGGGTTTCTGAGGATTCAGAAAAAGATAAATTTTCAAGGGAAGATCTTGATTCTGTTAATTTAGGGAAAGCATCTTTAAATCGTTTAGTCGATTCCCCTACTTTGGATGAGGGGCAATATTCTATTAACAATCTTTCAGAGGAGTGTTCTTTTGAGTTTGATATTGGTAAAAATGAAGAATTACATACTCCTAATTTCTATCACAAATATATAGTAAAGAAGAATTTACTCTCAACTTTTAATAAGGAGGAGGATAATTTCATTCCAAATGGTAATCAATAGGATGTTTCAAGTTTGGTCAACTTTTCTTTTTCTGAGGAGGAAGCAAAAGCTTTTGTTGATAAGACCCTTCAAAAATTTGCTTCTGATCTCATTGATGAACTTGCGGATGAGGTAATTGTAGAAGATTCTCATTTAGTTGAAGGTATTTCTAATTTTAATAACATTTCTGATTCCAGTTTGGTAAGTGACAATCAATTAAATCTAGAAAAGTTAGACTGGAAGGTTATGCTAGGTGATGGGATTGGTAGTGAGGTTTTTGATTTTACTACAAAAATGTCTATTTCCCAATCCTTAAGTCAGGATTCTCTGACAAAATATAGGTCTATTTCTCCTTCCAAGAGAGGTCGTAAACCAAAATCTTTCAAAACTCAGGAAGAAATTAAAGCTGGGGTGCAGGCTACCCTTGAAACCTATTTGAGATCGGGGAGAGTGAGAAACTCTCCTCGAGAACAAGGAAGATCCTATCTTCGAATGTTAGGGGTATTAATACCCCTAAAAAGAGATGCTTGGTAAAGCGTCAGATTGATTCTTCAGGTATGGACATTGTTTTGCTTCAGGAGTCAAAGTTATCCCAAGCTCAGGCTGATATTATTTTTTCAAATTGGTTCAAATGGAAGTTTCATCATTTTCCTTCTCAGGGGGCTTTAGGAGGTTTGGTTATTATTTGGGATAGTAAAATCTATGATGCAAAATTAATTTGTTCTACTTCAAACTTTTTATTAGCTAGGATAATTTCCCCTTCACTAAATTTTTGGTTATTCAATATTTATGGACCAACTTTGACTAGTGAAAATAAAAGGTGTTGGGATATTTTACATGCACTTTTGGAAAAGTTATCTAGAGAAAAAGTTATTTTAGGGGGAGATTTTAATGTGATCACTTGTTTATCAGAGAAATCAGGTGGGATTTTCCCTCCTCAGAGGATAATTGAAGATTTTAATGATTTTATTTCAGATAATGCATTGGTTGATAGCCCTTTATTGAATGGGAGTTTCACTTGGTCAAATAGAAGAAAGGATTTTTTAAATATTGCAAAAAGGTTGGATAGATTTTTGATCTCTTCTTAATGGTGTTTTGACTCTAAAATTTCTGGTACTTATGTTCTTCCTTTCTCTGCATCAGATCACTTTCCCATTTCTCTTCATTTGGATTTGGATTTGATTAGAAATAAATTTAGATCTTCTTTTAAGTTTCAAGCTATGTGGTTTAGAGATAATAACTTCTTACTCTTGTTGGAATCTTGGTGGAAGAGTGCCCCTTTTGTGAAAGGGTCTCGCATGTTTTGGCTTAATGAGAAGTTGAAATTTATAAGGGGAAAGATTAAGGAATGGAATAAGTTTTCGTTTGGTAACATTTTTTCTCAAAAAGTAGCTTTACAATCTCAACTAGAATAGATGAATGCAGTCATTATAAAAGAAGGTATGGATACCGCTTCCTTTGAATGTGTAAAAGCTCTTCAATCTAATTTAGAGGAAGTTTTAGGTTGAGAAGAAATCTTTTGGAGATAGAAATCAAGGGAGACTTGGTTGAGAGAAGGAGATCGAAACACAAAATTCTTTCATGTATCGGCTATGGTAAAAAGACATAAGAATTCTATTTATGCAATTAAAGACTCTATGGGGAATATTTTGCAAGATGATGTTCTTATTCAAAAAGGAGTTAATTGTTTTTAGAAGCTCTTTTCTAAAGAAAATATTATGGTCCCCATTTCGACTATGCGAGAAGTCTTAAATCATATCCCTACTTTGATTTCCCAAGAAGATAATTTAGAATTGATGGAACAATTTTCTTTAGAATAAATTAAGGCAGTGGTTTTTTCCTTAGACCCATACAAATCTCTTGATCCGGATGGTTTTATCCCACTTTTCTTTCAAAACTGTTGGGATTTTGTAGGTATGGATGTATGGTTGGTAGTGGAAGAAGCCCGTAGAAATCAAATTGTTTTGAAAGAGATTAATTCTACCTTCATTGCTTTGATTCCTAAAGTTGCTACTCCCTCCTCCTTTTCTGATTTTAGACCCATTTCCTGTGTAATACTTTATATAAAATCATTTCTAAAGCAATTACATTAAGACTTGTCATTTTTAATCCAAAAATTGTTTCCGATGAACAAGGAGGTTTGTTCTAGGCAAGGAAACATCTGAAGGTGCTCTGGTGGCTCATGAGGTTTTGTATTCAATTCACGAACATAAACTTCCTGCTATGTTGGTTAAACTGGATATGTTAAAAGCATATGATAGAGTATCTTGGGACTTTTTGTTCCAAGTTCTCCTTAAGTTTGGATTCTCTCCTAAATGGTGTAAGTGGATTTCCTCATGTATTTCTGGTGTAAATTTTTCTGTTCTGATTAGTGGCTCTCAATCTAAATTCTTCAAGTCATCTCAAGGGATAAGACAAGATGATCCTTTGTCCCCTTTTCTTTTTATAATTATGGCTGAAGGTTTGAGTCGGTTGATTATGAGGCAAAATTCCTTGGATAATTGGAAGGGGATTAAAATTCCTAGAGTTCCTTTTACTATTACTCATGCTTTGTTTGCAGATGATACTTTGTTGTTTGGGCAACCAGTGATGTCAGAAGCTAAATTTATGAAGGAGGTAATTTCTAAGTACTGTTTAGTTTTGGGACAAAAAGTGAATTAGGACAAATCTAATTTTTTTTTCTTTTTTCTTCTCCTTTAGTGCAAGCAAGGGTTGCAAATTTTCTAGGTTTTCAAGTGGATGTCCTCCCCTCTAGATATTTGGGAATTCCTCTTTTCTCGGGGTCTATTAAAAATATCTTTTGGAATAAGCTTATTACAAGTATCAAATCTAAAATTTCTTCTTGGAAAGGTAAATGGTTAACTTTGGTTGGCAAAATTCTTATGATTAAAATAGTTTTATCAGTAGTGCCTGTATATATGCTTTCAGTGCTTATGGTTCCCAAGTCTATCCTTTCTTGCATTGTGAGTATTTTGAGAATTTTTTTGTGGAATGGCTCTAATATGAATGAGAAAAAGATCCCTTTAATCTCTTGGGATGAAATTTGCATTCTGAAGCAAAAAGGAGGAATTGGGATCCATAACATTGAAGCACATAATATGGCCCTTGGAGCCAAACTGGTTTGGAATTTGTATGAAAAGTCAAAATCAAAGTGGGGAAAAATTATGTTTGCTAAATATTTAGATTCATTTTCTCCTGAAAGGATCTTTACTATTCTTAATCCAAAGGTGGGTTCTCACATTTGGAATTTTTTGATAAAATGTAGAGAGGTGATTTCTCCTTTTCTATCTTGGGTTATTCATGATGGAAATTCTACTCTTTTCTAGGATGATTCTTGGAATAGTCATCAACCCTTGTCTACAATAGAAGGCCTTCAAGAAATTAAGCTATTTCTGTGCCAAGCTTGGGGAACAAAAGTTAGAGATTATATTGAAATTGATTATAACTCAGGCTTTAATAAAATTATGTGGAAAATTTTTGATAATTTTTTGATTCCCCAAGAGCAAAAGGTCCTGCTTAAAGATATCTTGAAGGAAAGAAGAATTTTTATGTTAGGAGGAAAGGATAAACTTATTTGGGTCCCCTCAAAGTCTGGGCATTATACGATTAAACAAGGATATCTAAGTATCATTAGTAAGGATTCTAATTCACCTATTAATTGGCCTTATAAGCTTTGTTGGAGTGGTCCTTGCCTGCCTAAAGCAGGAGCTTTTGCCTAGTTAGCTCTGAATTATAGAATCCTTACTAGTGATAGGTTAGTTAGGCTTGGGGTTGCTAATCCTTTCTTATGTCCTTTTTGTTCTGAAGTTGAGGAAACAGTGGATCATTTGTTGCTAAGTTGTAATCTTTGTTCAAAAGTTTGGTTTTGGCTTCTTTCAAAATTGTTTTGGCATGGCCCCCTTCCTTCCTCTCTCCTTCAAGTGTTTCAAAGCTGGCCTATCTTATTTTCAAATTCTACCTTTTCTACACTTTGGTTGGTCTCACCAAGTATTGTCATTTGGTCTCTGTGGCTGGAAAGAAATAGTAGAATTTTTTAAAAAATTAGCAATCCTTTTGATATAATTATTGGAAAATTTGAGAAATCCATTTCAGAAGTAGTTTTAGCTTCACTATTTTTTAGAAAGGTAGGCTCATTAGTTTTTATGTCTTGGGATGATTTGGTGTTAAAAAGTTGGACGTTATTAAAATTGCCTAATTCAAACTGTTTTAGTGCTGATTTCAAGATTGATAGATCCTCTATTAAATGGATTCCACCACCTATATCTTTTATAAAACTAAATTTTGACGGTGCGAGCAGAGGTAATCCTGGTAATTCTCGTGCTGGTTGTGTTTTGAGAGATCATAATGGTTTAGTTCTAAGGGCTTTGTCAGTCAAGCTTGGTTTGTGTTTAAACAATGAGGCAGAAGCTTTGCCATTAATAGCTGGATTAAACTTAGCTTTAAAATGTGGCATTACAAATCTCATTGTGGAAGGGGATTCATTGAATATTATTAGAGATTTTTCAATTAAATCTTCTCCAAACTAGAAAATTGATTATATTTTAAAATTTGGAAGGAATCTACTTGACCTCTTCCAATCTTTTAAAATAATCCATACATACAGGGAAGGTAACTTATTAGCAGATTTCTTGGCTAACTTTGCTTTTGGTATTATTGACTTTTCTAAGGAATGGGATTCTAATTCCTTTTTGTTGATCCTTGGAGTAAGTAACATTTTGGCCAAGGAAAGTATTAAATAATCTGTAGAATGTCCTTCGTAACGCTAGATTGCTTTCTATTTTGTTAGTTGTAGTTGTTTTTGTATGAACTATTTTGGTTACATGAGTTGCAGAGGTTTATATCAGTGTTTTTGGATAAAAGGATATGTGTAACTATAGAGGTTGCAGAGGAAGTTGTCAGTGATTTTTGTGTTGCTTCTCTGAATATACAATTTGTGTATATATTGCTAATGTATGTTGAGAACATTTCATTTGTATATCGCAAATGTATGTGAGTGTCATTTCGTGTGTATCCTGCAATTGTTTGTTGAGGTTGTATGTTGCGAATGTACATTGACAAGATACTTTGAGTTAGATACAATGGATAACTGACTGTATTAGTGACATTGGGGAAAGAAACATTAGTTTTACCGGTTGTAGTAAGTCAAGTTTTGTATATTCAAGGTTAGTTCATTGGTGTATCGCTGAAGGAAGTCTTTGGGTAATGTATATGTTCAACATGCATTCGAAACATACAATCCGAACATGCATTCAGAATATGCATTCGGTAAGTTTGACCATTGACTTCAGATCTGCGGCTTGTAAGTAATCAATGCATATCACAATGTATGTAATTAATATACATTGCACAAAACATACAATGACTTAACCATCTTTAATAACTTTTTAGGTCCGTGCAATGTTTAAAGCCTTCGTATCTCATGGTGAAGGAATATACAAGCATTTATTCCAGCTTGTATGTATAAAGCAATGTATGTGTTGAAACATACATACAAGGCATGGAATATACAAGCATTTAACTACTTTTCATAATGACTTCAGATCCGTGGCTTGTATGTAATCATTGCACATCGTAATGTATGTAATTAATATACATTGTGCAAAATATACAATGACTTAACCATCCTTAATAACTTTTAAGGTCCGTGCAATGTATAAAGCCTTTGTATCTCATGGCAAAGGAAGTCTTTGGGTGACCGATAATGTTAGTTTATTGTGTTGTTACACCGAATGCACAATCCGTGTATATCATTAATGTACGTTGAGAACATTTCATGTGTATACTACAAATGTATGTGAGTATCATTTCGTGTGTATCCTGCAAGTGTATGTCAAAATTGTATGTTGCAAATGTTCATTGAAAAGATACTTTGAGCTAGATACTTAGGATGACCAGCTGTATTAGTGACTTTGGGGAAAGTTACATTGTTTTACTGGTTGTAGCAAGTCATCGGTAAGTGATGTGAGATCGGGAGGTAAGATTAAAATTACGCTGACGAAAGTATGTCACAGCGAAGGAGTCATGGACACTTCGGCATGAAGTATGTCCATGGGTGGCAGCTTTTACACTTTGGTAAATATATGCAAGAAGTTTCTCTTAACCCAAATTTTTTGCAGGAAGTTTTTAATGCTATGGTTTTTGTTGCAAAACTTTGACATGGTAAGAAGTTTGAGTTTTATGTTTGTTCAAAATGCTTTTTTTCCTTGTAGATTCTTTTATTAATGTTTTAGAGGATTTTTGTTTTGCATTCAGGTACTGCTCTTGTGGGAGGTTTGTTTGAGTGCAAGGATCTTTCCAATTAACAGGCAATAGTTGGGGAGGCATTTGGCAGAAGAAGAGGCTCTTGATCTGCAGGGTGTTGATGATGAAAATTACAGGAGGATAATTAAAATCTTTGTGTCTTGTAGACATTTTTGTTATCTGTTGACTTTATTAGCTGGATAGTTTGGAATAGTGTTGTTTGCACAAAGTTTTATTCTTGTAAGGTTTTAAGCCACCAACGTTTTTTGGGGTTGACTCATCCTTTTGAGTCAATTTTGTATTGTATCTTTTTTAAAGGGCTACAACCGGAGGTTTTCTTTGCCGATTCTTTCCTACCGGTATGCCTTTTTGAATTTGGCATTTTGTAAATTTCATTTTATAATTAATATAATTTTAGTGGCTCTGCCACTTTTTCTCAAAATAAAAAATAAAATGTCCATTTACTTTATAAAATTTTCACACAACTTTGAACTATCATCCAATGGTGGAGCTTCAATGACCATGTGGAAAATATAAATAATGGAGGAAACCTTAAATGCATCTATATATGCATGAAACCATTTCAAACATTAGAATGAGGATATAGATTTTCTTTTAGTCTATGTGAACCTATACATTAGAGAATGTGTTAGGGTGGCTTTAGGTTTATGGTTTTGGGACCCTTTAACTATTTTATTTATATATGCACATGTGTCTAGGACACTATCATTCTAGGTGCATGAGTGTCTTTTCAGAGTTTCAATTTGAATCTTTTGGGGTAGGTATAAGATTTATGGGATGGCTAGGGAATTCATGAAAATAAGTCAAATAATAGGTACAAGTATAAAAAATAAGAAAATGAGTTTTATAATACACTTACATGAATGAATATTAAAGGAAGTCTAGAAATGTAAGGTGAAGATTGCAAACTAGGCTATTTCTTACTATATTCTCTAGACATTGGATGAAAATGTTAGAGCCTATCCTACTCTATTCTTTCAAAGTTTCCTCCATAGACCTTAAAAAATTCAAACCATTTTGAAGGGAACTTAATCACTCATCCATCAAGCACTAGGTAGCTTCCATGTGAGATAAGATCATGGTGATACCATTAACCTACTACTTCAACTCTACATAAATTTTGAATTCTCCCTAACATATAGGAAGATAGTGTTAATTTTTCTCTAGCCTCTTGGACAACTTGTTGAGTACTTGATCTTCACCTTTTAGTTCTAAAGGAAGGTGACTCTTGGAATAATATGAAATAATGAGGAGTGTTTTGAGGAGAAGCTATTTTTACTAAACCAAGTATAGAATTCAAGAAAATAGGATTCTAGTCAAAGACAATTGATACACACTTTATATGAAATTCATTTTCTCTAAAATCAATATAGACTATGTCACATGGATGAAGACAAATTTTCCATCTATTGAAATGTAAGTAGAAATATCTAAAAATATATTATCCCACCATGCAAGCATACTATAAATATGTCACTAAGAATAAGCCATCTAGCCAATTGATGATTCTCCCAATGAGAAAAAGACTTGAGCCTATCCAATATGAAACTCTCAGAAAATACAATGGTATAGGATTGTTGATAGATGTAGTGCCCCTCCATTCTCACCTTGGATGAGCAAGTGGTTAGGCTAAGGAGTATGAAGAGGAAGGTAAGATACTTGGAATGCTTAGGGTATGATAAACATGTTGATGGTAGGCTTACTATTATGATGTAGTTGAGGACACTCATTGATGTTTACTATGACGACACTATTGATACTTTATGATTAATACATTATGCTTATGTTGTGATTAGTTATAGGTTAGTTGATTATGTAAATTAGTTTACTACGTGATTAATGCGATTATTTGTCTATGTGTTATTTGGTTGTTTAGTTACTAATGAATTTGTTTAATGTGGATACTTGTGATGTGTTTTTTGAAGGGACAGTGTAGTATTACTCATAATGAGTACCCTAATACGCTACAATTCCATGTCACTTTGTGCCTACTTGGATGATTATATGTATGTATTCGACACTTTTGTTTGCTATAGGTTGCAGGTACCATGCATCGACTCCACTTGAATTGGCAAGTCTGAGCGTGCCTTCATACAAATGAAAGTTGTTGAATGGAGATAGCATATGGTCCCCTAGCATCACCATCATCCTTAAAGAGGATGAGTATCTGGTTGTGTACCCTATCAGTGTTGTCGATTTGGTTATGATAGTCAGTCATTGTTGTGGTGGTCTTGCTTTCTGATCTTGCATAGTAGTCAGGTATAGTTTGACAGTTGGGTTATTTTGTTGGTATTGTTTTGGTTATTGTTGTCTAAAAATAAAATGATTAGTTATGAAGCATTTTTGTTAAATAAATAAATATATAAATGTCCTTTTGTAAATTTAGTTTATAAAAATTATATTATTCTAGAAGTTAAGTTAATAAATAATAATAATAGTAATAAATGTAATTACAACTAGATTTAAATAAATAAATAATATTTATGTGTTGCCATAAAGTATATTTATCTTGGTCTAGTTGTAAAATGGTAAAAATAGCAAACTGTAAGATATTGTTGATGTAGGAGTTATTGCTTCCTGTGGGGGGAATCTTCTGGAAGATTTTAGGGGATTTCTTTCTCTAAATATGGAGTTTTTGGGGTGTATTTAAGGGGGGGATTTCTCTCTCATAGATCTTTAGCAGATGGAACTTCTGGGGAGAGAATAGTTTGTTGCTGCAATAGTTGAACCCGGCATCGAATCTTCAGTCAGTCAAGCAAGCAAAATCAGATTCCTTTGGTTCTAATTTCTTTCTCATTTTTCTATTGAAGCAAATGTTTGATTTATAATTTTTCCTATTGATTGTAATTTGCTTGAGAGGTTAGAAACCTTGTTATCATATCCAATTGTGCATGTCTGTATCATTGTATTTCTGGGAATCACCAATTGATGTGACTGTCTATCTCTCGCCCATTTCATCTTTATTTTTACAGTCTATTGTGGCAGCCATAAATTTAATTTTACGAACCAGGTTCCGCTATATTTTTTATATATGGTAAAAAACCTAGTTAACTAAATCATATCCAAAACTTGTCCATACCCAGTTCATCATTTTTGAGATATGAATGTTTTGTTACTGTCTACCTCTTAGCCATTTCGTCTTTGTTTTAGAAAGTTGTTGTGTTAGCCATAACTTTCGTTTTACAAACTCGGTTCCTCTAAATTTTTAATATATGGTGCAAGACCTAGTTAGAGAACTTGTATCCAAATACCGTCTATGCCCAATTTGTATTTTTAGAGATATGAATGTTTTGTGACTATCTACCTCTCACCCATTTCGTCTCTGTTTTAGCAGTCTATTGCATTAGCCATAACTTTAGTTTTACAAATTGGGTTCCTCTAACATTTTGATATATGTTATACAACCTAGTTATCTAAATCATATCCAAAAATTGTCCATATCCAGTTTGTCTTTTTGGAAATATGAATATTTTGTGACTGTCTACCTCTCACCCGTTTCATCTGTGTTAAAATAGTTAGTTGCGTCACCAATAACTGTATATTTTCAAATTGGGTTTCTCTAAGATTTTTCAACAAATTCATTTTGTGCATATCATATGATCATTTATTTCCATCATATGACTCTCTTAGAGGCATTCCATCAATCAATCTGCATGCTCTGTCTATGCTTTCACATTTTACATTGTTGGTAGCTTCTAAAGCCTTCTCAACAAATTCATTTTGTGATAATCCTATCTTATGCATGTGGTTAAAAGTGTGGTAGATTTGATGAGGATGTTAGATCTATAGGAATGTTTTATTGTTTTATATTCCTTTCCTCCCAAGCTAACCTTAGAACAAGGTTCTTTCATTGTAGCTTCGGGTTTTGTATCTTGTAAGATATTTATAACATTATAATATTATAGGCTTTTAGCCTTGCTTATACAGTTATATTTAATAGTATTTACAAAATTGTCCAGAATATTAATGAAATCTACATCAGTTGTAAATAGTGTAAATAATTGTTGTACTTAATTTGTATCTCTTAGGTTTATTTGCATGTTGTTCACATTCATTTTAATTAAATAAAATTAAAATAAGTCTTGAGAATTATTAGCTATAGTTCTGTATTGTTGAGATAGATTCACTTTATATTTGTTAGATCATTGATCATGAAAATATTGATGAAGGATCTTAGTTTATGATGTGCATATGAGAGTGAATGTGATGTGAGCCCATTGTTTTTAGTGGTGTCAAGTGTTTGTGTTATTTGGGGAAGTTATTTCTAGAGGCCTAGGAGGGTGTGATTGTGTGTGGGTTGGCTATGTGTGCATCGTGTGAATTGAATGAACTGTATGCTTGAAATGTTGCCTCTTATTCATGTGGTTATGATGACTATGCAAGATGGATAATGCCTTACTTTGTGTGATGTGAAATGATGTGTATTTTGTGTTGTAAATGCATCATGATGAGAGTGTGATAATTCATGCTTGGTTTATGTTTTGGGCCAAGGATATAAGAATTGGTCCCCGTGATTATGTTTTGTATGTAAGAAGGTAAATGCCTTACATTGTATATGTTATTTGTCATTGTGATGGTAATTGTTTTGTTTGATGTTTTAGGGTCTTCTAGATACAGGTAGTGGAGTGGATTTCAATGTGAGGTCAGTGCCCAAAGTGGCTGCCAGGGTAACCCATTGGAAGTTTTTAATCTAGTGATAACTTAATAATAAATTTAGAACGTTGGGTAGTTTCCACACTAAATAAGATAATTGGATGCCTCACCCATGCCTGTAGTGCTCGTTCAGGCTAAGGATGGGATGAGAGGGTTGTGGTTGGCATGATTGACCTCCTTGTCTTCATGAGAGGATGTGTCGATTCCGCATGTGTCACCCTATGGGGCCGGTGCCTAGAGAGAGGCTGCCAGGGTAACCATAGATGGGGGCCAGTTTCTAGAGAGAGATAGCCTGGATAACCCATGCTAGGACCATGCGATGACACTCTCCCTACTACAACCTAGCATTCCCTAATTGTGTTCTCCTCTTTCATTGTGTATTTGCCTCTTGAAGTGTTGTTTGAATTGTTTGTGGTGTTCATTTCAACTAGTGTTGTATTGGAGTCATGTGTAGTCCTTGCACCTGTTAGCCTATTGACTTCTTGTGTGTTTTCTTAGTGGGACCTTATTGTTATCTCCTAGCATGGGGGGTGGACCTCAGGGTTTCACATGGTCAGGTGTCTGTGCTTTATTCCATTAGTTTTCTAGCACCGTGGCTCGTGTGTAAAGAAGTTGTATCTCTCATGTTTCAAAATTTGCACCTGTATTTGAAGATAGATATTTGTACTATTCGCATCTAGATCTATGTATCAATGGAATTCATTATGTAATTTGATGTATTCAAAAAGAAAGAATTTTTGTAACTATGAAACTATGTAATTCCTCTTGTAAGATAAACTATATTGTACTTGTAATCTTGATCGTAAAAATGTTGATATATTCATCTGATGTTGTAATTTAAAATGTTAGTTTGATTCATTTGATTGATTAAATCTTGTATGTTGTTGATTATTGTTAATTTGCAATAATGCAACTATGTAATCCCTATAGATGTTAGTTTCACTTTGTTGTTATTAGTTTATGTTATGTTTTGTTATCATTACTTCTATGTAGAAAAAAAAATATTTCACCCTTTTTATTGCTTAGTTAAACTTATCTTTAGGGTTGCATGGCAGGACATTACAATAGATAAATAGATGGTTGATATTAGATATACAGGAGACAAATATGCACCTTCAAAAACTTCTTAACCTTTGAAACCTAATGTAAAGTCAAAAACTATGTACCCTTACAATTTCATGCTACATTTTACAACCACTTTGGTGCTTGCATCTCATTTCTATATTTTAGGCTCATGTTTACTCCATTTTGGTCTCTTTTTCTTAATTTCATCAAATTCTATTTTAGTCCTTTGTGATTCTCCTATCCCAAAGATGATCGACAAGATTCCAAGATAGATTCACTTGGACTCAAGTGCTTAGCGCGGACATCTACACATTGCACTGGCATCCCATGAGTGTGAAATGATTAATGATCTATCTTTGGGACATGTTAAGCATCTCCTACAGCTTGTGGGATTCTTGTAACACCTCAGTATCCTTGAACAATTCTCTTCTCTTACATGTCAACTAACTTTACTCTCTCATTCAAGAAAGAATTTTTTTTTTGAATAAGCTCACTCTTTTGGCTCCTTTTTGCAACTTTTGTGAAATTTTGAAGGATTCTTTGGTGAACTCTATCTCTATAGTGGTTATCTAGATTTTCCATGCTCTAGTGATTTGTCTTGTTTTCTCTACTATCTCATGGAGATTTTTTCTTACATTGTGTTCATTGAAAATGCTCTCTCTTTCTAGGGTTTTGAAGTTGTGCAACTAGATTCCAACCCTTGAGGAATTGTAGCCTCCTTCTTGCTATCCAAGCTAGTAAAATTGTTCTATTTTGTAGTTTAATATTTCATATTTAAATATGTTTACACATGATTGATCTATTTTCTTTGAAAGCTTCATGGTGTAGACCAAGATTTGTTTATGCTTCATGGTGTAGATCACCATTTGTATGCTATTGGGTATTCTTCCCCATAGACTAGGGAAGCTACCTTAGCTTTATTTTTAGTTTTCATTGCTCTTAATTCCTAGACACACTTAGGATAGGAGTACACACTCTTTATTTCTATATTCTTCATCATTCATTGCTTGTGGAGATAGAAAACTGAAACATGAGCTTGACTAAGGCAAGCTCCTTTGTAGCACAAAATTTTCCCTCTGTGCTTTGTAGGTGTTCTTGAATGAAGACTTTTCTAATGCATTGAGGTTTTGTGGACTTTTCTTCCCTTCTCTTGTATTTCATATTGTTTCATTTTCTATAGTGATTTTAACTTCATTTTTGAATTTGTATCACCTAGAACCTATTGGGTACTTGTTCTATTTATTGTTGTGTTGTACAAGTGTCTTGTATCCATACAGATTTAAGCATTTTTATTTTTGTGAGTTTTAGGATGCTAGCGCTTAGTACAAACGTCCCCATGACATGTTGTTATCCAAGGCAGTGATTTCCTCCTTCTAGTGATAGGTTCCATTTTATTTGTTCTTTCTACTTATGTACTTCATTTTTTATATTTTTTTTTACAACAATCTATTTTCCAACATTTTCTTGGTTTCTTTATTTTGTATAAGCATCTAGTCTAGTTTTCTTTATTTCTGTTGGTGCATAAATTGGCTCTGTAGACCTAGAGTAGATTTAAAGTTTTAGATAATAGAACACAAGTGTAATGTTAGTGAAACTCTCCTTTTGTTGATACATTCAATTGAGGAGTAGTTTTTCCTACATCATATCTTGGTGAACTTGACATTTTAAACAAACACCTTATTTAATACATTTCTTATCACATAGTGCTACGTGTTGTGAAGTCAAATTTTTTTTTATAAGCTTCACAACCCATTCTTCAAATTCATTATACATAGTGCATAAGAGTCTAAGTCACAATTACATGGCATTTTCTATGAATCCTACTACTTTTTTCTGATCAGCTCTTGATTTTACAAATATTTCTCTTGCATAAATTACTACAACTATTTCTTCTCCTACTTCTACAACTATTTCAATGACTTGTTATCGTGATGTAGAAGCCACTTTTGATCATAAGGTAGTCTTTGGTTATGTCCCACCATAAAAAATTCATGAGTTAGATTACCATTTAGCTGATTACCATGATTTTCTACGTCACGAGGACATATCCAGTGTCATTGTCCCCTTGTTTGATGCTCTTCGTGTTATGTTAACTAGTCATCAAAAAGGTCTTGATTTCCTACATGACATCACCCATATAGTTTACAGTGATACACCACCATTGGCGAGCTATGTTATAGACCCTCAGGACTCTCACTCGAACATTACTAGAAGTTATTTTTCTATTCCTTTCTGTACATCAAGAATTTAGATTTTCACATCTTCTCATATGGTTATTAGTGCTTTGCAGTCTAGTAGTGCAGGTATTAGCTTATCTGGAGGTACAATGAACCCCATAAATTAATATAGGTTCATTTAACCCTCAATCTATTTGTCATTTAATTTTCCTCCTAGTAACCCCAGAGCCTCCCATCCACTCTCACTTCCGATTGCATATGTTATGATATTTCTTGGAAATAAGTATAAAAATTAGTAAAATAGCATACCACTTTGAGGGGGTGACCTCCAATAATCAGAAAATAATATGTGAATTCAATATTAGATGATATGATGTTTTGGGAGAGTCTCTCTCTATTTATTTGTATGCATAATTATGTAGGGGCACACCATTCATCCTAACTAATTTATATTAATGAATAACTAAGACTAATAAATGAATCTATTAAGGTTAAGCATGCCACAAGTTCTTAACTTATTATAATTAGGAATATATCATATTAGGAGCATAACATTCCCATCCCCTTCAAAAAAGTGTTACCCTCAATGCTTAGTAACTCTATAATTTTTTCTATAAATTGTTCATCATTCCATGTTTTAGTATAAATGAAGATGTCATCAAAGAATACCAACAACAGTTTTTAAACAAATGGGTGGAATATGGTGCTGTCCCAATAGTATGTCCCACTTATGGGACATCCTAATTTTTGTCTGAAATCACATATTTTTTAGAAAAAATAATGATTTAAGCCTTGAGGGCTTCCATCTAAAGGATTTTAATTGAAGGTTTTGATAAAAATCCATTAGATCAAGTCCCCTTGGAAAGAACCCCCTAGTCTTAAATCAAACCCACGATGGAGTCTCCTCCGCACCTATCAAGATATTGACAAAAAAAAATTGCTTCACCTTTTGGGGGATCAAATGAAGTCATTTAGAAATTATATTTTGTAAATATGTATTATTTAGTATAAGCTTTCCAAAAAGTATGATTTTGAATATGTTTCATTTCATTTTATATTTATTTTCTATTTTCTAACGTAAGTATTTCTCTAAACATCGATGTCTCTATTCCACACACACAGAAAAATAAAAAATAGAGAAAACAAATTCTAAAAAATATTTGTGCACTAGGTATTAATGTCCTTGTTTCACCAAATTTTTTTTTTCGATATACACAACAAGATATGCTTGACGATATACACCTATGTCTAAATTACAGTTACCCTGACTTCAAAAATTAATTAAAAAAATATGTAACAAAGAATTATGAAAAAATATCCATGCACTAGATATTGATTTTAAAAATCTATATTTTAAGAATTACAATTTTATCCTTTCTAGAAAAAAAGTTATGCTGGACGACATAAACGTTACTTTCTGAAAATGTTGTTTACTATTAAAAACTAGTTATTAAAAGAGACATTGAAAGATTCATGATATATATATATAATTTACACACAAATCACCACAAATCACTAGTTTGCATCATCTCCAAATTCTTAATGGTTTAGCTGCTATATGTCTCAAAAAGTGAAGATTTAGTTAAAAAATGCTGATATCAATGTCCATCTTGGCCAAAAAGTGGGAATCATTATTGTGGGATTAACCAACATTAAATTTATGAGGCTTTGAAAAGTTGATTGGGTATTAGTGACACCTAATGACATAAATAACTCATAATGACCCTCATGTGTTCTAAATGTAGTCTTATTTATATCATCTTCCTTTAGTTGAATTTGATGATAATCTAAACGTAAATCTAACCTAATAAAGAAAACTAGATTATTAGATTCATCTAAAAATTCATTAATACTAGGAATATGAAACTTGTCATTAAAATTCAGCTTTTTGAGCTCCCTATAATGTGGGCATATTCTCCATGAATCATCCTTCTTGTTAACCATCATCATTGGGGATGAATAGGCACTTTTATTGGGATGAACAATACTTCTTGGTATTAATTAAATGGGACAATCACGGTCTTTGAATATGGGTATACTTAGATTTTTTAAATGCATGTTGATGGTGTTGAATGATCTCTTGAATCTTTGGTTGATCTTGAATTTTCACATCTTTTGCTCGTACAAACTGTAGTTGTGCCCTTGTGCTATAAGAACCTTTCTTAAGTAGTTTCTCTATCCTATGGTAGCTAATAGTTTGACTTGGTGGTGATTGCATCCCTCTAAGTTAATAGTTTTTCCCATGTGTACTAAAAATCATGGATAAGTCTTGAAAATTGAAAGTCATTGTTCCTAACTGTCTAAGTCATTGTACACCCAAAATTACATTTGCTCTCCCAATTGAGATATAGAACATTTTTAAATCTATTTGATCATTTTCCATCAAGAGTTTTATATGATGGAATTTACCACCATAAGAGAGTGGTTTCCCATCAGCTATTGTGACCTAAAAATTAGATATTAGATATACAAAACAATTGAGCTCATTAGCTAATCTTCTGTCAATAAAGTTGGGTGTACAACCTGAATCAACCAACATTGTCACCTTTCTCCTTTTGATATAACCAATTAGTTTGAGTGTTTGCAGTACACTTGTGCCATTTAATGCATCTAGGGAGATAGTAGTGCATTCTACTTCCTTAAAATTCTCATGCCCAAGCTCCAAATTTAGTTCTTTTGTATCTACTTCTTTCTCTTGTTCAACCTCGTTCTTGATAGTCATTAGTGTTTTCTCACTATTAGTACACTTATGATTTCTAGGCCATTTTCTACCACCATTCCAACAAGAGGTAGAGAGATTACTAATTTTTCTTGGGTTAAATACGTTATCTCCATTTCATTCAATAGAATTATTTTTGTCTTTTAATCCCATTTTTTGAGCTTGAGTGTAACTTCTAGTGATGGAGTTTTGTTTCTCAAGTTCCACATTTGGTTCTTTTGTAGTTAATTCTCTCTTCTTCAACTTGATTCTTTATAATTGTTATTATTTTATCACTATTGTCTTAGTTATGGACCTCAGACCATTTTCTATCACAATTTGAGCATAGATCTTTTTCTCTTTTGGTTTCCTCTTTTTGATGAAAGTGCTTAGTAATTTTTATTAGGTTAAGTAAGTTGTCCTCATTTCTATCAATAGGATTAGTTACAATTTTATCTTCCAATCTTGTGGTTTCACCTTGTGTGAAACTTTTGGTTGTGGATTTATGTTTCTCAATATGCAATGCTTACTGCATAGCTTTCCTAACTATCCAAATTTCCCAAAAATGAACATCATGTCTAATTTGGTCATTAAGTCCATTGATGTAGAGTTGCAGCCTCTGATAAGGTGTCACATCTTCAGTTCAACTTGCTAATCTCATATGTTAAGCATTGTATTCATCTATAGACCCTATTTGTTTTAAATTTATTAGTTGGGTAAAATAGATTCCATTCCTTGGTTTTTTATAATGGGTTACTAAGTCATTTGTAAATTCTTTCCAACTAATCTTTTGCCCTTGTTTTTTAGTCATTATCCATCGGTACCATTGATAAGGTTCATATTCTAAATGTCATGAAGCTATGTTAACCATTACATTTTCTATTATATTATGAATCTTAAAGTATTCTTCCATGAGACTTATCCATGAAGCTACATTAGTACCATCAAACTTAGGGATATTTATTTTGGGTAGTTTCAATTTTGGATTTTGAAAAGATTGTTTTATCCCTTGATTTTTTCTATTAGTGTTCTACCCAAATAGGTGGTTTTGTTGGGACTTAAATTCATGTAATAGTTCTTGTTTAAACCTATCTAAACCTTTATTGAAAGATGATTCAAATGCCCATCAATCAAATTATCCTTAATAAAATGTACCATTGTTTCACATCCTAGAGGAATTTTACCTTCAATTTTAGGTGGTGGAGAATAAACGTCATTGGATACGATTTTTTTAGAAAATTCTTTGAATCCTAATGATGATATGTATTTTTATGTGTATGTATTGTAAACTCTAGTTTTCCAATATCTTACCAAAAATATTTAAAAAATTCCAAAAATTGTGGCCTATAGAACAGAATAATACAATATGTTGAACTAACTTTGACCACTAAATTACAGACTATATTTTATCTCTAATAATAAATTCCAAAGAACTAACCAAACCTAATTTTTCATAAGCTTTTCAAAAATGTAATTTAAAAAAAATTTCCAAAATTTGTGGCTTGTAGAGCTAATTAGTGAACAAAATGAAATTAAAATAACTTGTGTAAAAATTATGATAAAAATCCAAAATCTTACTTGGAACCTTACCTACCAAATACCTCAAAACCTAGAAAAACTCAAGTTGAAATTTGAAATGGTATGAAAGTTATGGTGGAAACAAAATTCTTGGCCCAAATCATAGCTATGATACCACTTGTTATGATATTCCTTGGAAATAAATGTAAAAATCAATAAAATAGCAAACCACTTCGAGGGGGTGACCTCCAATAATCAAAAATAATATGTCAATTCAATATTAGATGATATGATGATTTGGGAGAGTCTCTCTCTCCTTATTTATATGCATAATTATGTAGGGACACACCCCTTCATCCTAACTAAGTTATCTTAAGGAATAACTAAGACTAATAAATGAATCTATTAAGGTTAAGCAGGCCAAAAGTGTTTAACTTATTATATTTAGAAATATATCATATTAGGATCATAACAACATCCACTCCTCTCTGTGTGCCTACTCATGCCATTGATCCTATGATCAACTAACTTTTGCAAAATGTTAGTTCCCTTAAGAAATAGCTTGCTTCCCTCTCCACTTCATCCGCACAACCACTTGTTCCCACCTATTGTAGGTGTATCTCTCTTTAACTTTCTATTCTCACCACATCTCTCCTGCAAGGCTTTGGGGCCCCAAGATTTGAAAGTATACTTGCAAAGGAGACCCCCAAACTCATATATATGCTTTCACTACTTTGTGTTGCATATGTTGTTATTGATGTCAAAAGAGTGGTAATGATTGATGTCAAAGGAGTGATGATACATAGGGGAAAACATTGCCAAACAAAGCTTGAGTGTGGGAGGAGCTCATTGCTACACACTTGAAACCACACATGGGGGAAAACACAAGAAGACATGTGGAATACATGAGTGCCATATAGCATGCCAAATACATAATATTCATTTTAAACATGACAAATAAGGTGATGGAAGGAGCTTATTGCTAAGTCCCACCATCTTAAACATGCTGCAGACACACTTGGCAGTTGAGCTTATGCTACAACAATTGCCAAAGACATGCTTAAGGGAGGGTAGTCTTAGCATCCAACCCCACCTCCATGGAGGACTTTTGAAATAAAAGTATGTGCACTAGCTCAAGAGATACACCATCCCGCCTTCTGTAGAAGGGCTTTTGAATAAAAGGATACACACTAGCTCAAGAGATATGTTATCCTACCTCATGTAGAGGGCTTCTTTGATAAAGGATATGCTATACCACCTCATGGAGATTGCTTTTTTATTGCAATATAAATAAATATCTGCACTCACACTGGATATACAACATCCCACGTCACAGAGATGACTTACAAACATGCTTCGTTAGTACCAAAATCATTAGACAGATATCATTATATATGCCCCTAGCTTAAGGTGGTTGATGCCATGTATTGATATCAAGCATGTTAAGGTAGAAAACACACAAGGGAAGAAGAGCTCTTGTAAAGCCCATGCCCCCAAGGTGACATGTTCTCATGATCGCCAAATGTTCTCACAAACACATTGATATGACAAGCTAAGATAAACACCAAGAGAGGTTAGAAATCTTACTCTAAGATAATAATCAAAGCAATTCATTAAAGCTATGCATGAAAACAATCACATTAAGAACCAAGGCTATACTATGGGTTCAGAGCTGAGTTTAACCATTGGGCTATACTGCAGGTACCTTGGAACTGAATGTAGTAACAAGGTGAGATACCAATTGTTACCTTTTAATTCACCCTTATTCAATTTTTTGTGAACCCCTAAGCAAAAGTTGACCTACCATCTTACCTTATTGGTCATATGTTCATTTCTTAAGTCGGCTCTTTGTTTTTAAAATCTATCCACTTGTCTTCCCATGTGCAAAATTACTGAAGAATTGAACCTTCAAACTTGAACCCTTTTCAAAGTTCGAGAGTTCAATGGTTCAAAAGTTCAATGGTTCAAGAGTTCAACGGTTCAAGAGTTGAAAGTTCAATGTTTCTCAAAAAGTCGTGAACTGTTGGTCCCTTTGTGTAACTCAATTTGTATCTTTGAACCTTTGAGTTGAACCTCATTTTGGGAGTTCAAAGGTTTAAAGGATCAAAGGTTCAACATTCTGTGACCTTAGTCCCACTCTTCCCGAAGTCTTCTTTAAGTCAAAAATTGTAGGAGATTATAAAAGAAGTAAATCATTTAGAGGGAAATATATCTAGAACATTTTATGAAATAGAAAGTTCTAACTTTGAAAGGTTATGAGTAATCATTACACATTGAAGTCGTGTGGGAGAACTACTTACAATTAATGCACCACTCAGAATTTGCATCCTATCAAGCAAGTTTAGCAAAAGTTAATTGATCTAGTAATTATTCGACCTAATTTCATGCCTTTTATCGAGAAAGGATAGGCCATTTTTAATAGTAAACACATAGGGTGATGCAAAAGGAGAGCAACACTGGAAGTATAAGATTTTTATTTCCCAGTTTCACAGTAATTTTTGATCCATTGAAAGTGAGTTTGACTTTTCCTATAGCTGATTCCATTACTTTGTTGGAAAGGAGAATCATTTTGAGTTTTTGGTATTATTTAATAAGTTCAAAGCATTTTTCATTATATCTATCCAATCTGTAGCCATGAAATCTCAAAGACAGTCGTAGTCTTGTTTGTTCTCTTCCTAAATTCGGGGATACCTCTCTAGCTCAATATGATTTAGAGGATTTTAAAGAGAGGGTTAAAAACCCTATGTCAACTCCTATGATGAAGAAAATAGTGGAAAGTGGTTTAGTCAAAGCTGTAGCCTTTGCCATAATGATACAATGCCCTAAATTAGTTCTGGAATGTATGAGCAGATATGACCCCCAAAATAGATGTATCAGAACTGCGGATGGTAATGTGTTACTACTTGTCAATAGACAAACCCTAATGGCTGTGATCAAAATTTTGCCTAAGGAGCTATATTATGATCTTAATATTACTTCTTCTTATAGCTATTTTTCATTGAAGAAATCAAACTACAGGAGTGTAATTGCAAGAAATTGGCTATTGAAATTTCAAAAGGCAGGTTTAAGACTACCCAGACCACTAACAAGAGAACACATGATACCGAAAGTAAAGGATATTATGGTATTGCTACATAGGCTAAAGGGTAACTCCCAGGCATTTTATTGGGAGGACTGGATGTATTTCTTCATTCAGGTGATCCTCCAACAAGAACAGTATTTGGATTGGGTGGAAATCATAGCCTAATGTTTGCATAAGGGTTTGAGTAATTATTTGGGGAATAAGGATTGTTATGTCTTCATAGCTCTTTTACTGCCTAGCATCTACAAGAGAATGGAGAGGGTTACCTTATGCATCCTTGGTTCACCATACCAGAATTTATGATTATTATTCACATTTACAGATGCAAAATTGTTATGAAAACTATGGAAGGGTTAATGATGTTTTTACTGGTAGAATGACTTATGAATTGACAACCAATGTTAATAAGAGAATGTCTGATTAATCGATGTAGCTAATCAGTATTTATGGTAGTTTCTTCATTTAGTTTTCCAAATTTACTTATATCAGAGTTGGTGGTTTTGATGGCGAACTACTGAAGCTGCCTAGATATGTTTTTGACTATTTTGTATTGATAGAACTTTGCAGGCAATTAGCCCATGTAGATAAGAAATTTCCAATGAAGAAAGAATCTGGTATATCTTTTCCCATTGAACTTGGACACTATTCATGTCAGTCAATATTTGATGTCTTAAATTTAGAGGTGGACCTGAAAAAGCTCAATTTTTAGTACTATAATGCTAGACCCCAGTTTGATAGCAAAGGTTTTGCTAGGGACAATCTAGATTTTGGAACGGGATTTTCACACATTCCCCAGATAGAAGACTATTGGGAGGATTGTCCAGATGAATTTGAAGTTAGAAAAAAGCTTTGGTGTAGGTTCTCCTTGGGGAAAATAGTTACACTCAATCTGAGTATGAATATCTCTAAAATAATTGATGATGAAGAATAGGTGATTGATCCTCATTTTGAATAAATAAAACAACTATGTATTCTAGAAGTTGATTGGAATAGAGATGAAGAGGATTGGATTGAAGTCAAACCTCTCCCAGTGATAAGGAGAACTGAGAAATGGTTAGGGAATGTAGACTAAAGGAGGTTTAAAACGAATATACCCAGTGATGTGTACCAATTGGTGAATCACCATCTCCAATAAGCTCTTCTAATCAGCTTATTGCTATCTGTGATGCAGGTACTCCCAAGCCAACAATTGGAAAGGGTTCTGTTATCAAAAAGTCCAAGAAAACCCTTGCAACTATTCTACCTCCTCATACCACTAGATTAAGGACTAAAAGTAGGAAGAAGAAGTAGATCTTAGAAAGAATAATTGTGGATTTAAACTCTGAAGAAGATTCAGGGGAAGCAATAGGCGATAAAGAGTTTGATTCACCAATGGCGGAAGAGATCAGTACAAACCAACAAGAAGAGGTTGTTTCAGATTGTACCAATCTAATGATGATGTCAAATGTTCCTTCTGAATAACTAAATCTTGGTAAAGAAGTTTCGGTCCTTGCACCAAAATAGTTGGAAAGCTCAATTAGTGATAAAAGAAAAATAGTTCTGTTTTCATTGCCATTGGAGGACATGGTTAGCAAATGCCTAGGAAAGACTCCTAAATCCAAAAACTTGAAAACCACATCCAAGGCGGACATTGACCCTAATACGGGGAATTGGAGTGCAGAAATAGCCTGGTCAACAACTGATGAAGAAGTTCAGGACCCCACAGTTTAGGATTTCACAACAGAAAGAATAGATCTTGGGACTACATCACGTGCCATGGACGTGTACCATTTGGAAGCATCTACCAAAAGGATAGTCAACCATACTTGGAAGGATGAAAAAGATAAGAGGGAGTTGAAATAGAATTTATGATCAATGGCAGAGTATATTGATGCCATTCATAATCCAAATCCACAACCTGTTTCTCAACTACCTCTGTCTTTTGACCCAAAATCTCTAGTCAACTAGAAAATGCTAGATCCGATACATAGAAACAAAATGGTTACTAGAGTGTTTGAGTATTGGTTGGATGGTATCATCCAAAAGGGTGCATAATACATTAATGAATTGAAAAATATATATGATGAAACCATGGCTACTATCGAAGATTTGAAAACACAGAATGCTTCCTGGGTAAAAGATGAAGGGAAATGGATGGATGTGATGAATCAAATTGATGAAGTTCAAAAATTTGGGGTAACAAAGTTTTTATCAAAAAAGAATATGACAAGTCTGAACGATGATATACTGTATGTAAGCAAGAGAAACATCGAATGGAGAAACTCAGTATCTCATGAAGGGTGAATTGAATTTACAAAAATGATTAAAGAAATAACTAAGTTTACCCAGTCTTTACAGCATGATTTGGAATGCATCAATGTGAAATATATAAAAGATGATGGGGAGCCAGAAACGGATATCGATACTTTGGTTCAATCCTTCAGAGAGAAAATTAGTTTTGTTAAAGAAAATGACAACCTAATAATTGATGATTTCTCTTGGATGTCAAAAGTAGAATCACTTCTTCATCTCTGTGTCGATGCACTCCTGGAGCATGCGGAAAAAGTGACAAAAATTTGAAGAGAGAAAGATGTTTTGAAAGCACGGGTTAAACACATTGGCATCCCTAACTTCTCAAAAATCCAGGAATTTGTTACCACTTATCAGGAATGGAAGGTGCAATGTGTCTCCTCAGCTAAACAAAGCAAATCTAGAGATTCTAATCTGCTTCCTCGGTCATGATCTTGATTGCATAATCGCTTTATTCAGTTATTTAGTTGGAATTATGTTCAAAAACTTTGTCTTTCAATGAGTTTGTAAGAAACTAAATCCCGTGTGGGTCAGAGTTTGTTTTAACTTTGGGTTTAAAAGAACATTTATTTAAGGTAACTATATATATGTTTTAGTTGTTAAAACTAAGATACAGAGAGGGAGAAAAAACAAGAAATTTTGGAGCTAAACTTTTATGTTTTACAATATATGTGATGTTTTTCTGAAACATTTTCATCTGTGAATAAGAAGGAGAAATGATTGTTGTAGTTTGAAATCTATGTGTTTAAGTTATTTGAAATTGGGTTTCTATGCGAACTCTTCTTTCATGTGGTAATTGTTCTTTCATTGGATAACTCATCATATATGTTTTATCATTTATTGGTTCAGCAATATACGTATTTATATATCTGATTATTATTGAAGATGGAATCTGTGTATTCTATCACCAAATGATGTTATAAAGAAGAAAGATAACACATTGATAGCATGATGATGTATGGATGTTAGTTTGCCTTTAATACTTTCTGGTTAAAAGTGTATCTGAATAATTAGAATAATTTGAATTCATTGAAGATTTAAAAGGGAGTTGTACCTTAATTCAGAGGGGAATTATTCCTGATAGTTCACCCATTTGTTGATTAACTTAGTTGTTCTTAAAAGAAAGGGTTATAGAGTCAAAATAAAACATTTTTAGACTGGGACAAATCTGTTAGCCAATAGTTTTTGGTGACTCTGCTAGGGAATGGAAGTCGTTTGTTGAAAGATTAGTCACCTTAATATGAAGTAATGATGGTGCTTCCACATGAAAATATAATTCCTGTTCTACAACCTAATCTTGGTTTTCAAGATGAGAAAGAAGATATAATTGGTCACTTAAATACTCTCACATGGCGCACTCACTGAAATATTGATGATTATAGAAGGGCAAGCTAAGTATTAGAAAAGGAAGAAGAATTGGCCGATAATTTGAGCTTGTCGTTACTCAGACAAAGAAGGAGACAAGTAGAAAACACAGTAAGAAATCAAGCCCCTGAAGTTTGAAGAGGACAAGAATAGCCTAGAAACCAATAACTACCTACTCAATTACAATATCATAAAATGGATTCCAGAAGATACACAAGGTCTTTGAGGAGAGAGGGAGTTGAAGATCCTACCTTTCAAACACTGCAAAGCCTAAATTTTCCTTATATTCCTACTCCTATTAGAAGATCTAGAAGTAGACCTCCCATCCCTCCTAAACCCTCTACCTCCTCTATTTGTCAAGCCTTAACTCTTTTCAGCACTATTATTCCCTCTGCTATAAGCTTTCTACCAATGGCTCAACCTTGGGGAGCAACTATAGGACCTCTAAATTTAGGAGCTAACCTGAATCCTTTGCCTAAAAATGCAAGGGAAAACTTACCTAAATTTAATGGAGATGGAAGACAAACACCAAATGAGCATTTGAGTGCCTTTGCTGCAGCATGTGGTGTGTTAGGTGTGCAACATCAGGATGTGGCCATAAGGCTTTTTGTCCAAACTCTAACTGATACTGCAACACAATGGTTCTATCATTTGTCTAACTCTTTAATTACAAAATAGAATGATATGAAAACTACATTTAAAAATAGATTCAAAAGCACAGAAGATGAACATTCCCTTCTTGCTCAATTGACTTAGCTCAAGAATGAAATTCATGAGCCTATGAGGGAATTTATAGCCAAATTCAATAGAATTGTGCACAAAATCCTAAATGCTAAGAGGCCAACTACTGAGAATCAGAAATGTTTCTTTATCAATTCTATGCCTCCTGATATTAGTTTCCATCTTAGAAGAGGTGCAGTTGCCAACTTAGCGATCGCACAAACCTTGGTTGTTGGGTTAGAAGATGATCTTCTTATGTCTGAAAAATGAAAGAGAGAAGTCCAAGTACCTAATGCTCATCCCTCATCCTCTACAGATCTTGTGGTTTAAAGGCTAGTTAATGATATGATCACCTTGAAAAGATAGATGCCTAAGGTTGGAACTTCATTTCAACAACCATATCAAGGTATCAACAAGAGAAATTTTAATCAACAGACAAATACTGGTAGGACATTGCCACTTACATTAGCACAACCAATGTTAACTATTGAAGCTCCTCCTAGAAGAGGGAATATGTGTGCCTTTCATTTGACTACTAATCATGACTAAAATTCTTGTCTAGAGATGCTTAGATATGCTCAAATGGCCGCTACTCAAGATGTATTGGGAGAGATTATCGAAGAAGAAAGGAACTTTGATGAACCTGGCGACTCTGAAATACACTTCCTAGAGTATGAATCAGATTTAGAAAGAGGAGGTGAAATATTGGTTACTCTTGAAGATCTTTAATGTGCTATGCTTACCAGAAGTCAGAAGAATCTGAGATTTTATAATACTCAAGAATTGCCTATTAAAGGTAGTGAACCTCTTATTAGAACCTCTGATGCTAATCTGAAGACCCAAGAAATTAAATTGTTACATAGAATTGATGAAGAGAATTCTTTTGATATTTTAGGATTTTGTAAGTCTGCAAAGATTCAAATATCCCCTGCTGAATACCTCAAGTTAAAACCCAAAGAACTTGATAAATTGGTTAAATATGTCAAAGGTGGTCCTACACAAATTGAACCCGAAAGTCAACTAAATGTTAATGCTGAGTCTCCCATTGCCCAATTATTTGCTTCTCCACCTGAATCACACACACAGACTCCTAAAATGGCCCTTAATTCACCTAATGATACTTCTTATATGGTCGATATGAAGCCTAGCCCATGCTATGTCTCTTTATTCATAAATGGCCATAAACTCAATAATTGTATCATAGATTTAGGTGCTTCTGATAATATTATGCCTTCTTCCATAGCCAAAGTCCTAGGCCTATCCCTTACAAAAACATTTGGTAGGTGTTACTCCATGGATGGCAAACAGATTTCTTTGCTCGAACAAATTAACGATGCACGGGTTGCTCTTGCAGCCTATCTTAATAAAAGAGTGAAGTTGACTATCTTGGTAGCAGATATTCCTGCTAGTTATGGGATGTTGTTGACCAGGACCTTTTGCAAGGATTTAGGTGGGGAGATTAAATTGGATTGGTCAGAAGCTACAATTCTAGTGGGAAAGCAAAAAGTTAAGCTAGAACCTGAACCTAAATGCAAGTTTACTGTATACCCTTTTGATGATCCTAAGTCTTAGATTCTATTTGAAGAATGTGAATTTGGTAACTATTTTCTATCTTCTGAAGACATGAAGGAAGAATCTATCCCAAATTCTGTTCATTCAGATGATCTATGGACCATGGAATTCAATGGTAGTTGTGCTACCATTGGTTCAGGAGCTAGGGTTGTTTTGACCTCACCTGAAGGTAAAATTTTTCCTTACTCTTTCAAGTTAGAATTTAAAAATACTAATAACACTACAGAGTATGAGGCTCTATTGCTTGGGTTAAATGAAGCCAAAGGAAAAGGTATAAAGATACACAAAGCAAAAGGAGATGTTGAATTAATTGTTAAATAGGTGAGAGACATTGTTTCAGTTAAAAATGAAAGATTGAGACATTAAAGGAACAAAGTTTGGGATGAAATAGAGTACTTTGATGCCTTTTCTATTGAGACAATTCCTAGAGATTAGAATACATGGGCAGATTCTCTAGCAATGTCAGCTTACCTTCTTCTCCCACACCCTAATTTCAAAAAGGATTCATATAGAATAGAACTGGTCTACCGTCCTAATGTCCCAGATAATGCTGAAAATTGGCAAGTTTTTGAGAATGATAGGCAGATTAGAAAATTCTTGGAGAATGCTGAGACGTTCCTGGGAACTTATTTTGAAGGTTTTGAAGCAGAATGTAAAGAATTTAGTCTTGATCCAGGGATCGATTCAAACGATGATGTAATTTAGTTAAAGGGAAACAAAATCCCCAAAGGATTGGTCTCTCGAGAACATTTGTTCACTCAACAAGATGAATATACCAAAGGCAAATTTGTTCAGAATCCTGACAAATTGGGGGATTATAGAAAATAAACATTGGAAGTAAAACTAATCCTAAATGGATTTCTATTGGTAGGTGTTGTTCGCCAGAGGAGAAAAACAAATTGATTAATATGTTGATTAGGTATAAGGATGTCTTTGCTTGGTGCTATGATGACCTAAAGGATTTTAGGAGTGGGCAATTTCAGCATCATATTCCTTTAAAAACAAACGCAACTCCATTCAGGAAAAAGTTGAGAAACTATAACCCAAAGGTTACTGAGGTCATCTTTAAGGAGATTGACAAAATGTTGAAGGCTAGGATTAGTTATCCGATTCATCACTCCACCTGGGTGGCAAACATTGTCCCAGTACGCAAAAAGAATGGAGAAATAAGAATCTGTGTTGATTTCAAGAATCTGAACCAAGCCAGTTTGAAAGATAATTATCCCTTACCTATGATGGATCACATTTTAGAAATAGTTACTGGATCAGAGATGATGTCCATGTTAGATGGATTCTTAGGTTATAATCAAATAAGTGTGGTTACATCTGATCAACATAAAACTACTTTCACTACACCCCGGGGAACTTTTTGCTTATAACCGTATGCCCTTAGTTTGATTAATGCTGGTGCAAATTTTTAACGGGTGATGGATTCATCCTTTAGAAATCTGAAAGATAGAATTATTGTCATTTATCTTGATGATTTGACTGTTTTCTCTAGAAAAAGAGAGGATCATCTAAAAGATCTAGAGATCATTTTGCAAAGGTGTCGGAGTCATGGGATATCTCTTAATTCTAAGAAGTTAGTTTTCTGTGTAACAAAGGGTAAGTTATTGGGACACTTAGTTTGAAAGGATGGAATCAAGATTGATCCAGAAAGGGTTAGAGTAATACAACAGCTAAGTCTTCCTTCTAATAGGACTAGAGTTAAGTCTTTCTTTGGTCAAATTAACTTCCTCAGAAGGTTCATTCCTGATGAGATTACAAAACATATTGTAGGGATGATGAGTGAAAAATAGGCATTCAGATGGAATGAGACTACTAAGAAAGCATTTGAAGATATTAAAGAAGCAATTGCACAAAAACCTATTTTGGTAAACCCTGATTTCCAAAAAAAATTATTATTTATTGTTATGCTTTAGAACATACCATGTCTAGTATCTTACTACAAAAGAATGAATTGAATGTAGAAGCCCCTGATAGCCTTTATGAGTGTTCCTCTCAAGAAGCATGAACTTAAATATTCTTTAACTGAGAAGCAAGCTTTTGCTGTGGTAAAGGCTGTCAAACAATTTAGATATTACATACTGCATTCTCATTCAATTGTATTTGTGCCTAGTTTGGCTGTAAAAAACATTCTGACTCAACAGGATGTTGGGATGAACAATAGAGCAACATGGGTTGCTAAGATTCAAGAATATGAGTTGGAGGTTAGGCCAACCAAATTAGTTAGAGGACAAGGTCTATGCAAATTGATTGCTAAAAGTAAGGAAGAAGAAGAAAAAGAACTTCCCACTGTCTTGTTGGTAAGTTTACAAGATCCATGGTTCCTAAATGTGGCACACTATCTTACTTATGGAGACTATCCCAGTCACTTATCCCTGAAGGAGAAAAGGAATCTGAGGTTAAAAGCAACAAAATATGTCATTTGGGGTGATGTCTTATTAAAAAAGGGACTAGATGGAACCTTTATGAGATGTGTAGACAAGGAACAACAACACAAGATTTTGGAAGTTTTTCATAATGAAGCCTGCGGTGGACACTTCTGTTCTTCAGTCACAGCCTTCAAAATCCTTAGAAATTGTTATTATTCACCAGGTATGTTCAAAGATGCATACAGATGGGTAGCTAACTGTGAAAAATGTAAAATATTTTCAGAGAGGCCACAACTTGCAGCATTGCCTCTAAGGCCTGTCGTTATTGAAGAACCTTTCAAACAATGGGGATTAGACTTTATTGGGCCTCTCTCACCTCCTTCAAGTGTTGGACATACACAGATTCTAATAGCAACGGACTATTTTACAAAATGGGTTGAAGCAGTCCCTGTGAAGAGAACCACTTATGAAGTAGTGTGCAATTTTCTCAGAGAGAATATACTGGTGCGTTTTGGTGTCCCTTAGAAATTTGCAGCAGATAATGCCACCAGCTTTTTCTCAATTGAACTTACTTCTTTTTGCTATGAGCATAGTATATCTCTCTCCCACTCATTAGACTACTACCCTCAAGGGAACGGTCAAGCTGAGTCCAGTAATAAAAATCTGATAGCCATCATGAGAAAATTGGTGAGTGAGAATCCGAAAGATTGGCATAAAAGACTGTATGAAGCACTCTGGGCTGACAGGGTAACCCCAAAAAGGGCAATAGGAATGACGCCTTTTGAGCTGGTTTATGGAATAGGAGCTCAATTATCATTACCTCTAGAATTATCTGCAGCCAAATTACAAAATGTAATTGAAGATCAATACTTTCAAGATTCCTTAGAGAAAAGAGTTGTGTACTTAACCAAGATTGAAGAGGAAAGGAATGAACTGATTGATCGGATTACTGCTCACCAAGCTAGGGTTAAGAAGATTTGTGATTGAAAAACAAGGCCCAAAAAATTCATGGAAGGAGACAAAGTGCTGATGTGGGATAGGAGGAGAGAACCTAAAGGAGCACATGGCAAATTTGATTCACTTTGGAAAGGACCTTTCATAATTCATCAAGTATTGGGCCCTAATTCTTTCAAATTGGAATATCTGGATGGATCTATTTTACCCCTGTCCTATAATGGACAGGACCTTAAATTGCATCGACTATAAAATAGGTGTCCCCTATTTTGTACATAGTCTTTCCTTTGTTGTCATGTGCTATTATTTTTCTTTTCCAGTTTTGGTTTGCCTTCTTTCTTTTTCTTCTAACCCTGTGTTTCAGTTTGTGCATAATTGGAGTTTCTGAGTTCTCTGTATTTTGTCATAAAATGCAGTCCCCAGTCAGAGCCAATGTTACCTTTTAATTCACCCTTATTCAATTTTTCATGAACTCCTAAGCATAAGTCGACCCGCCATCTTACCTTATTGGTCATATGTTCATTTCTTAAGTTGGCTCTTTGTTTTTAAAATTTATCTACTTGTCTTCCTATGTGCGAAATTATTGAAGAATTGAACCTTCAAACTTGAACCCATTTCAAAGTTTAAGAGTTTAATGGTTCAAGAGTTCAATAGTTCAAGAGTTCAATGGTTCAAGAGTTCAATGGTTCAAGAGTTCAAGGTTCAATGTTTCTCAAAAAGTTGTGAACTGTTGGTCCATTTGTATAACTCAATTTGTATCTTTGAACCTTCGAGTTGAACCTCATTTCAGGAGTTCAAAGGTTCAGAGGTTCAACATTCCGTGACCTTAGTCCCACTCTTCCCGAAGTCTTCTTTAAGTCAAAAATTGTGAGAGATTTTAAAAGAAGTAAATCATTTAGAGGGAAATATATCTGGAACATTTTATGAAATGGAAAGTTCTAACTTTAACAGTTCATGTGCAAGAACTACTTACAATTAATGCACCTATCAGAATTTACATCCTATCAAGCAAGTTCACAAGTTAATTGATCCAGTAATTATTCGACCTGATTTCATGCCTTTTATCGAGAAAGGACAGACCATTTTTAACAGTAAACACACAAGGTGATACAAAAGGAGAGCAGCCTTGGAGGTATAAGATTTTTATTACCTAGTTTCATAGTAATTTCTAATTCATTGAAGGTGAGTTCAACTTTTCCTATAGCTAAATCCATTACTTTGTTGGAAAGGAGAATCATTTTGAATTTCTGGTATTATTTAAGAAGTTCAAATCATTTTTCATTATATCTATCAAATCTGTAGCCATGAAATCTGCACATCTTGGTTCCAAACATGGTCCTAGTCTTGTTTGTTCTCTTCCTAAATTCGGGGATACCTCTCTAGCTCAATATGATTTAGAGGATTTTAAGGAGAGGGTTAAAAACCCTATGTCAAATCCTATGATGGAGAAAATAGTGGAAAGTGGTTTAGTGAAATCTGTAGCCTTTCCCATGATGGTACAATGCCCTAAATTAGTTTTGGAATGTATGAGTAGATATGACCCACAAAATAGGTGTATCAGAACTGTGGATGGTAATGTGTTACTACCTATCAATAGATAAACCCTAATGGATGTGATGAAAATTTCACCTAAGGAACCATATTCTGATCTTAATATTACTTCTTCTTATAGCTATTTTTTATTGAAGAAATCAAACTACAGGAGTGTAATTGCAAGAAATTGGCTATTGAAATTTCAAAATGGAGGTTCAAGACTGCCCAGACCACTAACAAGAGAACACATGATACCAGAAGTAAAGGATATTATGGTATTACTACACAGGCTAAAGGGTAACTCTCAGGCATTTTATTGGGAGGACTGGATGTATTTCTTCATTCAGGTGATCCTCCAAGGAGAACAGTATTTGGATTGGGTAGAAATCATAGCCGAATGTTTGCATCAGGGTTTGAGTAATTATTTTAGGAATAAGGATTTTTATATGTCTTCATTTCTCTTTTACTGCCTAGCATCTACAAGAGAATGGAGAGGGTTACCTCATGCATCCTTGGTTCAAGATAGTAGAATTTATGATTATTATTCACATTTACAGATGCAAAATTGTTATGAAAACTATGGAAGGGTTAATGATGTTTTTACTGGTAGGATGACTTATGAATTGACATGCAATGTTAATAAGAGAATGTCTGATGAAGCCATGTAGCTAATCAATATTTATGGTAGTTTCTTCATTCAGTTTTCTAAATTTACTTATATTAGAGTTGGTGGTTTTGATGGCGAACTAGTGACCAGCTGACCACATATGTTTTTGACCGCTTTGTATTGATAGAAGTTTGCAGGTAGTTAGCCCATGTAGATAAGAAATTTCCAATGAAGAAAGAATCTGGTATATCTTTTCCCGTTGAACTTGGACACTATTCATGTCAGTCAATTTTTGACGCCTTAAATTTAGAGGTGGACCTAAAAAAGTTCAATTTTTAGTACCATAATGCCAGACCCCAGTTTGACAGCAAAGGTTTTGCTAGGGACAATCTAGATTTTGGAACAGAATTTTCACACATTCCCCAAATAGAAGACTATTGGGAGGATTGTCCAAATGAATTTGAAGTTAGAAAAAAGATTTGGTGCATGTTCTCCTTGGGGCAAATAGTTACACTCAATTTGAGTATGAATATCTCTAGAATAATTGATGATGAAGAACAAGTGATTGATCCTCATTTTTAACAAATAAAATAGCTACGTATTCCAAAAGTTGATTGGAATAGAGATGAAGAGGATCAGATTGAAGTTAAAACTCTCCCAGTGATAAGGAGAACTGAGAAATGGTGAAGGGAATGTAGACTGAAGGAGGTTCAAAATGAAGATTCCCAGTGATGTGCACCAATTGGTGAATCACCATCTCCAATAAGCTCTTCTAATCGACTTATTACTATCTGTGATGCAGGTACTCCCAAGCCAAAAATTGGAAAGGGTTCTGTTATCAAAAAGTCCAAGAAAACCCTTGCAACTATTCTACCTCCTCATACCACTAGATTAAGGACTAAAAGAAGGAAGAAGAAGGAGATCTCAGAAAGAATAATTATGGATTTAAACTTTGAAGAAGATTCAAGGGAAGCAATGGGTGATAACAAGTTTGATTCACCAATGGCGGAAGAGATCGGTACAAACCAACAAGTAGAGGTTGCTTTAGATTCTGCCAATTTGATGATAATGTCAAATGTGCCTTCTGAACAACTAAATCTTGGTAAAGAAGTTCCGGTCCTTGTACCAAAATGGTTGGAAATCTCAATTAGTGATAAAAGAAAAATAGTTCCGTTTTCATTGCCATTGGAGGACATGGTTAGCAAGTGTCTAGGAAAGAATTCTAAATCCAAACAACTGAAAACCACATCCAGGGTGGACATTAACCCTAATACAGGGAATTGGAGTGCAGAAATAGCCTGGCCAATAACTGATAAAGAAGTTCAGGACCCCACAGTTCAGGATTTCACAGTAGAAAGAATAGATCTTGGGACTGCGTCATGTGCCACGAACGTGTACCATCTGGAAGCATCTACCAAAAGGATAGTCAACCATACCTGGAAGGATGAAAAAGATAAGAGGGAGTTGAAACAAACTTTACGATCAATGGCAGAGTATATTGATGCCATTCATAATCCAAATCCACAACCTATTTCTCAACTACCTCTGTCTTTTGACCCAAAATCTCCAGTCAACCACAAAATGCTAGATCAGATACATAGAAACAAAATGGTGACCAGAGTGTTTGATGATTGGTTGGATGGTATCATCCAGAAGGGTACAAAATACATTAATGAATTGAAAAATATATATTATGAAACCATGGCTACTATCAAAGATTTGAAAACATAGAATGCTTCCTGGGTAAAAGATGAAGGGGAATGGATGAATGTGATGAATCAAATTGATGAACTTCAAAAATATGGGGTAACAAAGTTTTTATCAAAAAAGAATATGACAAGTCTGAATGATGATATACTGTATGTAAGCAAGAGAAACATTGAATGGAGAAACTCAGTATCTCGTCAAGGGTGAATTGAATTTACAAAAATGATTAAAGAAATAATTGAGTTTACCCAGTCTTTACAACATGATTTGGAATGCATCAATGTCAAATATATAAAAGATGATGGGGAGCCAGAAAAGGATATCAATACTGTTGTTCAATCCTTCAGAGAGAAAATTAGTTTTGTTAAAGAAAATGACAACCTATTAATTGATGATTTCTCTCAGATGTCAAAAGTAGAATCACTTCTTCATCTTTGTGTTGATGCACTCCTGGAGCATGCGGAAAAGGAGGCAAAAATCTGAAGAGAGAAAGATGTCTGGAAAGCACAGGTTAAACACATTGGCATCCCTAACTTCTCAAAAATCTAAGAATTTGTTATCGCTTATCAGGAATGAAAGGTGCAATGTGTCTCCTCAGCCGAACAAAGAAAATCTAGAGATTCTAATCCGCTTCCCCAGTCATGATCTTTCTTGCATAATCTCTTTATTCGGTTATTTAGTTGGAATTATGTTCAAAAACTGTCTTTCAATGAGCTTGTAAGAAAGTAAATCCCATGTGGGTTAGAGTTTATTTTAACTCTGGGTTTAAAAGAATAGTTAATTAGGGTAACTATATATATGTTTTTAGTTGTTAAAACTAAGATACAAAGAGGGAGAAAAAACAAGAAATTTTGGAGCTGAACTTTTATGTTTTACAATATATGTGATGTTTGTCTGAACCATTTTCATCTGTGAATGAGAAGGAGAAATGATTGCTGCAGTCTTAAATCTATGTGTTTAAGTTATTTGAAATCGGGTTTCTATGCGAACTCTTCTTTCATGTGGTAATTGTTCTTTTATTAGATAACTCATCATATATGTTTTATCATTTATTGGTTCAACAATATACGTATTTATATATGTGATTATTATTGAAGATGGAATCTATGTATTCTATCACTGAATGATGTTATAAAGAAGAAAGATATCACATTCATAGCATGATGATGTATGGATGTTAGTTTGCCTTTAATGCTTTCTGGTTAAAAGTGTATCTGAATGATTAGATTAATTTGAATTCATTGAAGATTTAAAAGGGAGTTGTACCTTAATTCAGAGGGGAATTATTCTTGATAGTTCACCCATTTGTTGTTTAACTTATTTATTCTTGAAAGAAAGGGTTATAGAGTTAGAACAAAACATTTTTAGACCAGGACAAATCTGTTAGCCAACACCAATCAAATTCTAAAAGATCAGATTGAGTGGATTTCCATAAGATGAAAAATCACACTAAGTGATTCTACTAGTCAAGCATCAGATATATATGTATCAACCCTATCTTCATGTATGGACTAGGTCCGTTTTTTCTTTTCTTGCTGAAGGGACACACTATCTATATCAGTATTTGTTTGTTTTCATCATCTGCCGACTAGGTAGAATCACTAGAAGAAGGTAAACAATAAAATGAGAGGAGAACAAGTGTCTTAGGAACACCATGTAGGAGGATGCCCCCAGGTTATCAAACACAATGCTATGCCCCTAAGACATGACACACAACAATAAAATAGAGGAGAGGAAAGATATCTAAAACTGATGAAACAAATAGAAAAATGGTCACAATAGAGGTGGTCTCCCAGTATCCTTGACCTTACAAGAGTATCAAGGGTCATCCAAGCAGACCTAGACAATACATAACACATTATTAGGGAGTAGAATACAATTTTAACAATATATATATCTAGGAGGAGGAAACCCTTGAGAGAAACTAGAATAGGTGCTACAACGAGTGTGGCTTAAAGAGGGAGAAATACTTACCTAGGTAATTTGATGGAATATTTCCTAGCAGATAATTCTTATCTATCATCTCAAGTTATTTCGCATGTCATTATGGTCTTGTTGATATTGTATTAACATTGATTTTAGGATGACGAGAGGCTTTGGTGGGCTTCAAAGAGTGGTATCGAATAGTAGATGTGTAATTAATTCCAACATCTTGTAGAGGTATGCTGATTCCTTGTTGATTTATACCACAACCATTACCTGCATAGTCAAAATGTTTGTACAAAATTTGAAATCCATGACCATTGAGGGATACCATCTCTTTAGAAGATGGTGAGGCCTCATAAGTCTTATAGTTTGTAGTATAAGTAAGGGTATTGTCTTTGTTTTCTACCAAGGAGACTTTAGGTTTCTTACGTGTTTCAAAATACTGCTTGGATGAGATCGATGCAAACTTTGATGCATCAAGATTAGAGTTATTAAGGTTATATTCCCCCACAAATGAAGGAGTAAAATATAATGAACCCCATGTTGGAAACATGATTGTCGTTGAACCAAAAGGTCAACCTATTAATGCTTGATACAACCGCTAGAATTAATGAATCCATGGGAGGTAGTTAATCCATGTTACGAATCCCATGAGAGATGCTGGCTCATTGCCAACAATCTGTCCCCCCTAGCGTCACTCATGAGAGCCTGTATCACTCGCAGGGGAGATTCAAACCCAGAACCTTTGGCTCTGATACCAATTGTTGGAAACACAATTGCCTTTGCACCAAAAGGTCGACCTATTAATGCCTGATACAACTGCCAGAGTCAATGAATCCACAGGAGGTGGTTAAGCCATGTCATGAATATCATGAGAGATGCTGGCTCACTGCCAACACCCCAATCATCACCAAAAAGTGCATTCGAGATGGTTTAGAGTCGTACACAACATTATCTATGGAAAGAGGTATTGATGAATCAGCTCGTAAGTTGTTTAGACTCATATGATTGTTCACTTGTTTTTGTGTTTGAATGTGTAAACAACTATTCAATATAGGATCAACTTCAATGGTGTAGAGCTTGTTTTGATAAATAAACTTTATTGATTGATGAAGGGTAGATGGAACTACCCACATGACATGAATCCATGGTCTACCGAGAATCATATTATATGCAAGTGATTCAGCCATGACATGAAAAAGGGTAGATAATGTCATGGGTCCCACCTTTATAGGTAAAGTTATAGTACCTAGGGATTGTCTACCAACATTATCAAAGCTATGAATGGTAAGCCTATCTAGTTTGATTAAAGATGTGTCAATCTTGATTTTCTGTTGTAGGTCAATGCCACAAACATTAAGAGTTGATCCATTGTCAATCATATCTCACTTTATTATCTTTTTATTTATTGTGACAAAGAGTATAAGTGGATCATATTCTTCTTCCACTTTAATTGATGGTATTTCATGTTGTTGAAATAAAATATCTATTTTTGTTGCATGCATACAATCTAACAAAGATGCTACATCATTTGGCTTAATAGAAGGTGGTATGATCACCTTTTGTAAAATTTCTTGGAGCATTCTATGGTATGTAGGCGATGTTTGTATTAAATTCAAAAGAGAGATCTTAGATGGAGTAGCATGAAGCCATTCAACAAGATCATCTTGACCACTTTTATGAGTAAGACGATGTGGTGGAGGGAGCATAGGTTGAGAAGCTAGAAGAGAGATAGGAACATGTGGTGGTTGGTTATTTTGCTTGTTATTACAAGTGTTGTATGTGTGAGCAATCACGGGATGCTACGGCACATTTTGAACAACTTAACTTTTTTGGGTGATTTGTCTTGTATAATTTAGAATGTAATCTGGGGGTCGAGGTGGTTTTTGATCACCTTGGACCGTAATTGTAAGTTTTAAGCAAGAAGGCGCATTAGGTGCCTCTCACACAACCATCTTACGAGCATTGCTACATTTATTAAGTAACCCCTTAGTGGGTGGAATAAGTCTATTGGTGAAGATTGAATTAACATTGTTTTCCTCTTGATTATGCTCAACATCTATCCCTAAAGGATTTAATGTGAGAGACCTTTTCTCATCCACCAATGCTTCTACTTCTAAAGGGAGAGAAATAGGGCTAAGGGAAGGTACAACATTGTTCAAGATATTAGTGGTGATCATATTATTAGAGATGTCTAAGGGACTTAAAGTAGAGCTATCCATAGTATTCTCATCCAAAGTTCTTGAACATTCAACTATAGGAGGAATAGGATAACTTATAGAATCATCATATATATTAGCTATTAGTTCCAAAGCATTAAGAGAAGAAGAACTTTCTCACTCATTATTCTCAAGCGTATTCATGGAAATGTACTTTGTTAGATCTTCTACTATCGAAGGGTATGTACTCATAAGAGCTATGAAGTTGACAAAATCAGTTACACAATCAAGCATCTCAAATGAAGAGCATTTAAATATATCATTATGATACATAGCTTGTATATAAGTGATAACATGAGTATTCATATTAAGGAATTTGTAGAAATTTTTGAAGTCTTTGATATGTGCATGTAAAGATACCAAACAACAATGAGATGAAGATGCCATAATGAAATGTCTTGAAACATCGATGTCCAATAAGATCTAGTAAGACAAGACATGTAAAATTTTATGATAGTTAATACACCCTAGATGTGAGACTATTTCACATCCAAGAACTTGTTTGAGGGAAACGGGTACTAAAAGAGACATAGGGTCCACAAAAAACACAGTGGATAAGAGGAAGGAGTGCTACATGATAAGGCAAGGTTGATGATTTTAAATATTTTGATCAAAAAGATATGAATGAAGTGTGCAAAAACATAGTGTTGAGATACACACTGTGTAATTAAAAATGTATCAATTTTCAAATGAAAAATGAATATGTACTTAAATAGGGATGCAATGTCTGAAATGAAAGATATTTAGAATGAATGCAATGAAACAACACCAATTTATGTTTGTTTATGCACCTAAAATGTTTACTTTTTTCACTTTTTTCAATGCTAATGCACAAAATATGTAATGAAATTAGGAGAATGATGAGGGAAAGAAAATTAAAACCCTTTAATCAGTCCAATAATGTAGAAAAAATTTTCACAACACACCAATCTTGCAGTGCTAGATGAAAGATTAGCCAAAATGTAGTAAAAATGCAAGGATTTTGAAACACTAATAGTGAAATTAAGGCATGACAGTATGAAAAATGATGAATAAATGAAATCTAATCAGATTTAATATGTAAAATAACTCATCTTAGATTTAAAATGATGCTAAAATTCTACAATGAAAAATGCAAGTGAAATTTTGAGGAAAAATGAATGAATATGCTAATTTTGTTGAAATACACAATGTGTAAAAGCAAAATTTGAAATGTAGATGCAAAAACACACTTGATGAAACACTACAATACAAAATTAGATTTAAATGAGTGTTTTAAATGAGTAATAAAATCTGAAACAAGATTTTAATTACAAACCCTAGCTTTTGAAATGACTAGGTTATATGAAAAATGCAAAATTTCAAGCAAAACCCTAGCAAATAAAGTATGTAAATGCAAGGTGAATGATTATGAAATGATGTATTTCTGTAATTTATCTCAGATATGATGTAAATATTAGAGTTCTAAATGATTTATATGAAATGCAATTAAAATAGTGCAAACTATGCCTTAATGGAAGCCTAGGATGCTTAATTTTTTCAAAATTTTCATGTTTTTTGTAAGATTTTTGAATGTAGAATGATGAATATGATATGTATGAATGTAAAAAACTGATGCACAACACTCAGAAAGGTGCAAATTCAGTAAAAACATAGGTTCACCAAAATGTTATGTATGAAAATGGGGATGATCAAGTTGTATGTTAATTGGATTCAATTAAACCCTTCTCTCTCACACATGCAATCAAGGACATAGATTGAACTAAGTCATAGCTATGATTGAGGACTTAGCTATAGATCTAATGTCACTATGAGATGCTAGGAAAGATAGAATAGATTGATATTTTGTTAAAACCCTAATTATGCAAAATCGTAAATGAACAAACGAGAACTAACAAATGCTCACATAGGAAGATACTAAATGTAGATTAGAGACATACCAAATTTTGGGTTTTGGAAGATGGAAAAGTTAGGTACAAAAGACCAGGCACCCTTGTCCAGTGCAGTGCTTTTTCTAAGGGCTTCCTGATATTTTCTACTATAGACTGCAACCACTTCAGAAATTCCCAACAGTGCTAAACTAAGGGACAAAAGAGTAGGCACCCTTGTCCAGTTAGGGTTCTTTTCTGTCATTTTCTTTAGATCTGTATTATTCCTGCTATACATTAACCTCCTGCAACTCCTCTCCATAGAATCTGACACTTATAACCTACAATCATAAGAGAGGGGTTGGGGGTTGTCGTGTTTAAGATCTTGCCTCGGTCAAGCCTCAGAATGGAATTCAAGCCTTCCAACACTATTGTTAGATAGAGAGTGTGTGTCCTTCTAGGACAAAGGAAAAAGAAATGATATGATAAATGATTGAAACATAAAGCAAATGTCACCTCAGAGGTAAAGCTCTCACGGGAAGATGAAGATCTTTCATGCCATGAGGAGATGGATTGATGAAGACAAATCTGCAACAAACATGAACAAACACAACACAATACTTCTCTGCAACACAATGAAAGCCTTGAGTATCCTTAGCATAAGATCACAAGTTTTCATTATCCATCTAGTTGTAAAATGAAGTCCTAAACATGTTTATATATGCATTCCCACTAAATATTTGTAATTCAAACTTAAGATGCTAACAACGGAAACCTTTTAACGGTCACCAACCGACATTGAAATTTGGGACCCAAACAAAATAAGGCAAGACAAGGGCATGGGAACCCTTGTCTAAGGACCTATTTTAGGGCTAGATAAGCTCAAAGATGTCCCCTAAGTCCCATTTGTCATGGGTTTTGGGGGATTTTGCTTCAGGATTCATTTCAAAGATGCATGATTAAATCTAAAGGACCTAGGAGCTAATCTTAGGAGGTAAAAGTCCTAGGGGGACATTTAATGACATAATAGTTTCAAAAGGAACCTCTTTTCCAAAAAAATATACAACTCTTCAGAGGAAGCCTATCTCTACTCATCAGATGATGAAAGGGGAGAGTCCCTATTCATGGCTATGGTAATCTTTGACATTTCTGACAAGACTATAGATGAAGAAGAATGTGAAGTTGATTTTGAAGGTGAAAGTATTTATGCTCTTGAAGACTTGGAATGTGTAAGGAAAGAGAACAAAGAACAAAAATCCCTAATTGAAGCCAAGACAAATGAATGCACAAAACCTGTGGAAGAAATCTACTCACTCAGAAAGGAACTGGAGAAATTATATGGAGAAAATCCTAGAAGTCTAGATGTCCCTAAAGAAGTAGATCTCATTCCAGTCATGTCTCAGTGAAGAAAATATGGAAGACCTTTCCATGCAAGATAGATATTCATAAATAGGTTCAATCATGCATTTTTTGGTTATTATTTGATCTGCAATAAATATGATCATAAGGCTATGGAGTGCAAGTCTAGAATGAATAGAATAAATTTTGTCAGTAGGAATCTTCTTGCTTCACTAGTGGATATCAATGTGATATGTCATATTTGCAACAATTTTGGACACATAGAAAGATATTGTAGAAGTGGAGTAGTAAAATCAGAAACTCAGGTGACAGATATTAATGAGAAAGACAAGGAGAGTGACACTTCCAAAGGACATGATGTTATCAATCAGATATGTACCATATGCTAAGTTATTCAACTTAACTATCTGTTGACACATGGGAACACTCCTAGGCCTGTGGGTTTCCTAAACTGAGAGTGAACCTCTAGAGTGAGCTGGTTCTCCTAATGATTTTACTAATCTAAATAATTTTAGAGGGAAAAGGGAGAGGATGAACTAAAATGAAATTTTAAACTCTAAACTTTAATCTATATGAATACTCTCACCCACAAACAACCCCTAAAACATAATCTTTCACAACCCCACCTAGAACATTCAATCCAAAAAATTTTTTATGAAGGTTCAATTTGGACACAACATTTAACTAGGATCAAAAGGAATATCTGCATACAATTTCATAGTAATGAGACATGACAAAGGATAAAGTGTTGTCACAATGAAACATAGGATCAAAAGATGCAAATTTGAGGCAAATAGATGAAATAGGAAAGATCTGTTGTATAGAAATGGAAGTAGTACATGAAAAATATGGTAAAAACTGAGTCAAGAATGTCTACAAACTCTCTGCCTATGCTCAAGAGAGAAGAAACAATGAACTGAACTACTTGAGAAAGAGCTAGTTATCTCCAATATATGCCTGTCCAAAAGATCTCAAAGAGGAAAAGGTAGAAAAGCTCCTAAAAATAGTTATTCTAATCCATTTTTGAGCTCCTAAAAAAAGCCAAAAAATGAGGCTCCAAAATGTCTCCAAATTTGAAAATAGAAGCTGCAAAAAACTCTCCAAGGTGGTCCCACCGGAAAATATGCTTTGTCTGCCCAAAAAGATTCTATTTTTGTCCATATCTACCCAAAAAAAAAAGCAAACCCAAGAAAGAAGATATTGTTTTATTTAACTACATAATTAATGAATATTTTAAAGCAATTTATAAACACATTGCTTTAAAACATCATTTTACAATGATTTACAGTTTTATTTTTCCTAATTTGCCTAGATTTGATTTTTTTGCAAAAAATAATACAAGGCTTGATAATTTTGCCAAGTATAGACATATACAAGCATATGATTTTCTATAAAAATCATAAAAAAAAAATACATCAAGGCTTATATATGGTTGCACAAAAATATAAGCCTATAAGGCCTACCCTCCAAATGATCTACAAAATATTCCTAAGGGCATATGAGCTTTACGACCAAGGGACATAGGGCATGACTTTATCCTTCAAATAGTTTGCAAAATACACTAAGGTATATGAACATACAAGTTTGTTTCAATGAGACTAATAGTCCTTAAGGCATAATGCTTAGGCATTAAATATTCAAAAGACCTATGGCATTTGACATCATCCAAGTCTTAAGACTAGTCATTTGACATGGTGAATAACATACCCCATGGGTATTAGTGAAGCTAAAGAAAATATAAATCGATGTGATAAAATCACTATCGATGTAGGGCTTGAATGAAACCCTAATCACAAAAGAGATTTTGCCCTAGAATATCAGGCTCATTTCACACTTTGAGTTTTGAAAGAAAATAGCCCTGCCTCTAGGCTACCACCATGGCTATGGTTTGGAGAAAGACTTCAATCCTCTGTGGTTTCAATGCAATTTTATGAAGGATCTCCATAGAGAATGGAAAGGTAAGCTCATTCTATGCATGTTTGACCCATTTTTCTCCATTTTGAAGCAAATCTTTGGCCTTCAAGCCGTGACTATGACATATTTTCTGATGCATTTTGTTATCTCTGTTTCTTGATGTTGATTTATACTTGTCTCTATCTGCCATGAGACTAGATTAAGCTCATTGGAAACAATATGATGATAAAACCCGTGGCCTCCATGCCTACATTCCTACTCAGAAACAAGGTGAGTTTCTTAGCTCTCGAACACTAAATTATCTCTCTGGTTACATCACCGATATGAACTCAAAGAACTCTATAATGAAAGCATATCCCTCTTCATCTTACAAAAACACCATGAGACCACTGTTCTTTTGTACGCCGCAGCCATATACTACATTTTTCATCATTCTTGGGTATGATTGGGGTCGTAGCTGTGTACACACTCATTTCCCATTATTTTCTGAGTATGTTTATGTTATATAGGCTTAAACCTTTCCATTTCTACAGTATATGAGGTTATCACTTGAAACCCCAAGTGGGTTCAACCTACTATAAGGAAAACTCTCTATTGGGCCCACGACTGTATCTATATATTTCATTATTATTTTTGAGTATCTAAACAAACCTTCAAGAGTTTGAAACCTTTCTCATTTCCTCTCTATATTTATCATTCCTGCATGCAATAAGGGTTTCAAGATTTTAAAGAAAACTACATTCCTGGCCATGGCTTGGAAACTCATAACATCTGATATTACTTGCACTTTATCTTTCTTTGTGATTTCTGAAACTGGTGTATATATCTGGGTTCTATGCTCATGTCATTTTATATCATTTGATGGGTTCTCCATTAACCCCTATGATAGTTTGTTCATTCATTTTATATAGAACTGGTATGCTTCACATTGAACCAGTGACATGGCCCATTTATAGGTTATCAAGCTCTTTGTATTCACATTGTTTTAAACTTATTTTGAATTGCATAATACTGTTACTCAATTTAATGCTATCTTTCAAACACTATGAAAATTGGCTTTCATGGCTCCTGTAGAAGCACCTGTAACTTTGTTATTAAATGGCTTTCTTGATAGTTGTATCTCCTTATCTGTATTATGGCACACTTATTTGCTATAACATGACATCTCTATGTATAGTTTATAACTGTATCTTCATGGCATTAGTTTGACTATACTTCATTTGATTATGAGGGTTGCATGGCTGTTCATTTGCAATAATTTGATCCTCCATGATATTTTGTTGTTCCAACTTGGTTCACTGTATTGCATCAAATGTAATCATGCAAATTGTACTGTCTGGAGGGAACTCCTTCATTTCACTGGCATGAATACAACTGACATGCATCCTATGTATCACTTGTAACTGCACATGTGCTACCTCTTGTAGCTGCATCTGACATTGAAGCTTCATGGCAAAACACTTTCTTGTTATTTCTACCACCATGTTAGTGAAGTGCATTTGTTGTCTTGAGCTTGCGCAGCCATGTACTTATGTGTTCCATTGATGACTGGTATTACTATTTACATTTGATATGCACAGACTTTGAATGTTCTAATTAGATCTATCTTATGGCATACATACTTGGCATTTAGTTCTTTGTATCATATGAAATGTAGATATATACATACCACATTGAATTGTTGCAACTTCTCCAGTTTACTGGCATAAATATATCTGAACACAACTTACAACTGCATCTTCATGGTATCAGTTTGATCACTATAGCTATATGGCTCTCTTCTGCACTCTTTAGTTACTCAATCATGCATAGAATGATACTTATTTTTTATGCTACGCTATGACTAAAATACTAATACATCATTGAATGATGTTGTTCATTTGCAACTTTTTGGCATACAAATATTGTAATTGCACTTGATGATTTAGTTGTCTCACTATGCATATGATAATTCCTTTTTGGCATCTACCTCAGCTGCATGCAAACATTATGGAAGATACTTTGGATGAAAATAGTTATAAGGTACCTACCATGCCTTTACTCTGTTTTAGACAATACTGATCTATCTTGTACAAGTTCACTGCACATAAATGGTTGTCATCTCATCTCTTGAACTGATGATCATAGATGGGGCAATGAACTTTGGAGTTCATGCACTCTCTTGATCAAACACTTTTTCAGGTGAATATGAATATGCATTTCAATTCTACTCCCCTTGAGGTTCAGGGGTAGCATGTTGGGCTCAACCCTCAGGAGAGCCCACTTTACACCACATGCTGAATTGGTCTTCAAAATAGCAACATGACTTTACTTATACCTGTACATGAAACAAACACATTAGATAGAACATTAAAGCTCAATGATTGTTTCTTTTTTAGTCTCTCTTGCATGTGAATGATTTGTATCTAATTTAGTGCACTATAGGAAATGTATTATGCCTCTATTGATAGTCACATAGGGAATTCATATCCGAAGCTTCTAACACATCTCTTCCAATCATGCAGGCTCCTATGAAGATCAAGAGCAAGGAAAGAAAGCAACCTCAGAAACCAAAGGCACTAATTAGGCAATGATGGCTATGATCCTTCCCTTTCTTATTTCCAGATGCATAGTATATATCCGATATTTGTACTAGTTCATCTATTCCCACGGCTTGTGTGGGACATTTCATCTATCATGTTTTCATTCAATGCAATATTTATTTCTTTTGTGTATCTCATTTGTAAAATGAATAATCATTGTAGTGAAATGATACATCTTATCTCTCATGCAACCTTTTGCAATGCAAATGGATGATGATCTAAAAGTTCTTTCTCTTCTATTGAACAACTAAACTACAACATAACTGAATGTTTCAAGTACTTCAACTATGCAAAATAAGATAACATGCAAATATTAAAAACTTTCTCATTTAAAATAAACTTAATGTACTCCAGCTCTACCAATTTGGGTTGTCGAGAAAAATTGGTAACATTTCTGGTGACTTCTGCTATATGCTTGCCTGCTAAGCATCAGGACTAGTTGCCTTAAGTTGTCCATTGGGCATTGAGTCATACTCTAGTCATCTCAAACTCAGAAAACATTGAAACTGAGCTACAAACTACTCCTAACAATAGCATAAACCAAAACCAAAACCAAATCAAACTGAAAGCAAACTAGAAGGCCCTGGTAGCCAGAAACATGTGCAATAACACTTAGGGAAACAAAAATAACTAAAAGTAAATGTTCATGAAGCACTTATTAACAGTAGCACTAATCTACTATGGTACAAGGTAGTACTTATCTTCAGAGGCAATGTTTGAGGTGGATCCCATTAACTGGGCTAGACATCACCTCTCCACTTAACTTAGGAAGTTGAAATGCTTTATTTTCCTTGCACTCTGTGATCACATAAGGCCCATCCCAATTTGCATCAAACTTGGAATGCTTTCCAGGTCTGCTTCTCAGTTCATTCCACTTGAAAACTAAATCACCAACAATGAAGCTTCTTGGCCTTTCCCTCTTATCAAAGGAACTCTTCATTTGAGCTTGATGGATTTCAAGATTCCTCAAGGCTTCTTTTCTAGTTTCCTCTAATTCCATAAGATGAGCCAACCTTACTACTAAAGGTTGTTTCTCTAACAGCTCAAGCTCTTTAATGAAAGTCAAAGTTGGTAATTCTACTGAAATATGCAGTTTAGCCTCCTTACCATAGGTAAGCACATATGGATAACAACTAGTAGCTCTCTTGGGAGTGTTCTAGTCAGCCCAAAGAGCTAACTTCAACTTCTCATGCCATGTCCTCTGGTTGTCTTCAATAGTCTTTTTGATGATCTTTATCAAATTTTTATTGGTGGATTCCACCTGCCCATTACCCTATGGGTAAGAGTTAGAAGATGTATTCAAAAAGATGTTATGTTTAACAAACCAATGTGAAATCCTTAAATAATTAAAAGCTAAACCATTTTCAGAGATAATTGAATTTGGTGTACCAAATCTTGATACCAAATCATGATAGAAACTTAAAACAATTGATTCATTTGCTTCTTTCAAAGCAACAACCTCAGTCCACTTCGTGAAATAGTCTATAGCAGTCAAAATCCACTTGTGGCCTACACTTGAAGGTGGGTTTATTGGTCCAATGAAGTCAAGACCCCATTTAGCAAATGGTTGTTCAACTTTGATAGGGTCTAGAGGTAAGGCTACAAGCCTTTGCTTACCTACAAATAACGAACACTTTTCATATCTTCTTACCCAAGCCAATGTGTCTTTAAACATATCTGGCCAGTAATAACCAGCCTACATTATTTTTAATGTTGTTGTCCTTGTTGCATAATGACCTCCTGAAGGTCCATTGTGAAACTCTTCTAACAATCCATCAACCTGATCTGGATCAATGCATCTCAGAAACACACCATTAAAATCTTTCTTATACAAAATACCTTCAATAATAGCATAAGGAGTAGATTGTAACCTAAAATACCTTCTTCCTACCCTATCCAAACCTTTGGGACATTCACCAGTCTGTAAATACTAAATCATTTGTTGCACCCAGCTATTTGTAGGAGCTGGAACAACAACTAGTTCTGCATTATTTAACATTGTTTATGCATTCTCTTCGTGTTCTTGGTTGTGCTCTCCATTTCAAGCAATTTTGTTAGGAACTCGTGTTTAACCCTTCTCTTTACTTTGTTAGTATATTACATTTGGACGCATATGCTTTGTAAGTCATCCCGTGAGTATATTGTATTATCCCACATTCATGGGAAGTAATAGTTGTTTAGATTAGACTTAGTATATAAGTATGTGTTGAGGCCAATGAAGGCATCCACAAGTTTATTGTATTGAGCTTTCTCAAAGGAGGTTGCCCCCTGAAAGTGGCCTGCGATCAATAAATTCCTTCTATGTTTCTGCTATTTATGTTATTTTGTGCATTTTTTGATTATATTGTTGCAGGAGGTTCCTCTCATCTAGTATCAAAGCACTTTCTTGGGCTCATTGGGTGGAATTTTTGCCAAATTTGTTTTCATAGTTGCCTTCAAGTACTATGATTATTGCAGTAGTTCTTTTTTCTTTGCATCTATATTATTCATTTCAATTGTAGGTTTGGATCAAGGAATAATCCCTATCCTCTTAACTATGGGAAGTGCCTGGGCATAGCCCTAAAACTCATTGTGGGGAGTACCACAAGAACCTTGAAGTAGCTGGCCCATTGAGAGGACCTGCCAGTGAAAAGGGAAACGACCCCTACCTGATTGACTAGTTCCCATCCATGAGGTAAACCAAGAGCTGTTGTTTGTGGCAAAGTGGTTATCAGTTTTACCTAAGCCATGGAGTGAGGGGTATTGACCCAATATGCAAGCCGTTAGATAGCATTGGTAGCCGAGTGAATCCCCTAAACCTTTAGGAAACCAAACATACATGGGGCCCATATCTATTTCCAGTAGACAAATCATAGGTTGAATCTATCTAGATCCATTTGTAGATCCCATTATAGATCGTTTCCAGAAAAAAATCTATTTTTTTGCCATATCTTCTTTGCTTTAGCTCCGTTTCCTCTGAAAATTTACTAGAACCCCTGAAATTCCATTCTGCATATTTCCTTCCGTGAGGACCCTATTCCAAATTCCACTTATCAAAGCTAGAAATCCTACATTTATCTATTTTTAGGGTTTTCCATAACTTCTTCAATTCTCACCCAATCACCTTCAAATTTTACCACAGTGTTCATTTCCTATTTCTGCTCCTTTGTCCCTCTTGGACAAATTTTCCAATTCTTTCACCCTGCTTCTAAAATCCCCATTTTCTACTTCCCTGTCCCTTAGAAAGTGTCCAAAACCTAGTCACACCCCAATTACCCATCAAAGTTTTTCCTAAATCTAAATTTTCCTTTACTAAAAAAGTTTCTATTTTTATTTTTCTACCCATTCCAAAAAAAAACATGGAGGAGGAACTTGCAGCCATCAAGACCAAACTCCAAGATCTAGATGAAAAAGTTCTCAGGCTCAATCTTCAGCATTTAGTCATGAACAATAGACGGTAGCCAGAGTCTTTTGTAGATATAGGGTTTTCTTCTTCCGATAATTTTCGTGGATAGAAGCTTGATTTTCCTCACTTCAATGGTGATGATCTGACTAGATGGATATGCTAGCCAAAACAATATTTCAATCTACATAATACTTTTAATGTCAACAAAGTCCCACTTGCCTCCTTTCATTTGGAACATGAAGCCCTTCAATGGTTCCATTGGTACATCAAAGCTCATGAAGAGCCAAAATGAACATATTTTTGCAAACTCATTTTGCAACGATTTGGCCCTGGTGCTTTTGATGACTTCATAGGAGCACTCACAAAACTGTGCCAAATAGGCACTATGAGAGAATATCAGACAGAATTTGAAAAACTAGCCAATCACATAGAGGGATTGTCTGATGAATTCTTCAGGAGTTGTTTTGTCAATGGTTTGAAGGATGCAATTCACTCTAAGCTTAAAATGTTCTGTCCAAGCACCATGATGGAAGCCTTAGGGTTGGCTAACTTGGCAGAGGACAAGATCATAGCAAGCAACAACTCTCCAAATCCAATTTTGTTCCATTCAGAAATATGGATCCCCAAAGCCCTCAAATAATACCAGCTCCTAGAACAACTCCTATCAAGTATTTCACTGAAGCAGAGATGCGGGCACGTAGAGAAAAAGGGCTTTGTTATAATTGTGATGACAAATTCACTTGGTGACATAGATGTGTTGAGCAAAAGATCTATCTCTTGGATGTGGTTTCTCTGCCTGAAACTAAAGTTTATGTAGATGCTCAGGATATAGTATATGATCAGGTTGAAACTCAGCAGTCGCCTATTGACCCTACTTCTCAGGAAGACCACCCAGAGATCTCTCTCCATTCCGTAGCCAGAGTCACAACCCCACAAACCATGCATGTTAAGGGTTACTTCAAGAAGCTCCCTCTTACAATACTCATTGATTCTGGTAGTACTCATAACTTCATTGAGCCTCGAATAGCCAAATAGGCTGATTGTTTTGTTCATCCTTTCTCAAACTTTGAAGTCATGATTGCCAATAGGGGCACATTACCTTGTCAAGGGAAGTGTTGCAATGTGCATATCTCTATTGGAGATTATAACCTGTGCTTCGACATGTTTGCCTTGCCCTTAGGTGGATGTGATGTGGTTTTGGGTGCCCAATAGTTATGCACACTTGGACCCATCTTATGGGATTTTGCTGAACTTTGGATGCAATTTTTGAACAATGGGCACAAACACACATTGAAGGGCTTACAACCGGGGTCTCTCAGCATCATAAGTTCATATCTCCTAGAAAATCTTCTTAAGAAGAATTCACATGGTGTCATCACTCAGCTTCACTCCATTCAGATGCAACCACCCATGGTCTCCACTACTCCTTTGACTCTACAACGAATGATGGTTATTTTACATGCAGTATAGAAGTGGCAGCCATACCTACTAGGGAATCATTTTTGCATCAAGGCTGCTCACTAGAGCCTAAAATATTTCTTGGAACAATGGGTCTCCTCCCCAGCACAACAAAAATGGATCAGTAAACTCATGGGTTATGACTATGAGATGACTTACAAGAAGGGTAAGGACAATATTGTGGGGAATTCTCTTTCTCATACATGTGATGACCAAGCTTCTCTTTCAGCTATTTCTATGTATGTTCCAAATTGGTTGGAATCTATCCCACAGGTTGTCTTCTATGAACTCTATGTTTCTCCATCGGTAGGGCACTCTGGGTTCCTTAAAACTTATGAGCGGGCATGGAGTCACTTCTTTTGGAAGGGAATGAACAGGGCAATTCAACAGATTGTGGCTATATGTGATACCTCAGAACAACAGCATCAATGGCCAAAGTGGCTCCCTCTCACTGAATGGTGGTACAATACCCCCTACCACACTGCATCTAACATGACTCCATATGAAGCAATCTATGGTTAGGCACCACCAGCACTCCTTCCATACTCCCCCAGTAGTTCACGAGTTCAAGCAGTCAACATGGTTCTCCACACCCAAGATTAGATTGGGGATCATAAGCTAGCTCCTTCTCCCCATGTTCATCCAATATTTCATGTCTCTTGTCTAAAGAAATTTCTTGGCGCCACCGACAGAGTACAAACTACTTTACCACAACTAGATAATGAAGGATCCATCCTTTTGGCGCTAGAGGTAATCCTCAATAGGGGCACTCGTCTTCTTCACTCCCGATCCATCACAGAGATCTTAATTCAGTGGCATGGAATGCACCCAGAGATTGCTACATGGGAACCACTCCTTTAAATTCAGCAACAATTTCCACATCTTATGCTTTGAGGACAAAGCTTTTCTAAGAGGGAGGGGATGTTAGGAACTCGTGTTTAATCCTTCTCTTTACTTTGTTAGTATATTACATTTGGATGCATATGCTTTGTAAGTCATCCCGTGAGTATATTGTATTATCCCACATTCATGGGAAGTAATAGTTGTTTAGATTAGACTTAGTATATAAGTCTATGTTGAGGCCAATGAAGGCATTCACAAGTTTATTGTATTGAGCTTTCTCAAAGGAGGTTGCCCCCTGAAAGTGGCCTGTGATCAATAAATTCCTTCTATGTTTTTACTATTCCTATTATTTCATGCATTTTTTATTATATTGTTGTAGGAGGTTCCTCTCAAAGTTGTTCACATAACTCCTTGCCCCTAATCAGCTTAGTTACCTTAATATTGACATCAAATTCCATAACCTTTGTTACACAACCAACCGTTTTATCATTTATTTCTTTGTTAAGTAAAAAGCTCTTAACAGTTAGGTGGGTAACCATCAAATGAATTCTGTTATTGGATAGCATATGCCTAAATTTCTTGAGGCTTCTAACAACAGCAAAAACATGCTTCTCGACAAATGAATACTTTACCTCATAATCATGTAATACCTAGCTGAAAAATGCCACTAGCTACTCCAAGCCTTCGTCATTTTGTTGGTACAACATGGCTGAGATGGTATTAGGCCCCCCAAAGGCATATAGAATGAAATCTTTCTCATAGTTGGGATTAATGAGGGTAGGGGCAACTGTGAGAGCTTCTTTGATCTGCTTGAAGCTTCTCTTACCTTCCTTAATCTAATTAAAAGGTATGTTCTTGTTTAACATGGCTGTGAGAGGTTGTAAAAAAGTTGCAATGTTTGGAATAAATCTCCTCATGAAATTAATCCTACCAAGAAAGCTTTGCAAGCCTTTCTTATGTATAGGCAGCAGTAAATCTAGAATAGCTGAAATTCTTTCAGGGTCAATAGAAATACCATTCTTTGAAACAATATGGCCAAGGAGTTGTTGTGAAGTTCACAACATGCCCCATTATGCTCCTTAGCAAAATGGGGACCCCTGCTGATGTTTTGCTTTTTGCTTCTGCTTGTGTTTTTCTGCTTTCTGGCGGTTTGGTAAAAATGAAGGTCAGGTGCATCATCATCATGATATTGGATCAGGTTGGTCATCATCATGAGGTCAGTTTTTCAAGGTTCATATTTTATTTCTGTGACCTCATATTTAGAAAGAGCTTGAAATTCCATGTAGGTTTGCCTTTTACTTCACTTGAAAATTCGTCCATATGTGAAAGTTATGCACGGTCAAAGTTTTGGTCAAACCTGATATTCGCAGGAGGATCATCATATTTTTATATCCTAAGTCATGTTGTCAAGGTCATCATGATCTTGGTCTATCACCCGATAAAAATCATGCAGTCACAATATCTGGACGTCAATCTTAGGTGGTAGTGCCCTTTACCCGTCAAATGGCCTTATGCGCATTATGCAGCATCATGATATTTTTTAGGAAGGTCATATACTCGGTTTTGGTTACATGAAGAACATCATCATCATCATATTTGAACCCCCCCCTGATAATATCCTGAGGTTCAAATATCATGATGACATCAACTTTAAGTCAGAGTTTTGCCCGTCGGGTGGTCTTTTGTATCGCGAGCATCATCATGATATTTCAACATTACCTGATCTTATAATATCATGCTGATCACCCTGACTTGGAAAATCCACCTTCGGCATATTTGAGTGCGCGTGTTATAATCCTTCGGAGGGTCATCATCATGATATTTGCTGAAGTTCGAAATATGATGATGACGACTTCATATCATCCTGATCTTTCACAAGGGTCATATTCGCTGAAATTCGCTAAGTGATGGAGACATCATCATCATAATTCGATAAAGAGGATCATCATGTTCATATCCTCCTGATCGCCTTTTTTGCAATATCATGATGATCACCCTATCTATTCAGAAGAAGTCGATATTGCATTTCTCAACAGCATGATCATATTTTACAATATCACCCTAGCGCAAATATCATGATGACCTCAACTCATCCTTGTGCTCCGAAAACAAAATAGGATGATTACGTCATCATGATAAATCGATGAGGATCATCATCATCATATTTTATCCTGTCCTGTTGTCAAGATCATCATGATCTTGTTTGTTCACCCGACATTTCGTGAAGTCCTCCTGCCGATGAAGTAAGACCTTTTGAAAATATCCTGATGATCATCATCATCACATTTTCCCTTCGGCAGGATATTTTCCAAACATGATCCGGTTGGCGAAATATCATGATGACGTCATGTTCTAAAGTTTAATGAAGGCTCCAGATATCATGATGACGTCATCCCGATCTAATAAACGAAGAAGCAAATATCCTGATGATCCTCATCATCACATTTTCCCTTCGGCAGGATATTTTCTAAAACACGATCCGGTTCCCGAAATATGATGATGTTGTTCTTTTCTGCAATATGCAGAAGCGAAATATCATGATGACGTCATCTGGACCTTCAGGAGGGAGAGCATCATATTTCTCGAATATCATGATGATGAAGTGAAAATGGACCAACATGTTTTTTTGACACGCCGATAGCGATAGTCAGGCCGATGGGCGGGAAATGAAGCGGTGGAATTTTAAAGTGTTTTTTTTGGCGCCTGTGGCATTTTCCCGGTCAGCGATAGTTGACCCGATGAATTTTGAGCAGTTTGAGCACATTTTGGACGCGTTTTGAAGAGTATTCTGGATCCGATTTCCACAATCTTGCGCAGTCACCTGAGTTTAAACAGTTATTTTAATTTCATGCTGTTTATGTGATAAATGAAATACTTATTGCTTGTCTTGTCTTGCAGGCTTGCAGTTCAGGAAGCAGCTGGAAAGTCAACATAGTGACCTCATGGAGGCAGAAGATCTGATCTTAGGAGCAGGAAGATAAGGATGAAGTGCGAAAAGTCAAGGCCATTCAAGTAAAGGACAGAGTTGCAGCTGAAGGTATTACTACAACAGACAAACAGAAGTTATTACCTAGCTGCCGGAACTTCTCAGAAGGGGCAATATTTCACCCAGATTTGACACTGCTCAGAGATTTTTTTGAGAACTGGTTCACCTGTATTTATTGCTGTAACCAGGGGTTTGAACCAGGGGTTCAGTTAGGTTTTTGCTGTAGTGAGGACAATCAGAATGTCTTTATATTGTGCCTCTCTACACTGTAATACTTTACAATAGGGATTCTAGGAAAACACACAGGGATTTTTAGGATTTTGCCAGAATTGTAGAGCCTTTCTGGGCATAGTTTAGAGGTAGAAGAAGGAGGTTGCCTGTTTGTCTGCAGTAAGGTGCGCGTGGAATGTCTGGCTGCGTTACTGTATCTGTAAAGCTTGTAAGTTCTCTGTAGTATGATCAATGAAACTAAGAGTCATTCCTACATTGTAAATCATGTATGACTATTTGTTTCTAATGCAATAGAATCTGGAGTTCTACATCTATCTTCTGAGTGTTCTCCTACCCTTCTTTGTGTTTTGAAATATCTTCTTTGAGAGCTTGCAATTTTAAATGTATGTTTGTGAAAATGCTCAGAACTTACATTTAGGGTTTTTACTGTGGATTTGATCAAATTACTGTGGTATTTACATAGTGCATAACAGAAACAATTAGATCCTTCGGTAGATTAAATGAGGTATAGATTAGATCTTTCTAACTTTTCCCAACCCATCTGAAATATTTAGCTGAAAACGTAGAAATCTAAAGGAAATTATCTCAAATTTGAAGAAGCATGCATAACAGAGTTAAGAGTAGACAGTTTTCATAAACAGATAAAGAAGAAAGCTGCAAAAATCCAAGAAAACCATCTAAAACTTGCAGCCCGGTAACGCTTGTATGCAAATGAACCGAATACTTGTTGAAATCTATGACCTTTTTGCATATTCTTAGTCCAGTAAGCCACCAAACAAACCTAAACTACGTAAGGCCCCTTGAACATTACAGCTTCACATTGACCAACTGAACTTGACCAACCGAACCATTGTAGACTTGGGATTAGTTGAATCTCAAATGATTCCTTCTTATCTTTCAAGTATAGTTTCAGTTCATTATATGTGAATTTTAACTTATTGTTATGATTGCATCAAAACAGTCAGCAACAGTTTTCTAGCGCTAGAAGGAGGGCTAGAAAGCTGTATATTGTAATCATCAATAGTTTTCTGGCGCTAGAAGGAGGGCTAGAAGGCTGTATATTGTAATCATCAACAGTTTTCTGGTGCTAGGAGGGCCTGATTTAGTTTAGGGTTAAAATTTTGAGTTTTAAATGTTATATTCTGAGATATGTTAGATCTCATAAAATTTCAAAGGCCTAAAAAGTTGAAAGAAGGTCCCATTTTTTATGGACTCATATGGGGACAATTTTCAAGTTGACATTCCTTCATTTCAGAAAGCTTTGAATAACCAGCTTTATCCTAAAAATTTATATAGCTATGGTTTATTTGGGAGGTGTAGGATACATAGGTCCATACAGCATGGTGAGCTTAATTGTATATCTTTTCTTACAAGATTAGATTTACATTTGAAAGGACTAATCTCTCTCTCAGATGTGTATAAGGCTGAAAGTTGGCAGGGAAATGAGGAGATTATTGAGCGACAGAAGGATGCAGCATCAACGGTCATTAAATGTGCAGAGGATACAAAGATGGAACTAATGTTAGGAATAAAGGATAATAAGATCTCTTGGCAGGAATCATGTGATGGTAAGAAAAAAAATCTTTCTTTTCGTCAGGATCCGGCTGTGATTAAAGTTAGTGAAAAGTATAAATATCCTAAAAAATGCAGAGAAGAAATCACAGCTCATGTCCCTTTTCTAGATAATAAGCAAAAAGGATTTAATGAAAAAGAAAAGGAAAGTGGGGTTCATCTTGATACATTTGATAAATATATAGAACTATTAAGGAATATTTGTCAAGAAGAAACCTCTGGATCTGACCTGAAAAGTTTTAACGAACATGATTTGGCAAAGAAATGTAAACAAGCATTGGCAGAATTAAAATGCACTAAAATTGATGAGATCCCTACTATAGAAACTAAGGAAGTCATAGAAAAGAAAGTAAATCCTAGTGTTATGACTGACTTCTTTGAATTAAATGATCAAAATCAAGATTGTTGCAGGTCAATAAGATTAGACTCTTCACTGAATGACAAATATGAGTCATCTAATGAGCAGTTCTTGAAAAAAAAGGATACAGAGGATCATGTAGCTGCTGTACACCATCAGACATCACCCCCATGCCATGTTGAAAATAAAACAGGGGAGTACTCCTGTCAATCAAAAGATGTTGTCCCACCTTTACTCTCAAGTGATTTAGAAATGATTAAATTCTATATATCAGATGATGATGAAGATACTTACTTAAGTGCTGATGTGCAGGAAACTAATGAGAACATTGAGAGGTTTGCTAAATTTGAGGATAAACTAAACATCCAGAATGAAGGAACAAAGCTGGATGAAGATGAAGAAATGATACGTCTAGAGTCATTCATCTTTCAACTTAAAAAAGGACTAGACATAGAGCTGGGCAATGAAAATGTAGAGCTAAATGAAGAGTCAGCTATTAATAAACAAGTGTGTTCCACAGAGCTAAAGGCACATCAGGTTGTCTCTTTCCTTTCCTTAGTAAACAATGAAAAATGCTATTTTGATTATGGCAATTCAAGAGATAGGACATGCATATGGATTAATCATAACCCTGATGAGCTGCCTTAGTTACTAGTCATTAAGAGCTATTCTGATAAACACAATGAATCTAGAATACCAGATTTTTTTTTAGAATTCAAAGATAAATCTGCTATGATGAGGACCATAACTAGTACCCTATTACTCCTGCACAACCTAAGGAAATATGCAAGTAGGGGTGTTTTTGGGTCTTTTTCCTGGGTTTCTAATTGCCTTGTAGAGGCTTGTATATAGTCTGGTGGGGTAGTTGTTTTTGTTTTTGTGTTCTTCTTTTGCTGTTTTCTTTTTTGGTTGTTTGTATAGCTTGTCCTCTGTTTGTTTTTGCTTTTTGTTTCTTTCTGTTTGTACAGTTTTTTTCTTTTGTTGTTGTGTTGTTTGTACAGCCTGTTTGTTTGGTTTGTTTGTTGTGTCCTCAGCAGGGATCTTTATTTTACTGTAGAGTATTAAGGAGCAAAACTAGCAACCATTCAAAACAGTATATAATTTAGGATATTCAGGTTAACCATTTACAATTTACACATAATTTGTCACTGTCATGAATGTAGAGAGTTGTTCATCTTCTGAAGTTTTGTATTCAATAAATGTGATTGAGAATTCGAAGCAGGTTTCTCACGATGACACACCTAAAATCCTTGGGTTTGTTGAACTTACCAGTGTAGATATTAGGTGAAAAATCAGAGGTCACCCTTGCTACCATTACAATTCTCAGCTTAATTTTAGCAAGTGTCCACTCCTTGCATCATGAAATTACAAATTGCTATATCTTATGAAATCTTTCAAAATTAGAAAACAAAAAAAATAAATAAATGAATGAAGCGGATTATACTGAAAATCCAGATTAAGCCATCTAAGTAACTCTACCGGGGCTATGGACGCTCACTGGCAGTGGGGCTCTACTTAGGAGAATTGTAACGATAACCTTGCCGGGGCTATAGACGCTCGCTGGCAGCAAGGCTCTATCCGGTCGGCTATGAGGGAATATCCTCACCTACGTAGGCTAATGTCAGTCACTGGTTTGTTCAACCGATCTTCAAGATGAGGATAATTAATCACATGCACACAACTAAACTGAAAATGGAAATTCATGCATCTTTATTGAATACTTTGAGTCTCAAGCTGAATAGTAATTTGCAGGAAAGATAGTTGGAAGTTATGAGTTCATTTCATCTCGTTTCCTTGAACACTCTGAATTTAATTGTTTTGTTTTGGTTTCTAGTTGTTGTGATGTTCACAACACGCCCCATTATTCTCCTTAGCAAAATGGGGACCCCTGCTAATGTTTTGCTTTTTGCTTCTGCTTGTGTTTTTCTACTTTCTGGCGGTTTGGTAAAAATGAAGGTCAGGTGCATCATCATCATGATATTGGATCAGGTTGGTCATCATCATGAGGCCAGTTTGTCAAGGTTCATATTTTATTTTTGTGACCTCATATTTAGAAAGAGCTTGAAATTCCATGCAGGTTTGCCTTTTACTTCACTTGAAAATTCGTCCATATGTGAAAGTTATGCACGGTCAAAGTTTTGGTCAAACCTGATATTCGTAGGAGGATCATCATTTTTTTATATCCTAAGTCATGTTGTCAAGGTCATCATGATCTTGGTCTATCACCCGATAAAAATCATGCAGTCGCAATATCCGGACATCAATCTTAGGTGGTAGTGCCCTTTACCCGTCAAATGGCCTTATGCGCATTATGCAGCATCATGATATTTTTTAGGAAGGTCATATACTCGGTTTTGGTTACATGAAGAACATCATCATCATCATATTTGAACCCCCCCGATAATATCCCGAGGTTCAAATATCATGATGACATCAACTTTAAATCAGGGTTTTGCCCGTCGGGTGGTCTTTTGTATCGCGAGCATCATCATGATATTTCAACATTACCTGATCTTATAATATCATGCTGATCACCCTGACTTGGAAAATCCACCTTCGGCATATTTGAGTGCGTGTGTTATAATCCTTCGGAGGGTCATCATCATGATATTTGCTGAAGTTCGAAATATGATGATGACGACTTCATATCATCCTGATCTTTCACAAGGGTCATATTCGCTGAAATTCGCTAAGTGATGGAGACATCATCATCATAATTCGATAAAGAGGATCATCATGTTCATATCCTCCTGATCACCTTTTTTGCAATATCATGATGATCACCCTATCTATTCAGAAGAAGTCGATATTGCATTTCTCAACAGCATGATCATATTTTACAATATCACCCTAGCGCAAATATCATGATGACCTCAACTCATCCTTGTGCTCTGAAAACAAAATAGGATGATTACGTCATCATGATAAATCGATGAGGATCATCATCATCATATTTTATCCTGTCCTGTTGTCAAGATCATCATGATCTTGTTTGTTCACCCGACATTTCGTGAAGTCGTCCTGCCGTTGAAGTAAGACCTTTTGAAAATATCCTGATGATCATCATCATCACATTTTCCCTTCGGCAGGATATTTTCCAAACATGATCTGGTTGGTGAAATATCATGATGACGTCATGTTCTAAAGTTTAACGAAGGCTCCATATATCATGATGACGTCATCCCGATCTAATAAATGAAGAAGCAAATATCCTGATGATCCTCATCATCACATTTTCCCTTCGGCAGGATATTTTCTAAAACACGATCCGGTTCCTGAAATATGATGATGTTGTTCTTTTCTCCAATATGCAGAAGCGAAATATCATGATGACGTCATCTGGACCTTCAGGAGGGAGAGCATCATATTTCCCGAATATCATGATGATGAAGTGAAAATCGACCAACATGTTTTTTTGACACGCTGATAGCGATAGTCAGGCCGATGGGCGGGAAATGAAGCGGTGGAATTTTAAAGTGTTTTTTTTGGCGCCTGTGGCATTTTCCCGGTCAGCGATAGTTGATCCGATGAATTTTGAGCAGTTTGAGTGCATTTTGGACGCGTTTTGAAGAGTATTCTGGATCTGATTTCCACAATCTTGCGCAGTCACCTGGGTTTAAACGGTTATTTTAATTTCATGCTGTTTATGTGATAAATGAAATACTTATTGCTTGTCTTGTCTTGCAGGCTTGCAGTTGAGGAAGTAGCTGGAAAGTCAACACAGTGACCTCATGGAGGCAGAAGATCTGATCTTAGGAGTAGGAAGATAAGGATGAAGTGCGAAAAGTCAAGGCCATTCAAGTAAAGGACAGAGTTGCAGCTGAAGGTATTACTGCAACAGACAAACAGAAGTTATTACCTAGCTGCCGGAACTTCTCAAAAGGGGCAATATTTCGCCCAGATTTGACATTGCTCAGAGATTTTTTTGAGAACTGGTTCACTTGTATTTATTGCTGTAACCAGGGGTTTGAACCAGGGGTTCAGTTAGGTTTTTGCTGTAGTGAGGACAATCAGAATGTCTTTATATTGTGCCTCTCTACACTGTAATACTTTACAACAGGGATTCTAGGAAAACACACAGGGATTTTTAGGATTTTGCCAGAATTGTAGAGCCTTTCTAGGCATAGTTTAGAGGTAGAAGAAGGAGGTCGCCTGTTTGTCTGCAGTAAGGTGCGCGTGGAATGTCTGGCTGCCTTACTGTATCTATAAAGCTTGTAAGTTCTCTGTAGTATGATCAATGAAACTAAGAGTCATTCCTACATTGTAAATCATGTATGACTATTCATTTCTAATGCAATAGAATCTGGAGTTCTGCATCTATCTTCTGAGTGTTCTCCTGCCCTTCTTTGTGTTTTGAAATATCTTCTTTGAGAGCTTGCAATTTTAAATGTATGTTTGTGAAAATGCTCAGAACTTACATTTAGGGTTTTTACTATGGATTTGATCAAATTACTGTGGTATTTACATAGTGCATAACAAAAACAATTAGATCCTTCGGTAGATTAAATGAGGTATAGATTAGATCTTTCTAACTTTTCCCAACCCATCTGAAATATTTAGCTGAAAACGTAGAAATCTAAAGGAAATTGTCTCAAATTTGAAGAAGCATGCATAACAGAGTTAAGAGTAGACAGTTTTCATAAATAGATAAAGAAGAAAGCTGCAAAAATCCAAGAAAACCATCTAAAACTTGTAGCCCGGTAACGCTTGTATGCAAATGAACCGAATACTTGTTGAAATCTATGACCTTTTTGCATATTCTTAGTCCAGTAAGCCACCAAACAAACCTAAACTACGTAAGGCCCCTTGAACATTACAGCTTCACATTGACCAACTGAACTTGACCAACCGAACCATTGTAGACTTGGGATTAGTTGAATCTCAAATGATTCCTTCTTATCTTTCAAGTATAGTTTCAGTTCATTATATGTGAATTTTAACTTATTGTTATGATTGCATCAAAACAGTCATCAACAGTTTTCTGGCGCTAGAAGGAGGGCTAGAAGGCTGTATATTGTAATCATCAATAGGAGTTTACCTTCATGAATAGAAAATATGCATTTTTTCGGGTTTAAGGAAACTCCAAACTCTCTGCATCTCTAAAAAAGCTACTTCAAGTGATCAAAATGTTCATTAGAATCTTTTGAAAAAACTATTATATCATCTAAATATACCAGAACTATTTTTTCCATAAGGCCATCAAAGTCCATATCCATTGCCCTCTGAAAGGTTGCCCCTGCACTGGACAAACCGAATGGCATCTTCCTATAGGCCATGGTGCCCCACTTAGTTGTAAATGTGGTCTTAAACTGGTCTTCCTCCTTCACTAGAATCTGGCTATAGCCTAAGTATCCATCCAGCAAAGAAAATCTGTCAGCACCAAAAATAGTTTATAAAATTTATTCCATTGAAAGAAGAGGATAGTGATCTATTAATGAAGCTTGATTTAGACCAGAAAAATTGACACAAAGTCAAATCTCTCCATTCTTCTTTCTAGATGGTACTATATTGGAGACCCAAGATGTATGTTTTATAGAGAAAATTATATTGCTCTCAATTAGCTTATTCAATTCACCTTTCATCAGATGCTCAAGTTTAGGATTGAGGGGCCTTTGTTTCTACCTAATAGGCTTGCAATTGGGTTCTAATTCAATGGTATGTTGAGCTAAACCAGGATCAAACCCTCTTAAATATTTGTACTCCCATGCAAAAACATCACTAAACTCTTGACATAACTGAATAAAAGACTGTTGTTCATCTTTAGTACACATACCTTTCCCAATTTCAATAGTTTACCTTTGAATATCTCCACTACCTCATAGTGTTCTTGCTTTATAGTCATGCTGGATTTGTCTTTTCTGATTTGATCATCTGAGTTAAAAATAGATTCTAAAGTCACAAGTCCCTTTGGTAGCTTATTAGACTTGAGTTGAACAATTTGGTTGTCATATTACTGCTGCCACTTATGCTGATATTAGCTGCAAACTCTACTTCTACAATAAGAAAACTCAAAATTTGCTCATCACCGTCAAAAACCTACCAAATCATAGTATTGTCAAGTATGAATGGTCTAAGAACCATTTTTACATATGGTTGTAACTCTATGTTATGAATTTCATTCAGAATCTCAAACTGAGATCCTAAGGTAGCATGCCTATTTGCATGTTTATTTTGGTTTCTGGGAATTGAAAGTAGATTAAAAGCATCAAAAATTTCAATTGAATCCCAAACTCGATGCTTGTACTTTTTGAGAAAGTCATTCTTAGTAACATTCAAGTTTCTAACTTGGTTTACAATAAACTCAAAATCATCATAAACTTGTAAACATTTTATACCTCTTTTTCGAGCCTATTGTAAACCAAGGCTTCGTATTCAACCACATTATTTGTGCCACTGAAAGAAAACCTCAGTGCTAATTAGTATTTTTCCCCATCAGGTGAAACAAGCATAGCTCCTCCACCAACACCTGGTTTACTCTTTGATATGTCAAAGTACAGCTTCCAAAGTTGATTCTCTTGTTGTTCAGGTTATGTTGATCCTTACCCAGATTTGGAATAACTACATCAGGTTCATGTATCATGTAAATGGCTAATCATACCTCATCAGTGTGATGGAAATGTTCATCTTAATGATCCTTGACTACCCACTCATCTAGATTAAGTTCTTCAGTAGGTGTGCTAGGGTCTAGGATCATGGATTGATCCTCCTACCGATGGGTGATGTAGAGGTTAGCATTTATTGGGCTAGGGACATATGGCTCAACATAGTCTTTGGCAAGATGCTCATATTGTATGGTTACTTTCGTAGCATATTTTGTTCTAAAAAACAAAGGGGACCAATCAGAAGATAAAAACCCACCCAATTTGGCAGTAAAGTCCCTAGAAAGGTAAATAGCAAAGTGAGGTGGTAGGTCTATGATTTGAAGGTCCTGATGGATTATAAAATTAGGATAGGCATGCAAGGTAAGAGGTAGATTTCTTATTATCCCAACAATATTAATAGCAGACCCATCTAATTGGACTACTCCTTTTGACAGGGGTTCATAAACTAATCCCAATCTATCAGCTAGACTCTTGGGCATGACGGAACTGCTTGCCCCAAAATCTATCATGCAATTATGAACAAGTTTGTTGCCAATAATCAACTCAAGTAAAAAGGAGGGGGTTTTACTTCTTGACCTGGCTATTCATTCTTGATTTCTGGGCTATTTGCAAGTACCACTTTAGCCTTTTCTTGGATGGTAGCTTTAAAGAGGGAAATCCTAGCTAAAGGTTCTTGTAATAAATCTTTTTGGCTGGGAATGTGCAGTACATCCATCACTGATATATTGAGAGTGGCTTTCTTGAGGTGATCAACAATATTAAAAGAAACAAGATTTACCTTTTTCTGTCCTTTAATAGCTACATCAACATTTTGCCTTTGTGAAGGCTATGATTGCACCTTAGGTTGATCCTTTTGAGGTACAACTTAACTTCTTTGTAAAATTTGCACCTTTGGTTGTGCTACAGGAATAGTTTATGATGAAGAAGATTGAAATTTGTCCTTGGCAGGCTGCTATTGAACATTTGTGGCTTGTTGTTCCAAGTCTATAGCCCTCTTTTTCGACATTGTGTTGGTTGAAATAGGTGTATTTTACTGATTTTAGCCTTGAGGGTAATTTAGACCACATAATTCATTGCCTTGCTAGTTCAATAAGGCCACATCATCATTAACTTGCTGAGATAAAACTTCATCACGGACACTTTCCAGACCAGCATAACTATTCTGCACCATCAAATCTTGATTTCTCATTCCATTTGTACATACAGCCTAGTTATGGGGTTAGTGACATGGATAACACCAGTCACAATCTTTTGCCATGTTGTTCTAAGTGGGTATAAGCTCTTTTGAAGAGTTTGCAACATTAGGATTATAGGACTAGAAAGGTCAAGGGTTATAATTTCTTCTTTGGCCCTATGGATCATCTTGGAAAGGTGGCCTATTTGGCTAATTAGACTGATATGGGGCTTGGTAAGGCATATGATCTTGACTACTATGCTTCTTAATATTTACCAACTTATTCACAATGGTTTTTAATGTGATTTTAAGCTCTTGGAATTATTGAGCTTGGGCTGGGACAGTGGTTTCTTGAGCTGCAGCTTGGTATCCTATTGCTAGAACTGGTGGGACAACAACCAATGGAGGAACTACCATGGGCACAGGTGGCTGGTATTTTGAGAAAATGGGTAAAGGAGGCCTTGGGGCTACTTTTCCTGCTTGGATAAGGCAATTTTCTTCTCTAACAGTAATCTCAAAGGCATCAGGAAGGGTAGATCCACCCATAGATTGGATCACTACAAAAATTTCACTATTTAAAACCTTAAGATAGAACAAAAATGCATGCCTTGGCAGAGGCTTTACCATTGCATGGATCCTATCCCAAGTCCTCTAAAAATGGTAGTTGAAATCCACCATGTGTTCATGGGGGGCCCTTTTCATGGTGTTCAACTGTTCCAGCAATGAGAGATGATCCGACTTGTCTTTGAAATGCTTGTGCAATCCATCTCCCAACTAATCCCATGTCATTATTGAGTTCTCTGCAAGACCTCTAAACCATTGCAAGGCTTTACCCTTTACTGATGCAGCCAATAACTTGATTGCTACATTTTCTTGGGTAACATTATGTACTGAACACAACATTGCCACATCCTAAATTTGCTCAATAGCTATAGTGTGATCTTCTGCAGTGAAATATGGTAGACCTTTGAGGGATGCAACTAGAATATCATCACGTTGGCCAAGTTGTAATGGGCTATCCCTATTAAAAGGTGCAAATATGAATTGTCTAGCCATTATGGGTAACTGTACTATCAGTACCAGACTCCTGCTTCTCTGCATTGGAGTTGGAGGACTGAGTCTTGAAGGTGTTGATTTTGACCTCTTTGATGAATTAGTTGTTCTATTTGCTATCCTACCACTTCTTCTTGGTGGAGATAGCTATAAATAGTCCAAAGAATCAGAACTAGATCTAGTTTTCATAAACTAGATATACTAAATCTGAATGCAAGACCAGAGAAAATTGAGTCGTCGGGTATATTGTAAAAATCCTCCAAAGGTTGGAACATTCCTGTATATACCAGAACATTAGCTTTAAGAATTGAAAAACTTCTCTAAAAACACTTTTAGAGTCCCACTAGGTGTGCCAAAAATAGTTATCAATCATATATGCACCCTATGCTAAGTTATTCAACTTAACTATCTGTTGACACATGGGAACAATCCTAGGCCTGTGGGTTGCCTAAACTCAGAGTGAACCTCTAAAGTGAGTTGGTTCTCCTAATGATTTTTCTAATCAAAATAATTTTAGAGGGGAAAGGGAGAGGATAAACTGAAATGAAATTTTAAACTCTAAACTTTAATCTATCTGAATACTCTCACCCACAAGCAACGTCTTAAACATAATCTTTCACAACCCCACCTTGAACGTTCAATCCAAAAATAATTTATATGAAGGCTCAATTTGGACACAACGTATAACCAGGATCAAAAGGAATATCTGCATACAATTTCACAGTAATGAGACATGACAAAGAACAAAGTCCTATCACAATGAAAAATTAGATTAAAATCTACAAATTTGAGGCAAATAGATGAAATAGGAAAGATCTGATGTATAGAAGTGGAAGGAGTACATGAATATGGTAAAAAATAAGTCAAAAATGTCTACAAACTCTTTACCTGTGCTCAAGAGAGAAGAAACAATGATCTAAACTACCTAGGAAAGAGCTAGCTATCTCCAATATATGCTCGTCCAAAAGATCTCAAAGAGGAAAAGTTGGAAAAGCTCCTAAAAATAGTTATTCTGATCCATTTTTGAGCTCCCAGAAAAAGCCAAAAAATGAGCCTCCAAAATGTCTCCAAAACTGAAAATAAAAGCTGCAAAAAGACTCTCCATGATGATCCCACGGGAAAATTTGCTTTATCTGCCCAAAAAGGTTATATTTTTGTCCATATTTGCCCAAAAGAAAGCAAAACCAAGAAGGAAGATATTGTTTTCTTTAACTGCATAAATAATGAATATTTTAAAGTAATTTATAGACACATTACTTTAAAACATCATTTTACAATGATTCGTAGTTTTATTTTTCCTAATTTGCCTAGATTTGATTATTTTGCAAAAAGGAATACAAGGCTTGATAATTTTTCCAAGTACAGGGATATACAAGCATATTATTGTCTATAAAAATCATTAAAAAAATACATCAAGGCATATATATGGTTGCACAAAAATAGAAGCCTATAAGGCCTACCCTCCAAATGATCTGCAAAATATTCCTAAGGGCAAAAGAGCTTTACAACCAAGGGACATAGGGCATGACTTTATCCTTCAAATAGTTTGCAAAATGTACTAAGGTATATGAACATACAAGTTTGTTTCAATGAGACTAATAGTCCTTAAGGCATAATGCTTAGGCATTAAATATTCAAAAGACCTATGACATTTGACATCATCTAAGTCTTAAGACTAGTCATTCGACATGGTGAATAACATACCCCATGGGTATTAATGAAGCTAAAGAAAATATAAATCGATGTGATAAAATCACTATCGATGTAGGGCTTGAATGAAAATATAAAGACTTCAATCCTTTGTGGTTTCAATGCAATTTTATGAGGGATCTCCACAGAGAATGGAAAGGTAAGCTCGTTCTACACATGTTTGACCCATTTGTCTCCATTTTGAAGCAAATATCTGGCCTTCAAGATGTGACTATGATATTTTTTCTGATGCATTTTGTTATCTCTATTTCTTGATGTTGATTTATACTTGTCTCTGGCAACAATAAGACTGGGTTGAGCTCATTGGAGACAATATGAGGATAAAACCCACGATCTCCATGCCTACATTCCTACTCAGAAATAAGGTGAGTTTTCTCATCTCTCAAACACTAAATTATCACTCTAGTTACATCACTGATATGAACTCAAAGAACTCTAAAATGAAAGCATTTCCCTCTTCATATTGCAAAAACACCATGAGACCACTGTTCTTTTGCAGGCCATAGCCATATACTACATTTTTCATCATTTGTGGGTATGATTGGGGTCGTAGCTATGTATACACTCATTTCCCATTATTTTCTGAGTATGTCCATGTTATGTAGGCTTAAACCTCTCCATTTCTATAGTATATGAGGTTATCACTTGAAACCCCAAGTGGGTTTGACCTACTGTGATGAAAACTCTCTATTGGGCCCACGGTTGTATCTATATATTTCATTATTATTTATGAGTATCTAAACAAACTTTCAAGAGTTCAAAATCTTTCTCATTTCCTCTCTGTATTTATCATTCCTGCATGAAATAAGGGTTTCATGATTTTGAAGAAAACTACATTCTTGGCCACAGCTTGGGAACTCATAACATCTGATATTACTTGCACTTTATCTTTCTCTGCTATTTCTAAAACTAATGTATATATCTAGGTTCTATGTGTTGGTAAGAGACACTGCTCTAGTATTGACTTGTATGTTGTCATTGATGGAAACAAGGCTCAAAGAACCTATCACCATGATAGGAAGAGATATCTCTAGAAGAACATGTTGGATTCTGGGTTTGATTGATAGAAAATGGTTTAAGTATGGAAGGTATTCTGAGTGGAAATAGTAAGTCATCTAGTATGCCTCCGCAAATTGAATACTTGCAGATGCAGTTTAGGTGTGATGTCATTTGGTGTTTGATAGTGTTATGATTTAGAGATTAAGTCTTGATCTTCTCCAGAAGTCACCTTGAGGAAATGCCTAAGTCTGGGTAAGCAAAGGTATAGCAGGAACAATGGACAGGGTCTACTATAGTGGTCCACATTCCTCCACAGATATGTATTTTGTTATATGGTTGTAAGGTGTTGTAAACACTTGTATGAAGTGTCTTATTCTAGAGTTAGGAGATCTGAAGCTCACTGGAAGGATAGCTACAAGATGCTAAGTATCGACATAGTGTTTGATAGAGTTTGACAAAGACAGAGTCTGAGTTCTGATGGTCCACATTTCTCCGCAAGATGACATCATGCCTTGTGATTCTAAGGGTAAGATTGGGAATATGTAAAGAGTCCTTGATATGATTTGGAAGGTGTTTTGAGATCTTCAGTAAAATTTGTAAGTCAACAGATGAAGTTGTCAAGCATATGCTTAAGGAAGAGGCTGACAAGTATATTAATCATTGTGCAGAGAAGTGTTAATGTTTAAAGATCTATGTAAGTGATTGAATGATTAAGATCCAACCTATATGAACATGCTTGGGAAAAGATTTGGGTCTGTGCGACACATAGTGCATTGGATTGAACGATAAGGTACATCTTTCTATGTACATGTTTCAATTTTTGGATGCTAACCTGATTATAGATGAAATCATGATTAGGATATATAAGAGCGATGATCTTTAGTTGAGTGTGTGTGTGTGTGGTATGAGCATGTGATTAGAAGAGCAGAGTCAGAAGAGAAGCAACGATGAAGACTTGGGATTCAGAATTGAGTTGGTAAATGACTGCACCCTAGCATAGTGGCAGATGCTTAAGTAGTATTTAGTTATCATGTATGATTTGATTGGAAGAAAGCTTTTGACATCAAGTTAGTGAGCTAGCAGTGAGCCTTCAATAGGGTTTAATAGCCCTCAGGGTTTAACATCCCTTATTGTAATCTTTCTAGGTTTAGGGTTGAGCAAGTGAGCCTGCTAGACCTAGTTGTACTTCATGGAAGTAAGATACCATGTTCTAGGCTCGTGGAGTGACCAAGCCTGAACATTACTTTTATAAATATATATATATATGAGAGCTAATCCTCTCAGTGGTTTTTCCCTTATCGGGTTTTCCACGTAAAATCTTGGTGTTCATGTGTCATGTTTTCATGGTTGTTATTCATACGCATATTGTGTTTATATTTAATTAGATTTGGAAAATAGATGAAAGTAAAAGTGTAAGAAAAGATTTATAGAACACTAATTTACCCCCCCTCTCAATGTTCCTGACAATCAACAATTGGTATCAGAGCCAAGTTCCTCAGAAGAAGTTTAACATCATGAGGAAGATCTGTGATAGTATGATCATGGAAGCAAGAAGGTATGGAAATTATGAAAGATACAACCAACTAGAAGCATCTCTTATGGATCTTGAAAATTTTGAAGCAGAGGTCAGCGATCTGAAAGATAAGTTGCAACAAGTCAATGAATGCATCTTGAAGCTAAAAAAGAAAGTCAAGAAGTTCAAAGATAAATACATAGAAGATGGTGATCAATTGTTATCAACAAATGAAGATTTAAATGATTTGGAAATAGAAGTTGTAGAAAGATCAAGAGTAGGGGATAATATAAATTTAATTATGAAAAACAAATCAGAAGATTGTCCAAAACTAGAAAAAGAAATTACAAGTCTAAAAATGGACCTAGACAAGGCCAAAAGTTTTGAAGAAAAAATCAAGATAAGTACCGCAAAGCTTGATGAAATGATTGACATCTAGAAGAGTGCAGATGACAAGCAAGGTTTGGAATATGAAAAAGGGGAAAGTTCAAAATCTGGTCATGCAAACACTAAAGTACAACAAAACAAGGGAAATCAGTTTAGAAATCAGAAAAGAAGACCTAGAAGACCTCCAGTCAGATAACCAAATGCACAAAGGTACCCATCTTTTCATGGTTATTGTAATTCATATAATAAGTTTGGTCATAAGGCTACTCAGTGTAGGCGCAAAATAAATAAGAATATTACATCATTCTCTGGTTAGTGTTTCAATTACAATAAAATTGGTCATAGAGAAAATAAATGTAGAAATCATATCAAGAGAAGTCTCAACAATGGAAGAAATGAATAATCATTCAAAGATAAATGCTTCACCTACAATAGAACTAGTCATAAAGCTATTGTATGTAGAAGTAAAGTGAGTCAAAATTTTATTAGGTGCAATGCATGCTATAAATTAGGACACAGATCAAATGAATGCAGAAGCTTAGTAAGAACTAACTTTCATAATACAAGGAATAGTCAATCATTCAATGGAAAGTGTTTTGTATGCAATAGATTTGGACATATGGCTAATCAATGCAAATAAAATTCAATCAATGAAAGGAATCAAGGTCAAGGGAATGTGGTGTGCTTCAATTGTAACAAATTTGGATATGTTGTAAGGTTTTGCAGAAGCAGGAATGAGAAGAGAAATCACTATTTTGAAGAAAGGAAAATAGAGCAAAGAAATGACAAGGGAAAAGAGAAAGTTGATCTGGTTGAAGCCAAGAAAGAAATGAACAAGGAATGGATCAGTAAAGGAGTAATTAAAGTTAGGGATCAATCCACACTAGTATCTGGTGTAGATACTTCCTCTAGGAAGTAAATTGAGAACTCTGGCTCAGGGGGAGCGGTGTAGAAAATCCAAATCCCCCAGCCAGAAAGTGGGTGCCAGAATCTTGCACGAAGGTGTATGATGAAATCTGATGTGACACAGCTCAGATGAAAAATTGGAAGAAAATGGGTCAATATGGTATATTACGGAGCAATCCTAATCAACTGTGCTCTATAGTAAAGGGTTTTAACAGCTTTTTGGAAATGAACATTTAATGACATCTAGGTCACGTCATGTGGAGGATAAAAGGGAACTTGTTTAATCTCAAATTACTTTAAGCTATCAAGTACTCGAAGAAATCATAATAGACTTTGAGCTACAACAACCAAGATTTGAAGGGCCTAGAGAATTTTGGAAAAAGGAAACCCTAATTCGGCAATACAAGGTAATCTCATTTAGAACCTTCTTGTGAATCTGTTAAAATTTTTGAAATGGCATCACTGCAAGTTGTTGATATTACTGAGTGAGCACGACCAAAGTTCAAAAAACACCCATTCACATAAACCAAGGTTGATCAGTTGGGTGCATTCTCAAATGTTCCCCATGGAGTCATGCATGCAGAAGATGTTAGGGCATATATTCAAGTTGCCCTAGAGGAATTTAGTGATAGCAGGGTTCATGATGACTTCATATGGCTTGAGAGACCTTTTAAGATTACAAAAGATGCTATTAGGGTAGTCACTAGATTGTGCTCTATCGGATCAGTATCTGTATTGAAAGCCATGAAGAATGATATAGTAATTATGGCTACCAAAGCGAAGTTTGACAAGAGAGCCTTGACAATAAATGATATTAAGGATCATGCTGTGAGATTTGCCTCAATGGTATTGGGATACAAAGTTTATTTCACCAACCAAGAGAACTCTGTTTCAGGCACGAACATTTACACAACCTATCAAATGATTAAAGAAAATATTGATTATGACATCTATGAATTGCTCCAATAGAAAGTAATCAATAACCTAAAGAAGACAAAACAAGGTAAATACCCCTTTAAATTTGGCACACTGATCATGTGTTTATTTTTCTATTTTATGCAAGAATTGCCTAGTATGAAGAACATGTTTTGGACCAATGATAAACCTATCGTAGTTCAAATTAGAAACTTGTTGAGTAGCATAGGCACCATTGATGCACACAATGCAGCCCTATGGGCTATTTCAAGAATTTCCAAAGATCAATGCAAGCCAGAGAAAGAATCCCCAAAACAGTTGTCAAAAAATACAAGGATACAATCTTCTTCATTGTGACAAAAGATCAATGTTTGATGGAGGCTGTTGAGCCCAGAATGGTCTGGGTTATGCCTATGGGATATGTGGTAGATGGATTTGTACTGGAAAACTATGCTAAATATATGCTAAGAAAACCCATAGATCCTAAGGAAGAAAGATTTGGGACTTATGATGAATTCCATGCCAAACTTCATGTTGAGGTAAGAAAACCTGAAATCTCTAGGAAAATGAGGAAAGTGGAAGAAGAAATTGCCATAAAACATGGATTCACAAAAGAAAAAGTGGAAAAGGTAAGGGAAAAGGCACAAGCTATTAGGGAAGCAGAAGAAAAGAGAAAAGGGAAATCATTTGAGGCTCTGAAAGAACCCAAAGATGAGTTAGAAAAACAAGAGAAGACAAAAAGAAAAACTAGAGCCTCCACTTCTGCTAAAGCCACATCCACTCCCTCCGGTTACATACCATCTACAAATGTGGAAACTCCTACCACCAGTTCTAAAAGAAAGAAGACTAAAGCCAAGAGAATGCATGCAAGCATAACTATTGATGAAGAAGAGATAGAATCAGATGAGGTAAAGAAAATGAAAGTTGAGGCCACTAAAGCATCCAAAAGTAGCAAGGAGAAGTCATCCGAAAGGAAGAAACCTAGCAAAAGACATGAAGAAGATGAGTCTAATGCCACATTACAGATTGAAGATGTATTAAAGTTTGTCACTGTTGATGGTAACTTGAAACCTATGGCTGAGTTTTATGATGATTATAATGATGCTGATAAGAGGATTCTGGAAGAAGCTATTGTAAAGTATTTGAACATATACAACAGAGCCCTTATTGAGATCATTGGTGATCTTCCAAATACCTTGGGTAGTATTTTATCAGTCAGGAAGGAAACTGCTATGGCTAAAGATATCGAGCTCAAAGAACACATGCTGATAAAATTATGTCTAGATATCACTCCAGAAGAGAAGGGAAAACTCTCCAAGGCTCTTAATAGCGAGTTTAGGTCAAAGAAAAGAATGAATGCATTGATGATAGGAGAAGTTGACAAGGTTGTCAAGGAAACAAAGGAGATCATTTTGGACATACTAAAGAAACACAATATTTCCACTATTTATGATAGTAAGGAAACAAAAGATGAAGACACATCTCTACCAGAGACAAGCCTTGATCAAGGACCAGAACAGAGTGATGAAGCCCCTGACATAAACACATTGAATATAGGTAGAATTGAAATGAATCTGTCTCCTAAGAAACAAGCTGAGGACGTAGAAGATAAGGAATAGTTAAGGAGCCCTACACTGGAACAAAACATAGAACAACAAGAAAATATGGACATAAATCCTTCAAAAGAAAGTCAAGAAGAATTGTCTAAGAGAGCAAGAGACACTGCAGATGTCTTACTTGGTGCTGGAAGGGAACAATCTACAAATGAGTTTGAACTTCTTCAAGGACCAATCAATTTGGATTCATTGTCACCTACACAAAAGTTCAAATTAGTCTCCATTGTTCAGGCCAGGGCATAGGAAGAAGTGTTGAAATCTCATGATAAAGACATTAAATTGATCAATGATGCAACAATTGTTCTCTAGAGAAAAGTTGATGCCATCATTTCAAAAAGATATCTGATTATCTCATGCTAATCATCTCGAGGAGCTATTGAAATCTGTAAGTACACATTTTGAGTCATTTGAAAATCTACAAAAGAAAAAGTTAGAGAAGAATTTGATGAGAGAAGACTGATAGAGCTAAAGACCATGATAACTCGAGACAAAAACCTCACTAGATAAAGGAATTAAGATAATACAAAGTGCCATTGAAGAAGCTAGTAGAATATACAAATTCTGTTTATCTTGGCCAAAAATTACAAAGGAGCTAGAAGACAAAATCAAAGATTTGGAACTCAAACTGCTAAATATCTCTAAAACATATAATCCATCAATGGAGTTGATAAAGGCAAAAGAAACACAAGTTGCCAATATTCATAATGATTTATACACTTTGATGAAGGAGGGAGATATTAAAGACATGTTGTGCTAGCTGAAAGAACTGATAAGTCCAAAAATTAATTCCATGACCTTTCTGGTGGATGAGGCCTTGAAATTGCAAGCACTAGTTGATACACCATCGGATGTCCAGAATGCAGAAAAGTTAGTATTTTTGTTGAGTGGTCACATCCTTATTCTGGATAGTGCAAGGAATAGATGGAATAGAGAAATAGCTACAATAAAGACTATCTATAGTGACATTTTACCCTCAGTTCCAAATTAAGATTAATTATACTTGTAAATATGTGTTAGAATATATAAATTTTTGAAATTTTGACAAACTTTTGGCTCTAGATCATAGCCTTTTCCATTGATGTCAAAGGGGGAGAAGTAGATCGATATGAAAAATGGATACTCATATTAGGGGGAGTAGGAAAATAAAGTGTGTACAGTAAGGGGGAGCAGTCAAGCATTTTTCACTAAGTGTTGCCATTAATGCCAAAGGGGGAGATTGTTGGCAAGAGACACTTCTCTAGTATTGACTTGTATGTTGTCATTGATGGAAACAAGGCTCAAACCTATCACCATGACAGGAAGAGATATCTCTAGAAGAACATGTTGGATTCTAGGTCTGGTTGACAGAAAATGGTTAAGTATGGAAGGTATTCTGAGTGGAAGATAGTAAGTCAGCTAGTATGCCTCTGCAAATTGAAGACTTGAAAATGTAGTTTAAGTATGATGTCAGTTGGTGTTTGATAGTTTTATGCTTTAGAGATTAAGTCATGATCTTCTCTGGAAGTCACCTTGAAGAAATGTGTAAGTCTGGGTAAGCAAAGGTATAGTAGGAACAGTGAATAGGGTCTAGTGCAGTGGTCCGCATTCCTCTGCAAATAAGTATTTTGTTATGCAGTTGTAAGGTGTTGTAAACACTTGTATGAAGTGTCTTATTCCAGATTTAGGATATCTAAAGTTCACTAAAAGGATAGCTACAAGCTGCTAAGTATCTACATAGTGTTTGATAGAGTTTGATAGAGATAGAGTCTGAGTTTTGATGGTCTGCATTTCTCTGCAAGATGATATCATGCCTTGCGGTTCTAAGGGTAAGATTGGGAATATGTAAAGAGTCCTTGATATGATTTGGAAGGTGTTTTGAGATCTTCAACAAAAGTTGTAAGTCAGTAGATGAAGTTGTTAAGCATACGCTTAAGGAAGAGGCCAACAAGTATATTAATCATTGTGCAGAGAAGAGTTAATGTTTGAGGATCTATGTAAGTGATCGAATGATTAAGAGCTAACCTATATGAACACCTTTGGGAAAAGATTTGGGTCTACGTGACACAGTCCATTGGATTGAGCAACAAGGTACATCTTTCTATGTACACGTTTCACTTCTTGGATGCTGACCTGATTATGGATCAAATCATGATGTGGATATATAAGAGAGATGATCTTTAGTTGAGTGTGTGTGTGTGTGTGGTGCAAGCATGTGATTAGAAAAGCAGAGTTAGAAGAGAAGCAACGATGAAGACTTGGGATTAAGAATTCAGTTGTTAAATGACTGCACCCTAGCATAGTGGCAGATGCTTAAGCAGTATTTAGTTATTATGTGATTTGATTAGAAGCAAGCTTTTAACATCAAGGAAATGAGCTGGCAGTGAGCCTTCAATAGGGTTTATAGCCCTTATGGTTTAACAACCCTTATTGTAATCTTGCTAGGTTTAGGGTTGAGGCAGTGAGCCTGCTAGACCTAGTTGTACTTCATGGCAGTAAACTAACATGTTCTAGGCCCGTGGAGTGACCAAGCCTAAACATTACTTTTGTAAAGATTGAAATATATATATGAGATCTAATCCATCCCGTGGTTTTTCCCTTCTCGGGTTTTCCACGTAAAATCTTGGTGTTCATGTGTCATGTTTTCATGGTTGTTGTTCATATGCATATTGTGTTTATATTTAATTAGATTTGGAAAACAACTGAAAGTAAAAGTGCAAGAAAAGATTTATAGAACACTAATTCACCCCCCCCTCTCAGTGTTCCTAACAATCAACACTATGCTCATGGCATTTTATATCATTTGATGTGTTCTCCATTAACCCCTGTGATAGTTTGTTCATTCATTTTATATATAACTGGTATGCTTCACATTGAACTAGTGACATGGCCCATTTACAGGTTATCAAGTTCTTTGTATTCACACTATTCTAAAATTATTTTGAATTGCATAATACTATTACTCTAGTTAATGTTATCTTTCAAGCACTATGAAAACTACCTTTCATGACTCCTGTAGCAGTTCCTATAACTTTGTTATTAAATGGCTTTCTTGATAGCTGTATCTCCTTATCTATATTATGGCACACTTATTTGTTGTAACATGGCATTAGTTTTACTGTACTTCATTTGATTATGAGGGTTGCATGGTTGTTTCTTTGCAATAATTTGATTCTCCATGATATTTTTCTATTCCAACTTGGTTCACTATATTGTATCAAATGTAATCATGCAAACTGTACTATCTAGAGGGAGCTCCTTCATTTCACTGGCATGAATACATCTCACATGCATCCTATGTATCACTTGTAACTACATGTGCTACCCCCTGTAGTTGCATCTGACATTGAAGCTTCATGGCAAAACACTATGTTGTTATTTCTACCACCATATTAGTGAATTGCATTTGTTGTCTTGAGCTTGTGCAGCCATATACTTATGTGTTCTATTGATGACTGGTATTATTGTTTACATTTGATATGAAAATACTCTGAATGTTCTAATTAGATCTATCTTATGGCATACATACTTAGCATTTAGTTCTTTTTATCATATCAAATGTAGATATATACAAACCACATTGAATTGTTGCAACTTCTCAAGTTTACTGGCATGAATATATCTAAACGCAACTTATAATTGCATCTTCATGGTATCAGTTTGATCACTATATCTGTATGGCTCTCTTCTGCACTCTTCAATTACTCAATCATGCATAGAATGATACTTATTTTTTATGCATTGCTATGACTAAAACACTAATGCATCATTGAATGATGTTGTTCATTTGCAACTGTTTGGCATACAAATATTGTAATTGCACCTAATGATTGGGCTGTCTCACTATGCATATGATAATTCCTTTTTTACATCTATCTTTGTTGCATGCAAACATTATGAAAGATACTTTGGATGAAAATAGTTATAAGGTACTTGTCATGCCTTTACTCTATTTTAGACACTACTGATCTATCTTGTACAAGTTCACTGCACATACATGGTTGTCCTTTCATCTATTGAACTGATGATCATAGATGGGGCAATGAACTTTGGAGTTCATGCACTCTATTGATAAGACACTCTTTCAGTTGAATATGAATATGCATTTCAATTCCATTCCCCTTGAGGTTCAGGGGCAGCATGCTGGGCTCAACCCTTGTGGGAGCCCACTTTACACCACATGTTGAATTGGTCTTCAAAACAACATGATTTTACCTATAGCTGCACATGAAATGAACACATTAGATAGAAAAATAAAGCTCAATGATTGTTTCTTTTTCAGTCTCTCCTGCATGTGAATGATTTGTATATGATTTAGTGCACTATAGATAATGTATTATGCCTCTGTTGATAGGCACATAGGGAATTCATATCTGGAGCTTCTAACACATCTCTTCCAATCTTGCAGGCTCCTATGAAGATCAAGAGTAAGGACAAAAAGTAACCTCAGAAACCAAATGCATTGATCAAGAAATGATGGCTATGATCCTTCCCTTTCTTATTTCCAGTTGCATAGTATATTTCCTATATTTGTACTAGTTCAGCTATTCCCATGGCTTGTGTGGGACATTTGATCTATCATGTTTTTATTCAATACAATGTTTATTTCTTTTGTGTATCTCATCTGTAAAATGAATAATCATTGTAGTGAAATGAAACATCTTATCTCTCATGCAACCTTTTGTAATGCAAATGAATGATGATCTAAAAAATTCTTTCTCTTCTGTTGAACAACTAAATTGCAACATAACTGAATGTCTCAAGCACTTCAACTATGCAAAATAAGATAACAGGCAAATGTTTAAAACTTTCTCATCTAAAATAAACTGAATGTACTCTAGCTCTACCAATTTGGGCTATAGAGAAAAATTGGTAACACAAGAAACAAACAATGAGGTTGAAAATTCAATGATTGTTCAAACATCATTTCATGCCCAAGGGAAACAAAATCCCTAGGTAATAGATAGTAGATGTTCAAGCCACATGACAAGTGATAAGAGAAAATTCATCAATCTTGTTAAGTGGAATGGTGGATCAATCAATTTTGGAGATAATACTATAAGGAAATGAGACCATCTCAGAATGAACATCTAAGAACAACAATGTCTTCGGTAGGTTTAAATTTCTTTAGACTACCTCAAAAAACATGCACAAGTATGCCATAAAATGGAATCAAACATAGTTCATTTCCCACATTAACCCTTAGAAGGAAGTAATTGCAATTTAAAAATAAATTAGAACTTTTCAGCAGCAATTATTAAATAGATTCAATAAGCAGAATCACAAAGCATGAAAGACAAATCAAAGGATAGGAACACAAAAATTTATGTGGGGAAAACCCTTATGGGTAAAAAACCCCACACTCCAAAAGGTCAGACCCATTGTACTATTTAGCAACTAGAAAATACAGTTACAATACAATACATGCACTAAGCCTTTCATGGAGATTTACATCCTATTCCATCTAGAGATAATCCGATAGCATAACCCCTCACAAAACTCTCTCTCTCTCTCTCTCTCTCTCTCTCTCTGATCCAATGCACTTTTGTATTATATTACAAACTTCTCAAATGTTTCTATTCAACTTCCACAGACAACGTTTACAAATAGTTTAACCACCTTGACATGCAGTATTGCAACTTCCATCAACAACCAAACAGTCAACTGCCAAAGGCCACGTTGGTTCACAACAACGATGTGAAAACAATGAGTAACCTAGTGCCACGTGTTGACACCTTACTCATCAGTCAATCTCTATTGACCTTGTTCATGGTTCTGTCTTTGCCCATTATTCCATGTCGAAGTGTCGGGGAGACACTTAATCTTGTCCCATAGAACTCCCTTGTCCTAGAGACAACTATAATACCTGCCAAGTCATACAATCTTCAACACTTAGCCAATCCCTGCTCTATCTCAGGTTCTATCTGGTACCCATGACAATGGGCATGGTCCAGCAGGTGCTATAGGATCAAGTAGATCACAACCATTACTGCTTCGCATAGTGCAACTACTGAGTGGCCCCAACCACCAATGTGGCTGCCACATTGTCACCATACAGGACCATGTCAATTGGTTAACATCACTCCCTTCTACCTCACCAGGTACAGACCAAGTCCTACCAAAAGATAGTGGGTCGGTGGATGTTGTTTGGGATCCTCAGCTTCAAAGTCACTAATTCGCTTGAAAACTAAACTTTAGAACCTCTGTCAGAGGTTATGAAGTTATCAAAACCCATGACTTGATAACAACAAAGAGAACCTCAAAGTCACTAAGTCAAAAGGTTATGAAACTTTAGAACCCCATGACTTAGGTTAGGAAAACATAAAACTGCTCGACTCAGGTAATAAAAAATGTCTCGCCAAAATTTAAATGTCAGGCTGATGAAGGATTTAAACATAACCTACAGGGAGAAGATCAAGACAATAAATTTGAGTCACATTTTCCAACATGCTCCCACTTGATGAAGAACTTACTAGCTCCTTTCAACACTAGAAGTTACTGAATATCAGGACATTCACTGTATCAGACAATGATTCCATCCATCCTCCATCAGAAAGGAACGAGCCATGGTGTACCTACAATAGTCCTAAACCAAGACACATGTAATAGATCCAACAAATAGTAAAGGATACAAAATACTACTACCACTCTACTGTGCTCACAAGATGTACAAAAGCATTAATAACATCAACTTCAAAGCTTCAACCTGAACACTACCATGAAGTTGTACTCCAGAAACAAGATAGAACATCAACTAGAAAAAACAACTAGAGAAATGAATGCTTCCATCCAACTGAACAAAAAACCCACTTGACTGAAAATAGCACACACAGCCATTGCTAAAATATCCAACCAATCCATACCTCTAAGGTATCATAAAACATAGAAGACTAATGCCATAAACATAGCCAACCCATCAACTATAAATACAAGCTCCATGTGTCAACCACTCAAAGAAGACCAAACACATCCAAGAACTCTTACTGCATGGGTAATGCAAATTTGAAAAAGATCAAGGCATACCAAGTCTACCAATAGCACCAAATAGAAAGTGTAAATAACATGTAGTACCAAGGAACCATCCACAATGATATGCAAAACCTATAAATCAAATAACCCACAAGAACAACTCTTACCACAAGTCTCCATAGTTCTCTAAAGTTCTCCACACCCAACAAAGGAAAGAGATAAAGGAATCTCCATGTCATCACCCAAGAACATAAGTGAAAACACATGACCACAAGCTAGTGATCATAATAGCTCCAACAAAACCTCAAACCAATGTAATGGGAAACCAAATATCCAGGAAGACAAATGAGACAAAGAGAGAAACTCTGCACATCATATACCTATAGAAAATCCTCCTACATACACCTCCTAAGCGCCAGCTGTGTCAATTATGATCTCCACAAAAAACCCAAAGAGAAGCCATAACAACACCCAATAATGTTCAATCTCAAGAGACCAAACACAACATATGTATCATGTAACCAAAATGGATGTAAGCATATTAGACCAAAGAAGATCAAACTAATCCATTTCCCATTTTAGTAAATCAACCCATAACCTATCTCCTAATATTCTCACCAATGAATGATATCTTAAGCTCAAAAGCACAAGGAGATAACTATTCCAAACATCCCTCAAATGAATCCTCCATAACTAACTACATGGCTCAAGATCCATATCTATGAAAGATAAATCATATAGACTCATACTAAACCATCCTCAAACGAGTTTCCATAATCAATGAACATGAATCAACTCAATCCCATGAGAACCAAAGCAAGAAACATAACAAATCTGAAAGATATAATGGGCAAATACCTTTCAAATATTAAACTGCCGAATAGACCAAGAGTGGGAATGAGAATGCTCCTCCAAGATATGCAAGCCATAATGACTCTTCCAAGAGCAATCTCCTCATAGGTCTCTGTTGAATTCATGTTCAACGCAGGTGTAGGTTCTTTAGACTTTCTATTGAAATCTCATCAAGAGTAACCATATCAACATCACTTCTCTCATCTTAAGAGAAATACTGCCTCACCTCATTCTCCATGTATCCATGAGCACCTGTAAACAATCATCTCATACTAAACTCCAAATGCATGATTGCACCATCATGAAGTTCCCAAGCACATGACCAATGCACCCAAAACACATAGAATCACTAGAACATTGTCAAAGCTCCAATCATCTGAATCAGGAACTTATCATGACCTCATTATCCATGTATCCATGAGCACCTGCAGACAATCATCTCATGCTAAACTCTAAATGCATGACTGCACCATCATGAAGTTCTCAAGCATATGACCAATACACCCAAAACATAGAGAATCACTAAACCACTATCAAAGTTCTAATCATCTGAATCAGGAACTTGTCATGACATCATGATCTTACCACCCCATTAGGAGATTCCATGCTCTAAGTGAACATAGTATGGTCTCAAAAGCAATGTATCATGCCAAAGCTCTAACAAATAAACAAGAGTATATCATGACATAAAACAAACAAACTCTAAACAAACATCACCTATCAAGCACCACTGACATCTCAACCAAAGACTCCAAGAGTCCTCCATTGCTCCAAGATGTTACACATCTTCAATATCATGAAGATGACCCATCTCCAAATAGTGTCCATACAAAATGTGAAAGAACCCTTCTGCAGCAATAGGATCTAGGAGATCCTCCTTGTAACATCTGCAACACTAAAGAAGATCATCCATCACCAAGTGATGAATCCTCATCACTGCCAAATCTCCCATTGAAGTGACCATGGCAACCAATCTTTCCAAGCATCATGACCCAATTTCTATTAATCTGAAAATCCTTTAGGTTCACTCATCAACACATTCATCTGACAAACATACCAAGTGACACCAAGATCTTCAAACCAAGCAGAAAATATACTATCACTGTCAAAAACTTACACAAAGATGTGTATCCAAGTTCTTCATGACATCATGATACACATGCTATAGGTTCTCATCACCAACTATCCAAGTACCGAATATCATCCATCCTCTCATCTCAAAATAGCTGCACCAATGTACACGTGACCATAGACAAGGCCAACTAACAAGTCTGCATAAACACATAATCAATCTTGTGGATATAGATAGTCCACTTCTGACTTATCCCACTATAATCAAATAGGTGATAAACCCACAAAACTGCATAACTCGTAGATCTAAAAAATGAAACATGCAAACTCATCATCACATTAGAAACCTGTAGAGTGAGGTAACAAGAAGATAACATGTAGACCATAAGACTTAAACATCAAATCAACCATAGATCTGATTTTCCAAACTAGTCCACATATGAGATATCCTAGTCAAGGAACCTGTCAAGCAAATACTGTAGAGATTATGAATGACAAATCACATACCAAGATCTCCACATTGAGAAAGCTACAAACCTCCTGATACCATACATGAAGCATACATGTAAAACTGCAACTATCTTATCCAAAAACACCCCAAAAGCTAGGGTCTAGAAAATAGCTTAGAAGCAACTCCACAAAACCACAAGTTTTTCTTGACCATGTAAAACCTGTAAAACCACTGTGTTTGAGAACACCCATGCACATCCATATCCACTTCACATCTAGACCACTCAAAAGTCTAAATCAATAACACCATAATAGTTAAACTAGAATAATGGATTATCATGAATATGCATAACCATAGATTTTAGGAAAAAAATATAAAACCCCTCAAATCCAAAGAACATGAATCTGAGATCATGCAAGTACAAAACATCCTCAAAAGGAAATAGTAGTTAAGGAACTTCAGACCCACTTGTAGGCCAACTTCATAACCACCAACATGCACATGCATCTAAGAGAGTTTTGCTATTGTAGAAACTTTCAGATCATCCAATGATCAACTTCATAGCTTATATACAATCAGGGTATACAGAAACAATGTCTTCCAAAACTAGGAACAAACACCAAGTAGAAGAACATTACTTCATAGTTGAACAACAACCCACACTTCTTCATATCACCAGGGAGCCTCTCACATAGACACCCAATATGAAAACTTTACTGCAGCACAACTACAAAGAGAAAATCTCACCCCATGCATCAAGATTATTCTGTTGTCAACTAGGAACCTCATACCACATCATTTCAATATGACCAGCTTCAGTTTCTCCATCTTCACCATCCTTCAAGCTACATGTTGTCTCTTGAAACTAAAACAAAACAACAAAAAACCATACACTTCATAGAGGATCAATCATCAATTGATTCCTTTAGATTTCTTCAATCTTACTAGACTAGGAAATCTTCATAGTAGGAATTACCTAGAACTAGAAACACCAGAAACAACAAATCCCAGAATCTAAGGCTTTGATACCACTTGTAAGGAAATGAGACCATCTCAGAATGAACATCTGAGAATACCAGTGTCTTCAGTAGGTTTAAATTTCTTTAGATTGCATCAAAAAACATCCACAACTATGCCACAAAGTGGAATTAGACATAGTTCACTTCCCACATTAACCCTCATAAGGAAGTAATTGCAATTTAGAAATGAACTAGTTTCAATAGCAATTATTAAATAGATTCAATAAGAAGAATCACAAAGCATGAAGGACAAATCAAAGAACAAGAACACAAAGTTTTACATGGGGAAAACTGTTATGGGTAAAAAACCCCACACTCCAAAAGCTTAGACCCATTGTATTATTCAACAACTAGAAAATGTAGTTACAATACAATATAGACACTAAGCCTTTCATGGAGATTTACATCATGTTCCATTTGGAGATAATCCGGTAGCATAACCCCTCACAAAACTTTGTCTCCCTCTCTCTCTGATCCAATGCACTTCTGCATTATATTACAAACTTCTCAAACATTTCGATTCAACTTCCACAGACAACAGTTACAAATAGTTTAACTACCTTGACATCCAGTATTACAACTTCCATCGGCAACTGAATAGCCAATGACCAAAGGCCACATTGATTCACAACAACAATGTGAAAACAACAAGTAACCTAGTGCCACGTGTCAACACCTTACTCGTCAATCAATCACTATTGACCCTATTCACGGTTCTGTCTTTGTCTGTCGTTCCATGTCGAAGTGTTGGGGAGACACTTAATCCTATCCCACCAAACTCCCTTGTCCCTTCAACAACTGTAATACCTACCAAGTGATACAGTCTTCAACTCTCAACCAATCCTCACTCTCCCTTAGGTTCTATCTAGGACCCACCATAATGGGCACAAGCCAGTGGGCAAAGTAGGATCAAGTAGATCATAGCCATTACCACTTCGCATAGTGCAACTACTGAGTGGTCCCCATCACCAATGTGTCTGCCATGTTGTCACTATACAAGTCCATGTGAATCAATTGACATCACTTCCTACTCCCCTTCTAGGTACAGACTGGGTCCTACCAAAATCCAACGGCCCGGCGGGCATCACTTGGTATCCTCCGCTTCAAAGTCACTAAGTTGCTAGAAAACTGAACTTCAAAACCTTTGTCAAAGGTTATGAAGTTATCAAAACTCGCAACTTTTCAACAACAAAGAGAACCTCAAAGTTACTAAGTTGGGAGGTTATAAAACTTTAGAACCCCGGGACTTAGGTTAGGAAAACTTAAAACTGCCTGACTTAGGTAATAAACAATGTCCTGCCAAAATTTAAATGTCAGGCCGATGAAAGATTTTAACATAACCTGCAGGGAGAAGATCAAGCTAGTAAATTTGAGTCACATGTTCCAACAAATACATCAGCAAAGATTTGTGGAAAGGGCACCATAAGTATTGATGGAAGATCTAAAACAAAAGATGTTCTTTATGTAGAAGGTATTAAGCATAATCTTCTCAGTGTTAGTCAGATGTGCAACAAAGGATACAACATCATATTTCATGAACAAGGATGTGAAATCATAAGAGAAAATTTTGGTAAACTAGCGGTAGAAGGTTCTAGGATAGAAAAAAACTTGTATAACCTAAACGTTGTTAATGGAAGAAATTTTCTTCCAGGATAGACAAATGAATTTTGGCTATGGCATAAAAGGATGGGACACTGTTGTTATATGGAGCCTAATCAAACTTGGAGGTTATATTTACCCCACTTTTATCGGCGCGGTTTCCCCCCAAATTCCTACGAGGTCAAGGGGCAGCGCCCCTTGCGGGGGTTTGGGGGCAGTGGCCCCAAGACGGGGTCAAGGGGCAGCGCCCCTTGCGGGGTCCAAAAGCGGGAGTTAATTTTTTCATTGACTAACATAAGAAAACCCTATTTTGTAACCGACAAAAAGCTTGATAAAAAGCGGCTAAGGGTTAGGGTTTTTTGATATGGTATTGTAGCATTTTGCAGTGGTATTGAGTTGCAGGGATTGCTGATTGTAATTGGTTTGATTTACTGGATAATAATATTGGACTCTCTGTTTGGTGGATGTAGCCTGAGTTTGGGTGAACCACGTTAAAAATTGTCTCTCGCTATTATTTTTCTGTGTATTTCCATTTCTCTGTTTACTCTTCATTTGCATTTAATTGATATCTTCTGCCGGCTTACCCTAACAAGTGGTATCAGAGCGGGTTGTGTTCGATTATCGTCTGCAGGAAAGTCTCAGGTTGAGTGGGAGCAATGGCGGACGAGGGTAAAATGAAGGTTGATAAATTCAATGGGCAAAACTATCAGTTATGGAAGATGCAGATGGAGGATTACCTCTATCAAAAGGATTTATGGAGGCCATTGGAAGGAGTAGCCAAGAAACCAGCAACAATGTCTGATGAGGATTGGAATCTTCTTGACAGAAAGGCACTAGAAACCATTCGGTTGTGCCTAGCACTGTCAATGGCATTCAATATAACAGAAGCGAAGACAACAGATGGTCTGATGAAAGCTTTGGCAAAATTGTATGAAAAACCCTCAGCCTCAAATAAGGTATTTCTCATGAAGCAGTTGTTTAATTTGAAAATGGTTGAAGGTGGATCTGTGACAGGTCATTTAAATGAATTTAATACGATTGTTAGTCAATTGACTTCTGTAAATGTAAAATTTGATGAAGAAGTTAGAGCTCTCTTGATATTATGTTCATTGCCTGAAAGCTGGGATAGTTTGGTAATGGCAGTTAGTAACTCTGTTTCTGGTTCAAATACCCTAAAATTTGATGATGTTGTTGGTGTTATTCTGAGTGAGGAAATTCGTAAGAAAAGCTCAGGTGGATCCAAATCAGGCAGTGTTTTGAATGCAGAAAGTAGGGGCAGATCAAAGGAGAGAGGAAAAGGTTCTGGAGGTCATGGGAAGTCATGAGGAAAATCAAAGGACAAAAGATCCCAAACCAGAGGACAGAAGGATTGCTAAACTATGGAAAACCAGGTCATCTGAAGAAAGATTGCTGGTCTCGGAAGAACAAAGAAGGAGACAAACAAGAAGGCAATAAGGAAGCAAATGTGGTAAGTAATAAATCTGAAGATGACACTTTGATTCTTTCCCTAGATAATGCTGATGATTCATAGGTTTTAGATTCAGGGGCCTCATTTCATGCTACGCCTCATAGAAGTTATTTCCTTGATTATGTCCAAGGGGATTTTGGGCTAGTTTATTTGGGAGATAATGAACCCTGTCAGATTGTTGGAAAGGGAAGAATCAAGATTAAGTTGCAGAATGGGAATCATTGGCTACTACAAGAGGTAAGGCATGTTCCAAGGCTCAGTAGGAATTTAATTTCAGCGGGGCAGCTAACTGAACAAGGTTGCACTGTTACATTTACTGATAAAAATTGGAAGGTTTCAAAAGGTGCCTTAGTAGTAGCAAAAGGTGTGAAAGTAGGCACCTTATATCTTTGTACAGGTCATACTGTTCCTTCTACTTTAGCTGTTACAGAGAAAAAACAAACAGGTTCAGGAATAGTTGCTGCAGGTTTGCAGGAAGAGACTGAAAAAGTTGCTGCAGGTTCTGAGACAACACTGTGGCATAACAGACTTGGGCATATGAGTGAAAAAGGTATGAAGGTACTTCATTCTAAGAAAGTTTTACCAGGTCTGAAATGTATTAATATGGATTTCTGTGAAAGTTGTGTGTATGGAAAACAAAAGAGAGTCAGTTTTCTCAAGGATGGGAAGTAAAAGAAAAATAAAAAATTGGACCTTGTGCATACAGATGTATGGGGACCAGCTCAGGTATCTTCTCTCGGTGGCTCTCGGTATTATGTTACATTCATAGATGATGCAACTAGGAAGGTCTGGATTTATTTCCTTAGACAGAAATCTGATGTATTTGAAACATTTAAGAAATGGAGAAGCTTGGTTGAGAATGAGACGGGTAAAAGATTAAAATGTCTCAGATCTGATAATGGCGGTGAGTATTGCAGCAAAGAATTTGAAGATTATTGTTCCCTTAATGGAATTCGCAGGCAGAAAATGGTTCCAGGGACTCCACAGGAAAATGGAGTGGCTGAACGCATGAATAGGACAATAATGGAGCGTGCAAGGACCATGAGATTGCATGCTGGGCTACCTTTAAACATGTGGGCAGAGGCTGTCAACATTGCTGTATATTTAATTAACAGAGGTCCTTCAGTTCCTTTAGGCTATGGTATTCCAGAGGAAGCATGGACAGGCAAGAAGGTGAGTTATTCTTTTCTGAAAACCTTTGGCTGTGAAGCATTTGCACATATAGATTCTGAACATAGAACCAAGATGGATGCAAAATCAAAAAGGTGTACCTTTGTTGGATATGGCATTGATGAATTTGGTTATAGGCTTTGGGATTTTGAAAATCAGAAAATTGTGCGAAGTAGGGATGTTATATTCAATGAGAAGGTGTTGTACAAAGATCAGTTGCAGCAACATGAGAAGAAAGAAAAAGATTATGTGGTGCTGGATGATACTCCAAATAGTGATGTTCCAATGGTTCCTCATGCTCCGCAACAGCAACCAGAAATACCACAAACTCCAGTGAATGTTAGACGGTCGACAAGGATAAGTAGACCTCCTGAAAGGTTTTCTCCCTCTTTGTATTCTATTTTGTTAACAGATGCTAGTGAACCAGAACGGTATGATGAAGCTATGCAGGTGGATACACAGGTTCAGTGGGAGCTTGCAATGAAAGAAGAAATGGACTCCTTGCTGAAAAATCAGACTTGGGAATTATGTAAGTTACCTGCACGTAAAAAGGCTTTACCAAATAAATGGGTTTACAGGCTGAAACAGGAAGATGGAGGTTAGAAACGATTTAACGCCAGGTTAGTTGTAAAAGGATTTGCACAGAAAAAGGGCATTGATTTTTGATGAGATATTTTCTCCGGTTGTCAAGATGACTTCTATTCGTACTGTTTTAAGTCTTGTGGCTGCTGAAGATTTACATTTGGAATAGCTAGATGTTAAAACTGCCTTTCTCCATGGTGATTTGGAGGAGGAGATCTATATGGAACAGCCCCAAGGATTTGAGGTCAAAGGTACGGTGAAACTAGTGTGCAGATTGAAGAAGAGTTTGTATGGCCTGAAACAAGCACCTCGGCAATGGTATTTGAAATTTGACAGTTTTATGGCTGAGCAAGGCTACCACAGGTGTAATTCTGACCATTGTGTTTATTTTAAGAGGTTAGATAATGACAGCTACATTATTTTATGTTTATATGTTGATGACATGCTTGTAGCTGGGTCTAACATGGATCACATCAGAGAGTTAAAACAAAAGTTGGCACAGTCATTTGATATGAAGGATTTGGGGGCAACAAAACAAATCCTTGGTATGAAAATTTGCAGAGATAGGAAGAACAAAAAATTAACTCTATCTCAGGCTGCTTATGTTGAAAAGGTGTTGCAGAGATTCTACATGGAGAATGCAAAAGTTGTCAGCACACCTTTGCCTAGTCATTTGAAATTGACTAAGGACATGTGTCCTAAGACACAAGAGGAGGAAGAGAAAATGTCTAAGGTACCATATGCTTCAGCTGTAGGTAGTTTAATGTATGCCATGGTATGCACGAGACCGGATATTGCACATGTTGTAGGAGTCGTTAGCAGGTATATGAGTCATCCCGGATTAGAGCATTGGAATGCGGTAAAATGGATTCTCAGATATTTGAGAGGTACATCTAATAAACACTTATGTTTTGGGGGCTCTAATACTGATTTAGCAAGTTATGTAGACTCAAATTTGGCAGGGAATATTGATACTAGGCAGAGTACTACAGGTTATGTCTTTACTGTAGGTGGCACAGCGGTGAGTTGGATTTCCAGGTTACAAAAGGTGGTTGCTTTATCCACCACAGATGCAGAATATGTAGCTGCAACAAAGGCAAGCAAGGAGATGATATGGCTGCAATCTTTCATGAATGAATTGGGCACACAACAAGTTAAAAGTTATTTATTTACGGATAGCCAGAGTGCCATACATCTTGCCAAGAATTCTGCCTTGCATTCAAAGACCAAACATATACAGTTGAGATATCACTTCATTCGGTCAGTGTTGGATGATGGACAGTTACAGCTGGCAAAGATACATATAGATGACAATCCAGCAAATATGTTTACAAAGGCAGTGACAAGGGAGAAGCTGAGCTCCTCTTCAGCTTCGGTTGGTCTTCTAGACTGAACACAACAAAAATAGAACAGCAGAGTCTAGGGTGCTTATTTCCAGTGGGAGCTACAGGGTCAGTGGTGTTATGATCAGTCTCCAAGTGGGAGATGATATGGTGTGGAGTCTGATCAGTCTCCAAGAGGGAGATTGTTGTTATATGGAGCCTAATCAGACTCAAAGGTTATATTTACCCCACTTTTATCAGCGCGGTTTCCCCCCAAATTCCTACGGGGTCAAGGGGCAGCGCCCCTTGCGGGGTCCAGGGGCAGTGCCCCTGGCGCGTTCCTTGTCGCGATATAGGGCGGGGTCGAGGGGCAGCGCCCCCGTGGGGGCTCGAGGGCAACGCCCCCGAAACCTCACACAGTTTTTTATTATTTTATAATGCACCAGGAGTTAATTTTTTCATTGACCGACATAAGAAAACCCTATTTTGTAACCGACAAAAAGCTTGATAAAAAGCGGCTAAGGGTTAGGGTTTTTTGATATGGTATTGTAGCATTTTGCAGCGGTATTGAGTTGCAGGGATTGCTGATTGTAATCGGTTTGATTTACTGGATAATAATATTGGACTCTCTGTTTGGTGGATGTAGCCCGAGTTTGGGTGAACCACGTTAAAAATTGTCTCTCGCTATTATTTTTCTGTGTATTTCCATTTCTCTGTTTACTCTTCATTTGCATTTAATTGATATCTTCTGCTGGCTAACCCTAACAGACATCAATTTTGACAATCTTGTGAAAATTAGCTCCATACAAGTAGTAAGAGACATGCCAAAGATTACCAAGCATGCAAGCACCTTGTGTAAAGAATGTCAAATTGGGAAGCAGACAAGGACAAGATTCAAGACCAATGAGTATTCTTCTACAGGACCATTGGAACTAATTCATACTAATTTCAGCGGTCTGGCCAAGACAAAGAGTCTCCAAGGAGAGTGGTATTTTAAGGCACTTATTGATGATTACTCTAGGATGACATGGGTTACATTCTTAAAAGAAAAGTCAGAAGATTTCAGTAGGTTTAAGATTTTCAAGTCAATGATTGAAAATGAAATAAATTCTAGAATCAAGTGCTTAAGGTTTGATAGAGGTGCTGAGTTCACATCAAATGACTTTGAGGAATATTGTGAAGAACATGGAATAAAGAGGTACTTATATATTGCATGAACTCCTCGGCAAAATGAAGTAGTAGAAATGAAGAATAGAATGGTTCAAGAGATGGCTAGAACAATGTTGAATGAAGCCAAGTTGCCTAATGCATATTGGAAAGAAGCAGTCCATATTATTGTCTATATTCTTAACAAAGGACAACTAAGAGTGAATAACACTAAGAAACCATATGAGCTATGGAAAGGAAGACTTGCTTCTATTAGGTACTTCATAATTTTTGGAAGCCAATGCTATATCAAAAGCGATGAAGAAGGTTTGGGAAAGTTTGACTCAAGATCTGATGAAGGAATTTTTCTTGGGTACTCAACTAGAAGCAAAGCTTACAGATGCTACAATAAAAGACTAAGGAAGATAGTTGAGAGTGCAAATGTTAGGGTTGATGAAGAGTCACATCCACTCACACATGAGAAAGAAGACTATTGTTTAGATGAACCTTCTTACACAAAAGAAATGGAACAAACATAAGAGAAGGCCACCAAGACTTTTTCTAAGTATGTTTAGAAGAACAACTTAGAAGATCAAATAATTGGAGACAAGAATGAAGGAATACAAACTAGAAGAAGATTTACAAGGACAAATGAACAGGTAAACTTCTCCTTACTCTCAAAAATAGAACCTAAAACTTTTGCTGATGCTAGTAGGGATGAAGGATGGATCTAGGCAATGGAAGAATAACTAAATTAGATAGAGAAAAATCAAACTTGGGAACTGGTGCCAAGACCCGTGGACAAAAATGTTATAGGCACTAAATGGGTGTTTAGAAATAAATTAAATGAGGATGGAGAATTGGTTAGAAACAAAGCAAGGTTGGTCTACAAGGGCTATTCATAAGTGGAAGGAATTGACTTTGAGAAAGCATTTGCTATTGTGGCAAGAATGAAAGCAATTAGGGTGTTTCTTGCATTTGTAGTTCACAAGGACTTCAAGGTATATCAAATGGATGTCAAATCTGCTTTCTTGAATGGTGACTTAGAAGAAGAAGTTTACATAGAGAAGCTTGAAGGATTTAATCTATCAAAAGATTAGAACATGGTATGCATCTACTTAAGAAGGCTTTATATGGTCTGAAACAAGCCCCTAGGGCTTGGTATGCAAGGTTGGACAAGTATTTACTCCAGCAGGGCTTCAAGAAAGGTACACTAGATAGAAATCTATATATCAAAATTGAGAATGAGCAAATATTAATAGTAGTACTATATGTTAATGATATTATCTTTGGTGGCAATGATGAAATGTGTAATAAGTTTGTAGAAGAGATGCAGAAGAAATTTTAAATGTCTATGATAGGTGAGCTATCTTTCTTTATTAGACTTCAAATCACTCAATCAGATAAAGGTATCTTTATTTCACAAGCAAAGTATGTCAAAGAGATGTTGAAAAAGTTTGGTATGGAAGAGAACAAACCAGTGAGTACTCCTATGATAACATATTGTCATTTGAGTAAAGATGATGAGTCACCACAAGCTAATAAAACTCTATATAGGTCTATAATTGGAGGCCTATTGTACTTAACAACATCAAGGCTTGATATTATACAAGTTGTTGCATGGTTTCAAGCTGATCCAAAAGAAACACATGTGAAGGTAGTCAAAAGAATTTTCATAGATTTAAAGAGTATTCTAGATTTTGGTCTATGGTATAAAAAAGGTAATGAGTTTTCCCTAAGTGCATATATTGATGCAGATTGGGCTAACAGTGTTGATGATAGGTGAAGTACCAGTGGTGGAGCTTTGTTTTTGGGAGACAGTTTGGTCTCATGGTTTAGTAAAAAATAGGATTTAGTTTCATTATCAACAATAGAAGCAGAGTATATAGCTATTGCATCCTGTTGCACTCAAGTTTCATGGATGAGAGCCCATTCCTATCCTATGCGATAATACAAGTGCAATCAATATTTCAAAGAATTGAGTGATGCACTCTAGAACTAAGAACATATCCATCAGGTATAACTTTTTAAGAGAAAAGGTTACAAATAAAGAAGTAAAATTGGAATTTGTACCTACAAAGGATCAAGTTGTAGACATCTTTATAAAATCACTTTCTAAAGACACATTTGAATATCTTAGGCAAAATTTAGGGGTTGTTTCCCCTCCTTCTAACTAGGTGCACAAGTGATGCATCTATCCAAGGGGAGAAGTTCAAGACATATTTATTAACCCTAGATTGATGGTAGATACCTCTCAGGGGGAGTAGGTAGATAAGAGACAATGAAGGATGAAAAGGATTGCATAGATAGGCGGAGCTTGTATGTTTTGTTAGTACAAAGGAAGACCATTGGCCCTTTGCCCTTGATGTCAAAGGGGGAGAAAAATTTGTATATCAGGTTAGTGTTTCCATCAACGACAAAGGGGGGTTGTTGCATATGTTTTCATTGATGTTAAAAGAGTGGTAATAATTGATGTCAAAGGAGTGATGATCATGGGAGCAGTGATGATGAAAGATTTAAAGGATCAATATCATCTTTACATAGTCGTACCTTATCTTCTGAAGTTCATGAACATATGAAGATTGTCAAAGTAGTTTGATGGTTTGATCGATATCATGCTTCGATATATTTTGAATTTAGGCCTATTGTACTATTACATGTATTAAATCATTGCATGGGATATGAAGAAAATTGTCTAAGTAATCATAAAGACTAAGGCACATGAAATAACACTATAGGAGCATAGGAGAATGTACTGCATTCCTCCACAAATGTAGATATGATCCTATGGATTGGATGTTATCTAGAAAAAGCTATAAGGTGTGTGTGATTGATATTTGAGAGCATAAGAACTACCACAGATATTTTTAGAGTTAGTTGAGTGAAGGCAATGGTGATTCAATGTTGTTGCAGTCTCAAAGGTACAAAAGAATGCTCTACATCTCTTTGCACTTGAAGATACGACCTTACAGTTTGAAGGATAGCTAGAGACAGATAAGAGGTATGCATGACCCAAGTTTTAGAGAATTAAAGTTACAACAGTGGTTTCCAGAGTTAGCTAAGTAAGAACATGTCATGTTGTTGTATAAGGTTATCAGAGGGAGTACAAAAAGCCATCGCATTTCATCACACATTGATGTTTGAATTTGTTGTTTTAAATATAAGTTTAGATGGTCAATATGTTTGCTCAATTTAGGTTTCAAGTGTTCTTGAGTACCGCAAGTATGATATTTAATGTTCAATATCAAGACAATGTAATTAGACTATGTAAGAAATATTAGCATTAGTGTTTGTTTGCTTGCTCCAACAAGCTGAGGCATGAAAAAGAAAGAAGAGTGTATGAGAATGCTTTACAGATCATATAGTGGTTGTGGCTTGATTCGCATGGTGGTATCTTTCTTCTCCCATACCGCATAGGATCTAGAGTTAAGGCATGGAAGGATAAGTGTTTGTGGATCTGACATGGTGTGTTTGTGTGGTTGTGCAATGTGTGTAGAAGTGTGCACTAGTAGGAAAGGTTGGGAAAAGGTAAAATAGGTCCAGCTTATTACTTGGTATGAACCACATAACAAGATTTGATTCCTACATTATCGCAGATGATTTGGAAGCTGACATGTTAGGTAGTTGAATGTTTCATATTACATGTTTCATTTAGGCTGACAAAGATGATGTTTTGAAGAATTGGAGAGGATATATATGAAGGATGGAAGATTGTTTCAAAGTATGAGAGTATGAGTGTGAGTGTGAGAGTGAGTGTATATGTATGCAAAAAATATAAATGATTCAGAAGTTGAGAAGTGACTGTAGAGACTATGATGCATGATTTATAATAGAGTCAGAGTGTAGTGTGAAGGTGTTTTGAGCAGAGATGATGCTGTGGAGGTGATTGAACCATCATAATTAGTCAAGTGTTTTCATATAGAGGTTGGAGCCTCTTCTTTTAAGTGTTGCACCACTTTAGAGATTTGCTTCTTCCTTTGGGTTGGAGCCCATAAAATTATGTTTTAGAGAGTTATAGCTTCCTTTGGGTTGGAGCCCATAAAACTATGTTATAGGGAGTTGTATCTTGCTTTGGGTTGGAGCCCATAAAACTTTGTATCAGTGAGTTGAAGCTTCTGTTGTGTTGGAGCCCATAAAATTCATTAAAAATTTTATTTTTATTTGTGAGGCTGGAGTTGGACAGTGGATCAAAGTAGCTTGCTCATCGTTTTTTTTTTCCATCTTGGGTTTCCATGTAAATCTAGTGTTATGTGTGTATGTGCTCTTGTGATTCATTTGGTTTAAATATTCAGTTTGGATTGAATGCATTTAAACGGAAATAATTTGATTAAGTATTGATTCACCCCCCCTCTTAGTACTTTTGTGTGTTCAACACTTTGTGTAGTGATTTCATGTTCTAGGACACCCTATTAGAATAATTATTGCCATAGTCCTTAAAAGACATGGCATTAGACTAGTTTTGTTAACTTTTTGACTACTTTATTCTTTCTTTTGATTATGTGGAGAATCAATTTGTATAGTATTTCCAATCCCACATTGGACTGCAGTTCACATTTACTGACCTCATCCACTATCAGTAGGGACCTAATGAAAAAGTAACTAATTTCATCTACTGATATCGGTCACTCTTCTTATAGATTCCTTACGCCCTGCTAGACTCTAATGTGTAGTAGGTTTTTATAGGAAACTTGTAGCCTCAAATCAGAGACAAGATTCTAGTGATGAAGTATTCTTTGTTCACACAATTGTGTACTACACTTCAGGATTATGAGGAATTAGTCAGCCAATATGAGGTGTCTACCTCACTAGCCATTGGTCAACCTAGTGCTTCTTCTTCACTCTCAAATTATAAAAAGAATAATTTAAAAAAAAAAACAATTCTTCAACAATGATTAGCATTGTAGCGATTGAGGCACCTTCCCAGGATGCTCTACCCCTCTTTTCTCCTAAGTCAACAAATAATCATAAGTTCACTCCTTTGAAGGAGTATCCTTATTCAATAGTGCAATATATCCTAAACAATGGTTTAGTACAACTTCCTTATATCTGTCCTCTCGATACCCATAAGTCTCTACTACCTTCATATGACCTGAAGGCCTTTTGTCAATTTCAAAGAGTACCTAAGCATGATACAGAATGATGTTTGCATCTTCAGCACACTATGCAAGACTTCATTAGCCAAAATATCATTCAATTCTCTAGCATGAATGATTGAAATAATAAGTTCCTTCATCAAACTAGCATTTGCAGATCTACATTGATCCCATGCCATGTCATAGCTCTAATTTTGTTGATCTTGCTTTATCCCCCATGGTGCTAGCTTTGACCTCTGATGTTCTCCCTTCTCCTTCCTATGCTATGATGGTGGGTGTGTGTAATGAAATAACTTGCACAATGGAAGAAGATAATATGAAATATTTTGCAAATACTTGATAATAACTAAGAATAACAGGCCACTTTGAGGGGCAACCTCCAAATATCTCCAATGAGAACACACTTCACAATATGATGTTGAAATAAGACTCACATCCTCCTATATATACCTAATTATGCTTAGGATGAATAGACACACCCCTATATAACACCTAGTCTGACCTATCTAACTAAATAATAATATAATAATGATAACTATTATCACCTAGGTTTGCACCCTTTGTTGCAGTTGTAAAACTTTAGCAATCTGGAATAACATGGGAATAATCTCGAAGTGTGGGACCTTGTGAATTGAGATCAGACCTCTGGAGAAGGCCGGCTTCCTCTTTCTAAGCCTACTGCTTAGAGATATGCATCTAAACCTAGTGCTAATGCTTGTTGGGAAAAGGGTTAGAAGGAATGCTGAAATGAAATAAAAAGAAAGTGATACACCAGATTTAAATGTGTTTGGCTGCAACTGAATCGACACAATAATAATCTCACAGCTGGAAGGGCTTACAATACTCATATTAATTCTAGAGAGGTCTAGATAGAATAATGGAGGAATGAAAGGGACCTTTGTCCACAATACACAACCTACACTAATCCAAAGAGTAGACACAGTGCTAAAAAATAATAAAAGGGAGGCAAAATATCAGTATATATTGATTATAGAGGCCAAGTAGCCATTACCAAATAGCCCAGAAGAACAACCAACAACCTATATACATTTGCTTTACATGTATATATAGAATTTTACATTTGACCTCAGTCAATTATCATCAATTTCGTCCATGGTGCTGTCAAAAAATATTTGCCTGAAGGGACGTCTACCTGCAAAAGTTATGGCATGAAATGTCTAGAATAGGGGCAGATGGAAGATATTTTGAGTTTTCAATGCAAGCTGCTGGATCATCAAATTTGCATTGATAAATGCCACAAATATCTACATTTGTATCTTGTCAAAAATGACCACTAAAATGTCCAGCCGATTAAGCATGCAAAGCCAGATCCAAAATTTGAAAGTGAAAATATCTTGGTCAAATTCCATCAAATGAAAGAGGAGGCAAAAATAAGCACTTTTGCCTTTTGCAGCATGTCAAAATTCGTCAGAATGGAGGAGATATGGGCAATCAAAGTTTCGGTCAACTGCCTATATATATCGCTTTGCATCCGTGTATATATCACTTTGCATCTATGCTTGTATATGCCTTTGTATGTTCCATCATATATACAATGCAACTGCACCTTTAGGTTCACCTTATGCATTCATGCAACCTCCCTCCCTTTTGCCTTTTGCATATTCAATTTGCTTTGTATATGCCAACATGCAAACATGGGCTTTACCTTTTGAATCACCCCCTGACACGTGTCATCACTTGATTGGTCGCTGAGCTAGTCTGAGAAGCATCACTGAATAACTACATCTCCATCGGCCATCGGAAAGACCTTTGCATGAGCCGCCGATACATATTCTTTTGCCAAAAAACCTTTGTATGTGGCCTCTTGTGTATCGCCTTTGTATCTGAGATACAAACGAATTTACATACAATGCGTGGACCTCAAATTTTTATAAAGCAAGTTGAAATTGTCATAGGGTCCGGCCTTTGTATCCTTTCTTTTGCATATCAGCACATACAAGGACTTAGCATACAAACTGCGGACCCCACCTCTGAATTTGCCAATTTTGACTTTCCAGTCAGGTCCAACTTGTATGTTTCATTTTGTATCATTGGCCTTGTATATCATATATACAATGTGAAATATACAAGGAGAATTGTATACAATCATTTGTATATTGCAAACATGCATCTAACCTTTGTATATGTCATTGTATATTCCCTTGTATGTGCCCTTTGTATGTCTAAACATACAATGCGAAATATACAAGCAAAAGATGTATACAAACATGTTCGCCTTTATAAACTAGATTGTATACTCTTTCAGTTTCAGGCTTTGTATCTCAGGAATGCATGTTTCTTTGTATGTTCGATTGTATATTGCCTTTGTACATTTAACTTGCATCTGTCCTTTGAATATTCCCCTTGTATGTGCCCTTATACATTATGTCTTTGTATATGCATCAGGCACTGTATCTTTCGCCTTGCATTTTTTCTTTTGCATCCCTCTGTTGTACATCGCCGATGTACATATTTCCTTTGTATGTAGAAACGTACAACTGCGAATGTATATCCCTCAACATCTGATCTTTGCATCTTTTCCTTTGTATGTAGACTTGTATATCGGCGATGTACATCACCATATGCATACATGATATACAACTTGATATACATTCATTTTTTGCATAATCAGTTGTAACCCAATGCATATTTTCCTTGGATCTTTAGATATACAATCTACCCTTTGCATCTTGGCAATGCACATTTCCTTTGTATGTCGCCCTTTGCACATTGACTTCTTGTATATTTTTTTTGTTGTATGTGCGAACATACAATGGCGAATGTATATCACCGACACATTTCTTTGCATCTTTTTCTTTGTATGTGTGATTGTACATATGAACATACAATGGCAAATGTACATACAAAGAATCCTACAATTGCATATGCATATAAAATGACTAAGCATAAAACTGAGAAATATCCGCGATGGAAAGCACTTGAAGACAAAAGATTTCTGGGTTTTTTTGGGTTTTAGGTAAAGATTCTTCGAGAAAGGTTTTTGGGATTTTTGGCAAGGCATAGCATGAGTATTTGAAAGATTTAAGCCTTGTAGGGTCACTTCTAAAAGATTTTCAAGGAAAATACAAAGTGAACTATTTAACTCTGCACATAGGAAAATAAGTCAACAATAACATGACTTAATTAGGAGTTAAGATAGCCACAAGATGACTATTCATAATGCTATGTACACCAATATTAAGGGCGTAGCATGCCCTCCCTCTTCAAAGAAGCATTGTCCTCAATGCTAATCAAGTGTGGATTCTTCTGAGTAAACTCATCCTCCCATGTGGAATCTTGAATCAGTAGATTCTTCCATTGGATGAGATACTCAGTGAGAGTTCTAGTACTTATCTTCTTTGTGTGTGTTTGATGAATGCACTCTAGTTCCAATATGATTCTTCCTTCTTCATCAAGCTTTGGTAACATTGTCGTGGATGGACTTTTGAGTCTACTAGCATTCTCCAAGATAGAGATATCATAGAAAGGTTGTATGACTTTTTATTTAGGTAACCTCAATTTGAAGTCGATGTTGTTAGTCCTTGTTGAACCTTTATGAGGCCCATACAAATCAGGTTCCCTCTTGTGATATGAAATTGCAACTACTTTCTTGAAAGGTGAAGTAGGAATCTTTGGCTTTTGTACATCCATTGACAATAATTGAGCCACACCTTTATCCACATCTTTTTTTAGTGAAATTTGGTGTGCACTTACCAATTGTGGACTCTTTACACATAAACCCCATAGCTCATATTTTTTATCCCCAGAGTAGAAGCACATGAATAGTTCCTAGAAATTCATCTCAATTGTGCCCAAAGTAGTAAGCCATTAAACTCCCAAAACAATGTCTACTCCAGCCATGGGTATAGCAAACATAGGGCTATCTATCATGTAGTCTCCCATGGTGAGTTTAATACTATGGAATTTCCCTGAACAATTGACTATACCACCATCTGCAATCATAACCTAGAATTCGGGAGTAGGATAGACAAAACAATTTAACCTTGCTACTAGTTGCTTGTTGATGAAGTTATGTGTACTCCCCAAGTCAATCAATACTATGACTATTTGTTTTTTAAGGAAACCCCTTCCCTGATAGTGCATGACAAGAGATAGTTGGTTGGACATCTTTAGAGTCCTCTACCACCACCACTGGATCTTCTTCATCCTTATCTTCATCATAGGTAGCCTCAATGTAGAACAACTTCTCATCACATTTATGTCCTTTATGATATTTTCCATCACAATTGAAACATAACCCTTTGGCCTTTTTCTCTTCCAACTGTTGAGGTGTCAACATAATAGGATGAGTAAATGATGATGCAAGAGCCTTGTCAACTTTGTTACTAGGTAATTCCTCCCTTCTATTAGCCAAAAAAATTTCCTCCACTTGTCTTGCCATAATCATTACTTTAGAGATAGAATTTGGACAAAACATGCATACCTCATGTTGGATGTGATCCTTGAGACCACCCACAAATAAATCATTCAAGTTCTCCTCTGTAATTGTATTCACTCTTAAGGATAGATTTTGGAATTGCTGAATATAATCAGTAACTGATCTTGTTTGTTGAAGTTTAGCTAGTTGGCTAAAGAAGTTGTCCATCACACTATTGCTATATTGTGCTTGGAGTTCCTCTGTAAAAATTAACCATGAGACATTAAGACCCTTTTTCCTCCGATGAGTACAAAGCCAATGATACCAAATGAATTGATTTGGTTCTAGATATAGGGAAGCCATCATGACCTTTTGTCCATATGGGATTTGATGTACTTCAAAAAAATTCTCCATTTGGTTTATCGATGTTAGAGGATCCTTACCATTGAACTTGCGCATATCCACCTTTGGAAAAAAAATCCTAGGTCCAATAGGAGTATTAAAATTTGTCATTATTATCCAACTTGAAGGTTTCACCTTGGTTGCTTGAGAACTCCTTTCTTGGTTCATTCATATAGGTGCTTAACATGCTTCGTATATCTGATATATCTCCTCTTAGGTCACTCATATCCCTCTTAATTGAGGAAACCTCTTCCTTAACCTTACTTATTTCCTCATTGGGATTACTATCCTCTATTGTTTCCCCATCCTTATCAAAGGATTTCCTCGGTGTGGCAGCATTCTTTTTGCCTCTTGTTGCAAGCCCCGTCATGATGGAAACCAATATATTTGAAATAAATCACACAAATGAAATGTAAATTCTCTAAAAAAATTTCTGTAACTTACCAGGGCCAAGATACCACTTACCCAAAAAAAACTCCAAAAAATTAACAAATTTGCTGCCTTGAGACTGAATTTGTTAAAAACCCTAATTTTGCAATAACTTGCTTATTTTGGCTTCAATTTCTCCAAGATTTAGACTATAGACTCCTCTATTACATATTCAAAAACCCAATACAAATTATACTCTAATTAGGCAGGATGTGAGATATATGTAGATCTCAAATTAATTTTGTAGAAATCACAATTCTGTAATAATTCACTCAAATCTGCTCCAATTCCTCTGAAATCTAGACTGTAGATTTTTTAATATGGTATTCAAAAACCCTTTAAAAATATTTAATTTTTTTTCTAAAATCTGAAAGTTATGCTCTTCCCAAAATCACCTCCAATGTTGAGAAAAAATCTTGTCTCTACGGTGCCAAGATCATGCTCTGATACCTGTTGTAATGAAATAACTTGCACAATGGAAGAAGATAATATGAAATATTCTGCAAATACTTGATAATAATTGAGAATAATGGGCCACTTTGAGGGGGCAACCTCCAAATATCTCCAATGAGAACACACTTCACAATATGATGATGAAATAAGACTCACATCCTCCTATGTATACCTAATTATGCTTAGGATGAATAGACACACCCCTATATAACACCTACTCTGACCTATCTAACTAAATAATAATATAATAATGATAAAATGACTTAATCAGGAGTTAAGATAGCCACAAGCTGACTATTCATAACCCTATGTACACCAATATTAAGGGCGTAGCAGTATGGTGGACATCTGTTCTTTCCCCACTTGAGAGCCTTCTATTCCTTAGCCCATAATCTCTTTCTCTTCTTCTATTATCCCTGTTGCCACATATGATGGTCCTCTCTCTATATTGTCGTTGAGGTTAATGGTAAGCTTGTTAAGGCTCTCTTATTTGACCCCGCATGCCTAGTAAATATAGTCATGAATTATATGTTCATGAATTATATAAGGATGTATATGAGCAATCAAACATTTTTATTTGATCTCATGATCGAATGTCTATGCCTAGTCTTATTTCAATCACCCTAGTTGTTTAGGTGGGACCCAAAACCCTAGACATTTGTTGCTCTATTATTCCCAACTCAAATCATATTCATTTGTTGTTGGATAAATCCTAGCTCACCTCCATGAGAGGGTCCCCTTGGTAGTTCATAGATGTGTGAAGTTTCCCCATGATGGTGCAGTGCATACAATCTACCATGGAGGATTTACGCCTCTTTCCATGCAAGGAAATTTCTCCTTGGACTACTTCTGGCCAGCACCCACTAAGTCACTTTGACCTTACAATGACTTCTTTTTCCTCTCGTATTAGAAGTTTAAAGTGAGTTGAATAGCATAGTTGTTTCCTAGCCCTTCCTCCTCATCTTCTATGGCTATTTCCCCTTCGATGTCTATGTCTTTAGAGGTTGTTCCTTGTAAGGAAGCTAAGGTAGTGGAACAACTTCCTACATTAATCTTGAGGGGAGTGATATGTAGAACTTTTTAGATCTTTACAATAGTTACATAAATAAACAAAAATAGCAATCATACCATGACACAGTAATTAAGTGGGGAAACCCTTTCAGGAGAAAAACCCACACTCCAAATCTGCCCAATATATTATTCAGGAATCGAGAAGATTAGATTGTACTTGTAGAGAAAGCTTTCACAAGAGTATAACCATCCAAATATCTAAAGGAAACTCAACATCTATAAGACTCTTACACAACCTCCATCTCAAGCTCCTAATATATAGGAAGTACAATACAGTAAACCATCAATGGTAATTACAAAACCATGAGCCAAAACCACCCAAAAGTGGCACCCAAATTATATCCAATCAAAGATGCCTTGTGATGTTCCAAATAACACACCAACATGTGTAACTCTCCCCTTTATAGCTGGTTTAAGTGTCGAACATGTTTTCACATTTCCCAAAACAGGAGCTCCAACTTTCGAAGGCCATAACCTTTGATATGAGTGTCTGATTGAAAAATTGTTTGATGTGTTAGAAAGACTGTGAAGAGATATATCAAGATATAAAGTAATGTTTTAGTTAAGACAACTTTTAGTACATTTAGGAACCTCTAATTGCCTCAAATCTAAGTTTAAAACTATTTTGGGAGTTTCAAAATTTAGAAACTTTAATAGATTGCAATTTGTTGGTTAACAGATTTGTCACCTAACTCTATATTCTCATGCCCGAATAGATGACAAATGTAATCAATAGTTGAGTCAATTGCAATGGTATTTGCAAGTGCTCTCTTCTTATTTTACAAAGCGTGCCTACCTTCAAATAATATGCAATGAATGGAAATAGGGTATGCTTTTCACCAAAAAGTAGAAAAGGAAAGACTAACACCCACCCATAACCATGAAAGCAGATGTGATTAATTGGTTTAGAAAGAAGTGAATGCAAATAAATGGTACATAGCTCATCTATTCCACACCCACAAATAGTAATAGATTGATAAAAGGACAGCTATATTTCTCTCAACACATACCAACATAATAGGGGCAATATTGAAGAAAGATTACAAATTGACATAAGAACAATTGCAATCATAGAAGATATTTAAAGACACAAAGTTCTGAAAATGATTCTTAATTTCTCTAACACAACAAAACTCAAAGTTTCTAAAAATGCTCGTGTTCATAAGCTGAGCTAAGAAATATGATAACTGATTACAAATTCATAGAAAAAAACTTGTTCTCCTTCCCCTGTTCATAGCCAGCTAGAAAGAAGCCACTCTAATGTCTCTAGATTGCATATTTAAAAATCTGCTTAATGCGACCTTACAATTTCTGTAATTGCCTCTTGAAATACAATTTTAAATGAAAGGTAAAATCTTTCCTCTTCTCGAGGAATAACGATTTCTTGGTAACTTTTCATATTCCTCTTCGAAAGCCTTTTGTATCCTTGGTAGGGACTTGTTCTTATTGTGGCTCTTCAATTTCTTGATTTTTAATGTGGTCTCACTTTTCATATATCTCTCCAATTTATCATAATATTTCATTTGGCATTTGATTCAAAATCTTTATCTATGCTCTTCCACATTGGACATTGTTTCACCCAGGTTATCATCGGATTACCGACTCTCCTTGTTGAGTAACCATTGTGGCTGGCTAGGTAAACATATTTCCAAGTTCTGAAATCATGGATTTAACATTTTGGAGAGCTGTTGCCTAGGAATGCATCTGGGTATCCTATGACTGAAATAACTATTGCTGCATTTGTCCTTCCATCTGAATGGGTATAGTACAATCTCCCACAGCAAATCCAGCCACAATTGATTTGTTGTAAAGGCTAAAGCTATAATAGATCTCCTATGGCTGGTTAATATGGATGACTGATTTTTTGTAACAAGATCACTAGTATCCTGCAATCCAATTTCATGTTCATTAGCAAATATCTTTCATCTGCAAATCTAGCAAATAGTAGGCTCTCATCAGGACCTAGTGTAATAATATTTATCCCTGATGGAAATGTAAATTTTTATTGCAATGCCCATAAATGCACACAGACCACTGAAAGCACCAATAATGGAGGAATTGAGACCATGATTTGTTGAGAAGGATGTCATGAGACCATCAAGAATAAGAACAACATTGAAGTAAAGTCAAACATAGGTAAGGTTGGTGGGAAGGACAAGTTGTGTCTTATATTACACCCCTCCATGGTTGATTGCACTATTAAGAGCATGAAAATCTAATCCATCAGTAGGTTAAACAGCAACGAACACTATATGCTTCGCTGGGTTGAAACTAGAGAGAAGTTATACAACACTTCATGCACGATGCATTGTGTCTCCCACATGGGCTTCTTTGTTGAGCACATACCACCGATAATATACCTCATCAGACCTATCAAAGCATTTCCTTATATGTAAGTTCAGGATGCATAATACCCACACCCATTGTTTCATAGCTCAGCTCGATTGGTGTTCCAACATTCCTTTATCTTATATAAGTTTTTGAGCCACTTCAACCTCATTGAAGACATCTGAAACAAAAATTAAATTAGAAGCCTCAGTGGCGAGTGATAGGGAAGTGTATCCTGACTTCTTCAAACAATATTCAGACTGTACCTTCACCCACAAGGATGCCCATTGATATGTTACATTGCCTCCATGACATCTATCAAGTCATAACATTGGAAGGTTACCTTCTTCAATGGATAATGAGTCTTCCTGTATTTTGTACTAGCCTTTCGAAAGAGTACAATCCATGCACCGGTCCACAAAATGCTTCACTTAACAAGACCTTCCCACAGTCCCTGAGTTAGATCCATACTAACATGCTGCTCAACCGGATGAACAATATTCATATGTCATCATATCAAAGAGTCAAGAACTGAAGGCCGCTGAAGGTTTCTATCAATCTTTAGGATTGAAACCAATCGTCTTCTAAAGTTACTCAAAACACAGTCTAATGCTATTTCATTATGCCTTGGTGGATATCCATACCCTGCTCGAAGCTCTCATTGGGCACGGGCTTGGAGGATGTTAGCAACGGTCATGGAACTTAGCTTTACACGTACAAGATGCATTCACTTTGGAGTTTCTAAAGCCTTTTCAATAAATTCAAATTATGCATATCCCACAGTCATGGCATTCATTTTGAATCTACAAGCTTCTGGTGCATTGTCAGATGGTTAGGAATGGTATGAACCCTTGAACTTGGCATCGACAATGCACTGAGTTCTTGAACTAACAAAAGCCCCGACAACAAGGAGTCGGGGATCGGCAAATTTTAGGAACCTTGAACTTACATGTGGTTGAAAAACAGTGAAATTACCGACAATGAGGAAATGGGCACTTTAAACCTTCACATAAAGACATTAAGGCCGCATATAAATGTTTGTTTTCAATAAAGTCATTTCCCCTTTAAAATCTCAGACAAAAATTTTTCAACATAGGAGATAAATAACATTATTCCCCATACCAATGAATTTACCCATTCTTTCTTGAGAAAATTTTTTTAATAACTCTGTGAAAAGTCAAACCATAGCTCCATTTCTCATGAAATTTGGACTATAAATTAATTGGACAATCCCAAGCAAAACCCATAAAACATTTAACCTCCAGCAACCCAAAAATTGGATTTTGATCTCATTTGTGAATAGTCCTCAGGAAAATGTGAAGTTAAAAATCTTGCAACCAGTAAAGTATATTGGCATGAAAACTTGCCAGATTAGGTGGAATGGGGGTGGAATTAGGCCCATGAGAGGGTTTTGCACCAACTCACACAAATTTTAAGAATCAATTGCTTTTGGGATTCATCAGGTTCAGGGGCATATAGGAGAATGCACTAAAATTTGAAAATTTTTAAGTTCAAATTTTGGGGCAACAATAGGCTATGATTGGGGATGAGGACTGCAAAGGATGAAGCAAGGAACATAGAACCTCAAACATGGACCAGTGCCTTATCCATACAGAGTCGGGGAACATAGAGGAAAAGGAGCTAGAGCAAGCCAAAAACAAGACAAAACAGGAAAGAAACTAAACTACCAGCACAAAAAAAAACTCCTAATATGTACATGGTAGGAAAACCCTACCTCCAATTACTCCAGAGTGATAATGCAAATCCATTGAGAGGCTGGGAGAAATAGCTGCTAGTGTGAAATAATGCTTGATGAATGAAGAGCCTGCAAGCAGCCAATTGCCAACTAGCGACCACCATGGTTAGAGTGATAAGAATGACATCACATAAAAACTCTCTCGATATGATTTACTTCTCAAAAAGCTACTCTTCATTGTATACTTTTGCAATTAGATGACTCATATCAACATTGCCCTGCATATGACTACCAGTATTTGTCTGTATTACCTCATGTGTAATATTAGAATTCATTTGATTTCTCAGACAAGGAGAGATCAGCCCTCAGATTGGACATCCCACACAAAAACTATGAGACAAGGACCCTTCTTTGATGATGTATGTGGAAGTGACTTCCCCAACATGTTCCTGCATATAATCATTCCCCACAAGAGACAAATTGATATCCCATCTCTGAAAACAACCAGTTGAATCATTGGAAGACCAATCATCAACCTTATGCAAAATTGGAAGTGGGTTAGACTAAAAATATGTATTGTAAACAATATCTTCGTGTGACTAAAAATCACGCCCAACTAGAACAATCTCATTTTCCTTTGCAAGGTCTGAATCAACAGTTCTATGATTCAACAAATCATCCTCAACTATAACTTGTGAATTTATCATTATGACCCCACATAGGAGTTCATCCTCACAGGCATTAAGACACCAGTTTGGGATATACACAATATGAAGCTTGTCACCTCCATCTACTTGACCACTTTCATCAAGACTATCATGACTACTTATAACACTATCTTCCAATGTTTGTTTAAAAAATTTTGGCATCCAAATTTTTAAAATGAAAAGATTCAAATGTAAAATCATTTCTGACCTCTTCTTGTAGCCATATCTTAGTATCATTTTGTCCAGGAAACTTGAAAACTTCACAGTCATCTTGCATGCAATTCAGAGAAAATACATCCAACACCTCATTTAGGTTGTGTATCCTCAGGTTGTTCTTCATCATTGGTGAAAGTGAATGAGTTCATTTCTACAGCAGATAAGGATGACAAAACAACACTATTTATATTACCCTCATTATAATTTGTGTCATGGGAGGATGGTTCATTTTCTTCGCCACTTGAGGGGCTTTCAGATTCATTTTTATTCCTTCATAATGCAAATAATATGCCTCAATTCTTCTATTCATATGAGGTTTAATTTCTGTAGCACTTACTTTATCTCTACTAAAATGTTTTGGATAAAAAACAGAGAGATTAAAACTTTCAATAGAAGGAGGCTATGTAGTTTGGAAATATACATGCTGAAAAATTTGTTTATACATGATAAGACTTCTTCATAGGTTCAACATTCAAATTATTTACAATATGATTGACTTTCCAAAGGCCACTTAATATCAAGTCATCTTATATTTTTATAGCCTCTTGCTAAGAAACTTCGATATCACTTACTTTACACCATTTTAATTCAAATTGAACATCTGGTTGCAATGCAGAAATAAAAGTATAGAGCTATAGTTTCTTACTTGGTTGAATAAAAGCTAGAATCTTTTTGAGCAGCCGGTTGAATCTATCCATGAAATCTCTGATGGATTCATCTTTTTGCTTTTCAATGTTAAAAAATTGAAACAACAAAGAAGCCTCATCGACATAACCTTTATATCTTTCTGAGAACTTAGTCTTCAATGAATCCCAATCAGTAATACACTTTGCTTTTGAATAATAAAACCATTATGCTCTAGGTCCAATAAGAGATTCAATAAATAATCTTACAAAAACATTTTCTTCACTTACCCCTCAAATACCACAGGCAATTGTGAATGCTAGAATGTGGTCCTCTGCATCTTGGGAGTCTTCTCCACTGAACTTGGAAAATGTTTTCTTGATCCTTCAGGCAATGGTGAATATTGTGGAATAGAGAGAGGTCCAAAGTGATTTCCTCATGGCTGAGGAGAAATCAATGCCATAATGCAATTCTAAAAAATAAATCAGCAAGAGTTTTTGCTAGAATAAATCGCTTCTGAATACATTCCACTTCATAGATCCGCCAGCCTCTGTCCTCGGGGAGGCACCTTTGAATTTTTGAAAAAAGAAAAACACTAGCACTTCCATTCTTTCCCTGGTAGAGTTGCCAAAAATATGTTGGTTAACAGATTTGTCACCAAACTCTATATTCTCACGTGTGGACAGATGAGAACTGTAATCAATAGTTGAGTCACTTGCAATGGTATTTGCAAGTGCTCTATGCTTATTTTAAAAGGCGCAACAACCTTCAAATAATATGCAATGAATGGAAACAAGGTATGCTTTTCACCAGAAAGTAGAAAAGGAAAGACTAACACCCATCCATTATTTCCCATTCTTGTTGTCATTGATGTCAAAAAGTATCTTGACTAAGTTATACATGTCAGTGATCAAAATGAGGTCAATGATCAAGAGTAGTAGAGGACAGTGATAGGTGATTAGGGTGAGCTTCTTGGTTGGATGTGATACCAATCAATAGTGTATTCATTGGAGGACATAGACATCATTGGAGGATAGAGACAAGGCTTGGTTTTACAGTGACAAGATGTTTTGAAAGGCTTTATTTTACAATGACAAGGTGTTTTGATTTGCTTATCAAAAACTACAGGGCCAGTATGCTTGTTGACATTCAATAGTCAATGTGAAGATGACAAAACTTGTAAATCTTGTGACAAGGTTATGGTTATCAACTTTCATCATTACACATATTTTCTATGGTCAGAGTTTGCAAAGTTGGAAGTGTAGATATAATGATATTGAACTCAAAGTATCTAGTTTGGCTCAGTGCTAAAGTTGGTTCAGTAGTTTAAGTGGTTGATGGTGTGTTAAGGCTTCCACCATGCTCATGATGGTTATGTGTCACAAGTCTCCAAGATGCTCCTTAAGGGTTGCAAGAAGTAGTCTCAGTCATCTTGTTGTAGAGACTGTGGTCCTGAAGTTTACTAAAAGGAGAAAATCATTCAAGGGTTGAGAACTAGGGTTTGTGGTTGAAAACCCTAATGCATTGCAAGCTTAATGGTTAAGGCTCATCTTAGCCTTTGTTAAGTTCAACCTAACCATCAAAGAATTCACTTTTGTTCTAAAATGAAGTTGACTTGTTCAAAATGTAACAATCAACTTAAGTTATAACTAAAGGGGTTAAGCAACGTTGTGAGACCGACCTTTTCACTCTAGGCAACAGGTGATAACAAGTTTGACTCTTATGGAATGGGCGTTAAAGGTAAATTCAAAGGTGAAGATTAAATCTCCCTTGAGTGCCGACACTCAAATTGAAGGGTATGATTTAAAGTTAGTTTGAATACAAATGGTCAATAGGTATAGTTTAAGATTGATGGGCATAATGTAATATGAAGCCCTAACTTCCTTATAAAACTATTTTGACACCTACTAAGAGGGCTAGTAAACTAACTAACTCAGTCTATATGATGAATGTGAGGGTGAAACTTGATCCATATGATTGTAGAGACATATACCTATATGTCAGACATAAATTTCTTCTTCAGAGATATAAAATTCTAAGGATACAGATGAAAATATGAAGTCATGCTAAGAGATAGTGAGTAGTTTGAGTAGGTTCTCTTGAGAAATGATCAAAGACAAATAAATCAATGATTTCTAATGAAATGATGAATGGGTTGCAGTGAAGGTATGATTCCTTTTTTGAAGTATATCTTTCTTTTGATAGAAAGAAGAAGAAAGTATTTGTAGAATCATATGTTCAAACTTGTTCTTTGTTTATACCTTTTTTCTACATTATGAGAAGTCCATAGAGGATCTCTTGATTATGTACACTTGATGAAGAAGGCATATCTTTGTTCTTATATGCAAGAGTATGTTGAGTTGTGAAGGCCGTTTTGAGACCTAGTTCTTTGATAGAAATGCAATTGTAGGGTTTTGTATCAGAATAGAATGAAGTCTTCAATATTAGTCCTTATATTTCCACTGATGAATTAGGAGAGCTAGAGATGTGATCAAAAGCTTATAAAATGATCAGGAGTTTGTTCTTACCATTGTATATTTTTTTAATCTTGTCATGCAAAGGGTAACATAAGATGAAGTTGTATATATCATAGCAACAGTGTATCATTGCAAGATCTTTTTGATCAGTTGAGTTAGATGTGTATATTGATTTGTGTTAATAAACTAGGATAGCCAAGATTTGCATTGTAATGAAACAAAGAAACCCTCTGAATCTTGTTAATCTATGTTAAAGAGATGTAAGGTCATGTCAGTGAGACATAGAATGATCAAATAGACAGTTAGGTAATTTATCTGTCAGTGAGACAATCAAATAGCCAGTGAGGCATTTTATTTAGCTAGTGAGGCATGATTCTAATTAAGCCAGTGAGGCATTTACTGAGTGGTTTTTCTTCGCCATGAGGGTTTTCCAGTCCTAAAATCATTGTGTTATGGTCTCATTTAATGCATGGTTCATTTGTCCTTCATACTTGAATGTTTAGTTCTTTAATGCATAGTTTCTTCTTTTGATTAAGCTTCAGATCAATATCATTACTTTCTAATTTTTAAAGTTTGAAATAAGATAAATGAAGTGTATTTACGTACAACACTGATTCACCCCCCCTCTCAGTGTTGTCTGTACTGTAACAAGTGGTATCAGAGCTAAGTTCCCTATAGAAGTCTAACAGGCTTGGGTAGGTCTTGATAGTGGAGTACCATGGGAAAGTGTAAAAGAGAGAGGGAAAACAAAGATGCCAAACAAAGAGAAGTTGTAAAACAAGTCCTAGTCAAGTCAAGCAATAAGTTGTTGCATGAACCACCCTTGAATATTGACACAAAGTGTGATAAAGAAAATGACTTTGTTGTTAAGATTGATGATGCAGAAGAAGATCTCTTTGTGAATGAAGATGAACAAGAGTTATATGAAGATGAATGTGAAGTAGATGTTGAAGGTGAACTCTTGTGTGCCTTGGATATAATCAAGCAACTCAGAAAAGAGAATAAGAGATTAGAAGATCAACTTCAACAAGCAAAAGATTTAAAAGACAAGGTATGCTCAGATTTGGCTAAAGTCTCTTTAGACTTTCAAGAGGCAAGAAATCGAGTTGTTAACTTAAAGAGTCAAGTTGATGTGTCAAACAATCTGATTATTAGTCTAAAAACTAAAGTTGTAGAAATCAAAAGAAAAGTTGATTTTACAAGATCTAATTTGGATGTAAAAACTAGTGAATGCTTAAGATTAGAATCAGAAATAGTCTCTTTAAGAAAGGAGTTGGAAAAACATCTTCTAAGTTTTATAAGAATCTTCAGTTTGAAAAGAGTACTGATTGCTTGAATGATTTGTTGAGAAAGCAAAAGCATTATAGGGACACTATAGGTCTAGGTTATGAAGAAGGACACTGTTCTAAAGTTAGAAATGCACCTAGGAAGAAAATTGATCTAGGACATCATGTTACTGCTCATGAGGATAAGAAGAAGAGAGAAGATAAAGGAAGAGGAACTATGAAGTTTACAGGATCTCCATCTCTCAGGTAATAGCATTCATTAAGTTACCACTACCCTCAGTTTTATGGTTATTGCTATTCTTGACATATCTATGGTCATAAGGCAAAGGATTGTCAAATGCATGCAAAGAAAATGGGGTATAATAAGAACACCCTTGGATGGTCAAATACAAGAAACAAAACCATGTGCTATAGATGTCATAGTTTTGGACATATTGCTCAGTTTTGTAAGAATGATCAAATGAAATCAATTAGTTACCATCAGGTGGTTTGGAGAAGAAAACAAGTGAAAGAAAAGATTGATCCTAATCTTTTGCATGCTACACAAGAAACATGCTTAATAACTTAAAAGAGAAGCATAAAGATAGGGGGAGCTGTCAAATGTTTCATTTCTTAAACCCCAAGGCAGTTCAGTAGGTGTATTTGTAGGTTGCATGATCATGTTATCTCTTTCTTTTCACATCTTGTGTGGTCCTTATCTTTGATTATGAGTTATCAGGAAGAATTGAGTGGTGATTAATGATGCCTACATGTTTTCCATGGTTTTGGCCCATCTTCCCATATCTTTGTAATTCTTCAAAATTTATCTGCATATTTCTACAAATTACACAGTGAACAGTGAAGTGAATTGCTTGGTTATACAGTGTGAGCATCTTTGTACAATTTCTGATGCCTATGGTGCAATATATTGTTCCTTGACAATGAAGTTTGATGTTGTGGTGTCTTGGTCAGTTGGTATTTGCTGATAATAGTCATGTGTTTGCTTATGTTTTCTATGATAGTCATGTGTTTCTTTGTGGTTGGTCACAGTGATTTATGATAGTGAGATAAGAGATAAGACTTAGTTTGGGTTAGTGGTGATTGGTTCAATGTTGGAATGCTCATCATGCCAGGTGCAGAGCCTATGGAGTTTGCTAATGTTTCCTTTGACATGACAGTTTATGATAGGACTGTGTGACATAGTGTTAGTCTTAGTGACCTCAAGACCAATGCAATCTTATGACAGATAAGTGACTATTCCAAACATAAATTTGTTTATCAATACTATGTGCATAGAAATGATATGTTGACACAGTGCAGTGAAGACAAAGTTGTTAGTCAAGGTCAGTAGACATGCATTATCACTAAGGTGACAGTGGACTGTTGGCAAGTAAGTAATGTTGGACAGTGAATATTAAGTGGATGACCAAGTTTCAGTTGACAAGTGTATGAATTATTGAGTACATTGTTTCTTCTTCAAATTGGCTTTCTTAATCTGATCTCATGTGCTGCATACTAGATAAATACACTGTCATCATGCTTTGGACAATCCATATGACAAGAAGGATAGTGAACTAATGCATGACTTGTTGAGTACAGTGACAACGGACTAGTGTTTGTTGATGACAGAAAGGTTGCCAAGGTCAATGGACAGTGAGTAGTTTCACAAATGTAGTCAATCATGAGATCACTATTGTAAGGAGATGAAAATGTTATATTAAGAGCATGATAGTTGATTACTGACAAGATTTGGTTGTAGTTGTTGTTGTGCACAAAGTCAATGTAAGTACAGTCCAATGTTGTCAAAATATTGTCTATACAAAAAGTTCTCAAAGTGTAAGACACTAGGTAAGATGGAAATGCTCTCAGATGCTGTCACTGGTCTATTTTTGTTGTCAAGTGTAGTCAAGTTGAAGCTGCTCTATCAAGTTGACAAGTACTAGAAGTAAAGTGGATGACTAGTACAGTGCAAGTAAAGCATAGTGTTGTCTCCTGAACTAAGATAGAATAGAAACATCAATCAGTACAAAGAGGAGAATACTTTATAGAGACAACAGAGATAGGTGTTTTGTAGTAACTTTCAAATGTTATCATTATCTTTGTGGAATGTGGTCATAAGTATTTTCAACATCAAGTGTTGTCCCTGTTAAGGAAGGATAGTAGTGGTGTAGTTGTATAATGTCAAGAAGTGAACAATTTTTAAAGTCAAGGGGAGTATATAGTGGCTTCTCTTCTCTATCTTAGTGCAAACCTTATGCATGTTCTCCTGATGAGTAGTCTTGAGATATGATTTGACCTTGGAGCTAGGTGGACAAGTCATCAGGTGTTTACCCTTCTAACAAAGACTCAAGTAGTGTTCATGTATTGACATTGTTTGTCACATGCTCTTTAGGCTTTGGTATCCTCTGAAGTCAGTAGTGGAATCAACATTGGTGAGTGGGATTTAATGTCTCTTTTTATCTTTTCTTCGAGTGGAAAAATTGTTTACCTGTTTGCAGGAGTGCTTATCTTATACAGTCCCTATTGCCCTTTGTCTTGATGTTAAAAAGGGGGAGATGAACATATGGAGGTTTTGATTTCTAAGATGTCAAGTTGAGTTCATTTCAACTTTGTTAAGTATTATGGAATGTTCATGTTAGATGTCAATGTTATTATGATGGTGGCATAGTGGTTTTGCCATCAATGACAAAGGTGGAGTTTGTTGCCCTTTCTTGTTGTCATTGATGTCAAAAAGTATCTTGACTAAGATATACATGTCAGTGATCAAAATGAGGTCAATGATCAAGAGTAACAGAGGATAGTGGTAGGTGATTAGGGTGAGATTTTTGGTTGGATGTGATACCAATCAATAGCATATTCATTGGAGGATAGAGACAAGGCTTGGTTTTATAGTGACAAGGTGTTTTGATTTGTTTATCACAAACCATAGGGACAATATGCCTATTGACATCCAATAGTCAATGTGAAGATGAGCAAGCTTGTAAATCTTGTGACAAGGTTATGGTTATCAACTTTCATCATTACACATATTTTTTATGGTTAGAGTTTGCAAAGTTAGAAGTGAAGATATAATGGTATTGAACTCCTTTTATCTCTGCTAAAGTATCTAGTTTGGCTTAGTGCTCCAAGTGGTTCAGTAGTTCAAGTGGTTGATGGTGTGTTAAGGCTTCCACCATGGTCATGATGGTTACATGTCACAAGTCTCCAAGATGCTCCTTAAGGGTTGCAAGAAGTAGTCTTAGTCATCTTGTTGTAGAGACTGTGGTCCTGAAGTTTACTGAAAGGAGAAAATCATTCAAGGGTTGAGAACTAGGGTTTGTGGTTGAAAACCCTAATGTATTGCAAGCTTAATGGTTAAGGCTCATCTTAGCCTTTGTTAAGTTCAACCTAACCATAAAAGAATTCACTTTTGTTCTAAAATGAAGTTGACTTGTTCAAAAGGTAACAATCAACTTAAGTTATAACTAAAGGGGTTAAGAAATGTTGTGAAACTGGCCTTTTCAATCTAGGCAATCGGTGATAACAAGTTTGACTCTTATGGAATGGGCGTCAAAGGTAAATCAAAAGGTGAAGATCAAATCTCCCTTGAGCGCTGAGACTCAAATCGAAGGGTATGATTTAAAGTTAGTTTGAATACAAACAGTCAATAGGTATAGTTTAAGATTGACATGCAGAATGTAATAGGTATCCCTAACTTCCTTCTAAAACTATTTTGACACCTATCGAGAGGGCCAGTAAATTAACACACTTAGTTTGTATGATGAATGTGAGGATGAAACTTGATCCATATGATTGTAGAGACATATACCTATATGTCAGACATAAATACTTCTTCAGAGATATAAAATTCTAAGGATGTAGATGAAAAGATGAAGTCATGCTTAGTGATAGTGAGTAGTTTGTGTGGGCTCTCTTGAGAGATGATCAGAGACAAATAAATCAATGATTTTTGATGAAATGATGAATTGGTTGTAGTGAAGGTATGACTCCTTTTTTGAAGTATACCTTTCTTTTGATAGAAAGAAGAAGAAAGTATTTGCAGAATCATATGTTCAAACTTGTTCTTTGTTTATACCTTTTTTCTTCATTATGAGAAGTCTATAGAGGAGCTCTTGATTATGTACACTTGATGAAGAAGGTATATCTTTGTTCTTCTATGCAAGAGTATGTTGAGTTGTGAAGGCCATTTTGAGACATAGTTCTCTGATAGAAATGTAATTGTAGGGTTTTGTATTAGAACAAAATGAAGTCTTCAATATTAGTCCTTATATTTTCACTGATGAATCGGGAGAGCTAGAGATGTGATCAGAAGATTATAAAATGATCAGGAATTTATTCTCACCATAGTGTATTTTTGTAATCTTGTCATGCAAAGGGTAACATAAGATGAAGTTGTATATATCATAGCAACTATATACCAGGGAAAATTTCATCATTTTATAAATCAAGATAAAAATGTAGATACCTTCAAGAAATTTGATCAAAGTGATTAAAAACCACATGCAATGAAAAAAAAATCACTTAGATACTTTAATTCCTTGGTGTAATTTGTGGATTGTTGATTGCTCATGTTTTGCAGCATAACGATGATAGAAATTTGATGGATGTGGGTAGATAGATTAATGGAAGAAGATAGGTAGGTGATGGATGAGGCAGAATTTCAGTAGAGTGTCGGCACTTCAAAGTTCATCTATGAAAATGGCTTCGAATGAGGGGTTTAAATAGACAAATATAAGAGAAAGGAGAGATAAAATTTCCCATTTCATGAGTGACAATTGAATTGGAAAGTTGCATTGTGCAACTTGGGAAAAGAAAAGGAACATGGATGAGTGATTAGAGAGATGAATTAGAAAGTGGTTGAGTCATCTCAAGAGATAAATAGAAAGTGAGAAAAAATGAGTGGAGAAGAAATTGGTAAGTGGATCAAGTTAACTTGTGAGGAAATTAGAAGGTAGGTAAATAATTTAATATTATTTAAATTATGAGGAATATGAGGATAAAATGATAAATTAAATAAAATATTTATTTTATTTAATTTAAGAGGAAAGTGGACCAAATAAATAAATAAAAATTATTTAATAATGGTGAAGGATAAGATTAAATTAAATAAATGTTGAATTTATTTAATTTAATAGAGTAAATGCTAGTTAGGATGGCGAAGGGCTAGTTTAGGGCAAAAATGCTATCAGATGCCTAGATGATGTGACATTGCGACAAGTGGACATTTTTGGGTGTCTACATTTTGCCCCTCATTGAGATGATGTTCGAGATGTTGAGATTTGTGTCAGGTAACATCATTTCAAAGAAGTTAAGGTATGGATAGAGGAAAAAGGATGGGATGCAAAGATAGGATAATGATGGAATGATAGGATGATGATGCCCCCTCAATAGGATAGGCTGGTTGAACAAACATGGGTAGGCTCTCGAAATGAAATGAATTGGTCAAAAAAGATTAGGAAATGGATAGAAGAAAGGAAGATGCATTATGCAGCAATGAAAGTGAGCAATCATATGTTTGATATAGCATGAGACGTTATGCACTAGGGTATAAGGACCAAGGTGATGATTTGTCTCATGCCCTAGCATAATACAACTTTGTCTTCATATAAGATATGAATATTAGCTAGGAGTGATTCAGCTGCAAATGCAAGATAAAAAAGATAACACACACAAGCAAGCAAGCACAAATGATACAAAAACAAACAAGGTATTTCCCTCGTCAAGCTGTAAACTGACGATTGATTGATGATTGATGATGACGAGAGTGTTGTCATTGTAGGGAACGATATATCCCTAGATCAACACAAGGATGATGATGATTGATTTGATTGATGATTAATTGATTGGGTTTACAACAAGATTAGGATCAAGACCAAGGATGCAATTGGATAATTTGAAAAGCTTGGTATGGATAAATGATGACTTACATTTGGATTTATTGGATGGATGATAGGAAGAAGTGATGGATTGATTGGAAGGATTGTTTTGAGAGATTGATGAATTGATGAAGATAGAGGATAGAAGAAGATGAGAGAGAAGAAAGAGGAATATTGTCTGTTCTTGAATCTGGGCACTTCCTTTATACTCCAGACTGCCTACATACCCTGTATCCATGGGATCAAGACACTTAACGATAGAGATGGGATGTAGTTCTGATTTTGTTTTATTGATGATGATGTGAGAGATGGATTGATTTTCATTGATTGGGTGATGCATTGATTTCTATTGATTAGATGATGAGATTGGATTGAGGTCATTGATGGGTTTGATTGGATTTGATTTTTGTTGATTGACTTTGATTTGTTTTGAGTTTGATGATTTGATTAATGATTTGAGGAAGGTTGATTTGATTTGATCGGAGTTAGATGATTGATTTTAGATTGAATGATTGGAAGAATTGATTTGTGAATTAATTTGACATGATTGATTGATTGTTTGGATTTTTTATGGATTTTATGATTTTTTTATATTTTTGGGAATATTTAATTTTTATGTATTTTTTCAGGGCATTTTATAATTTATTTTTTTGGATGGTTTATAATTTTTTTAGATTTTTTCAGAACAATTTATGATTTTCTTGAATTTTTTCAGGACAATTTACGATTTTTTTGAATTTTTTTAGGACAGTTTATGATTTAAAAAAACCAATTCAGGACAATTTATGATTTTTTTGAAAATTTTCAGGACAATTTATGGTTTTTTTTGGATTTTTTTAGGGCTTTTTATAATTTTTTGTTATTTTTGGTATGTTTTGATTTTTTTGGATTTTCCTCAGGACATTTTATGTTTTTTTTATGTTTTTGGATGTCAATGGATTTACAATTGGGTAGCCTTTATGCTAGATACCAGTGACGAGGGAGAAAACCAAATTTGGGTGCAAGGATGGAAGTAGGATTAGATGGATAAAAGGATGGGCGATAGTGGATGCAAACCTCATGATAGATAGATAGTTAAAAGGATAGGCTATAGTGGATGGGATGGATGACTCGTGATAAATGGAAGGATAAGGGGACATGTGACATCAAATGTATGCATAAGAGAGCTAGGATGTGATCTCAAAGGCTACGTCGCATAGGAAATAACATGCCCCATTCTAGATAGTAAGGTTGGGATTTTTCAAGACAATGCTTAAGATGATAGGATAGTGATAGGATTGGGTTGATGACAAGAGGATAATGATAGGATGATAGGATGGATTGGAAGGAATGAGGTATGCCAAGAGTTTTTTCCAAGGCATGTTTCAACATTTTGCTCACAATCTTTACCAAGATCAAGAAGAGGAAGGATGAATGGACTCGGTAGGATAGGTATGTGTAGGTGTATTAGATAAGGATGACAGGATAAGATATGACAAGATATGATAGGATGGGAAATGATAGGTGGGAAAATGATAGGAGGATGAAACAAGGTGCCCCCAAATATAGGTGACATAGAAGATCGAACTTACGCATGACACCTGTTTGCCAGGTTTTCATTGTTGGACGAAGGGATTTCTCTTTACATATTTATTTATTTATTTATTTTTTCTTGTATTGTTTTGATTTTTTGACTAGGATAGATAGGTGGGATATGGATGAAAGGGACTCAAGTGTCTAGCTCCATAAAACTGATAGTCCCACTAGAAAGATGTCATTGCATGGACCATGTCAAGTGTGCTTAGAGATGTTGGTAGGGGATGACACAAAAGTGAGATAGAGAAGGTAGATAGCGGATTATGGAAGGTGTGATAGTGGATTATGATGTGGATTATGATATGGATTATGTAGGGCTCATGGATGGAAGATGGACGAAAGGCTTATGCAAAAGCATGGACCATAGGGAAGTGATGGGGAAGATATGTAGGATAGTGAATGAAGGATGTGGAGATGGAGGTATGTGGGAATGATGCAGAATGGAGTGGAACCATAACCAACTATTACACACACCGTGATAGACATTGAATCTTTTGGGTGGATGGTGGTGTAGGAAGCAATGGGGATGTTTGTTTAGGAGATGGATGATGTAAGCATTTAGGGACCCACATAGACTCATTATTTTTGTGATTTTTTCTCTTCATGTGGGATGGAAGATTTTGCTGCTTTTGAATGGAATGGACAAAAGGAGATGGTTGGGATTCATGAGAGGTGGATGCCTCATTTGACTTGATGGCTTATTTCTTAGGGACCCATACCATTTTAGTTTTTGACTTTGCTTATGGAGGTATGGGTTGGGATATATGTGGCTTTTGTGCAGCTTTTGAGGTAATTGCTTGTTGCTTGGGGACCCACCCCTTTTTCAGATTTGCTTTGAGGTGTGTGGGTGTATGCAGCTTTTGAGATGGATGTTTCTTTGATTCTTTGCTTTTGTACCCTAAGCTATTAGGATTTGTAGGATTTTTGGCTTTATGTGCGAAGGAATCCAAATTTTTATTTTTGAATCCCATGGGGTGAGTGGAAGGACAAGAAGCTTCATGCTTAGACAATGTGGGCATTTGCTGGTCATGATTGGGATTTTTGAAAGATTTATATATGGATGGATTAGGTGTTTGAACTAGTGGAGGTAGATTTGATGGAGGGATTTTAGGAGTTGGAAGAAACAGAGGCAAAGTGGATGGCAGGAGGTGTATGGTCACATGCTTTTGCAATTTGTAGGATGATGGAGGTGGAATGGCAACATATGTTTTAGAAATGTGATAGGGTTTTTGATGTAAAGTGGTGGACTTAGGAGGCATGGAGGGATTACGAACATCATTAGATTATTGACCTTGAGGGGTGTATCCAAGGCCAAATGAGTGCAGAGGGACATCGACATGGATTGGCTCCAAAATACCTCATTTAATAGGGCCTAAACCCTTACCTTGATAGTTCATGTTTTGGAGGATGTGATGGACAATGGGACTAGGTGTAGGTGGAACACTAGACATGAGTTCCTTATTGGATGGAGAAGCTGAGATGGTGGATAAAGGTTGTTGTGTTCCTAGGGAGGAACACTCATGGATAAAGGTGGATAGAGTAATAGGACATGATGGTGGAGTTGAAATAAGGTCAATAGTGGAGGTGGAAGGATCATTAGGATCTTACTTTTTCAAATTATGATCCAAGGTATTGATTTGATCCTCTATGTTTATGTGCTCTTGGGAGACACATGTCTCATCATGATAGGTAGATGTATGTAGATCATGGACAGGGCTAGATGGAGGATGGACAAGAGCAATATGGACATCTTGCTCGTGGATGGATATGGAAGTAGGGATAGGTGGAGTGATAACCTCTTGATGATGATTGCATAAAGTTTGGCTAAGAGGCTCATCGTGGTTTTCATGATCATCCATAAAATCTTGATCATAAATGTGAGCATAAATAGGATTAATTTGGCTATGAATAGGATCACTTTGCTCATGAATAGGGTTATGATTATAAGTAATATCTTGATTGCATAAAATGTACAGGTCATGGATAGTTTGAACTTAGAGGTTCTTTGACCTTGATTCGGATGAAGACTTGGTGTTTCCACATGCATTGGATTATGCTCTTGACATAGCTCTTGGATTACTTGAATGGAATGGGATGACTCTTGGATAGGCTCTTGGTCACAACATGAGGGTATGATAGGTCTTGATGTGGACTCATGGGAGAAGTATCTTCAATAATCTCAATGGTTTGTGGACCACATGGTGGAGTTGGACGAATAAACAAGGTATTGGGAGAAACTATGATAGGTTCATGAATGGGTGCTTGACATGTCAATGATTTATTCCTCGCTAATAGCTAATGGATCACATCCTCTGCAAGTGTATGGGTGGATGGATAATAGAGGGGATGGATGATGCTAGTGGATGGAGTTATAGGCTTAGAAGTAGGATTTGGATTGGATGGAGGGATAGGAGGATTGGATGGATTAAGATTAGGATTAGATGGAGGTGCCAAGATAGGACTAGATGGATTAGATGGTTGGTGGGTCAATAGACTAGGAATGAGATCACATGATGGTGTCAAAATGGGACTGGTAAGCTCATGTGTTGGCATGTGATCAGATGGTGATGGAGGATGTTCATAAGATGCTTTCTCTAAGTTGGTGTCTCCCTTGTCAAAGGTTATCATGTCTTGCTACAAAGGTGAGCCTAGGGATACTTGAATTATGTACAAGGGGTCACTTAGACTTGAGTCAAAGGTTATTAGGTCTTTTTACATAGGTGGACTTAAGTCTTTTAGTTCTTGTTGCAAGAGTGGACTTGGGTTCACTTGATTTATGTACAAAATGCCACTCGGATTTACATGTTCATGTTGTGGGGGCCATTGATAGTCTTGTGAATGGGTTTGATGAAGAGATAAAATTGTAGGATGTGTAGGTGAAAGATCTTGGGGTATGGGTTGTTGTGGATAATGGTAGATATCAGAAGAAGTAGGGTATGGTGATGTGGCATTGTTATGGGAAGGTATAGGATAAGGTGATGTGACATTGTTATGGGAAGATGTAGGATAAGGTGACGTGGAAGTGATTTGAAATACGGATGGATTAGATTGATAGGGAATAAGACAAGGTGATGTGGAATTGTTATGATATATGGATCGATTAGATTGGTGTCAAATAGAAGGAGATGCCACATAGGAATGAGGTGGAATTGGTTGGTGTTGAATGGATAAGGGGTGATGATGTACTTGTTGGGTCTATGATTGGCAAATGGCTATGAGGTGTTGGGCCTGTGCTATGAGATGTTGCATGTGAGGTGACTGGCTTGCCTGAAGTTGAAGTTGTTGAATTATGCAATGGACCCTCTGAATCCTTTGTTGGTCTAGAGGTTTTGGTGCCTGGTGAAGGATGTGAATGATCTCTTGTGCTATGTCCTCCAAGGTTGGCATGGTAGAAAGTTATGTGGATTGCACTTATGTGACAAAGTTGAGACTCTTGGATTTAGTGGTTTTCTTGATTGATTGATTGGATTGGCTTGGTCGATTAATTGGATTGGTTTGGTCAGTTGGTTGATTGGATAAGATTATCTCCCAAGAGATAGACTCATGAACTCAAGGGTATACAAGGTTGGTTGATAATGCTGATATGATCAAATTCTAGATAAGAACCAAAGCCAAAGGACAAGGTTGGTTGATTGGATCTATGTTAGATAGGTGAGGTAGAGTCTCAAAAGGGATGTAGGGCTCAAGAAGTCTAATGATATGATATGGTCAAACTAGATGGGATGGTGTAGAATGGTGTGGATTGATGACTTGAGTCGATTAGAATATGGTTGATTGGGTGACTAGGATGATTGAATGATGTGATAGGATGAAGTGTAATGATTGGGAAATGTAATATGACGAGTGGATTGAGGATGACGAGGTAATATCAAACACAAGATCTCACATACACATGCATGCACACCAAACACACTGATCAATGTGTACACCCTAGGCTAAGCAAGGACAATATTTGTTGGATCCCCTAGCCACGCCTATTCAAAGAAGATAGCTTTAGGATCTTGGTAGCACTGGCTCCCCTCCACGACACTCACTTTCATGCATACCAAGATCCAGGTTTCCCAAGGCTCATCTCCCCCACCAAACCTTAGGATTGTCACTTCTATCTCTACTAAGAACTACGTGAATTGGGACGGCTTCAAAGGTCTGACCTTCTATGCCAACAAATAGAGGGTTTTTAGCCACTAAGACATGGTTTTTAGTTAGGGTTTCCATTCAGGTGGCTATACATATGGCAACGCTACTCTCCGTTATGGAGTCTCCCAGCCTTCAAGGGTTGTGCCTTGGAGGGTTTTGGGGGAGGTTGGTTGTCGATATAGTGGAACAATAGCTATCATTTGTGACTTTCGGCACAAACGTGTTATTTATCAAGAGGATTCGAATGGTCTGGCTTTGAACTATTTCCGCCCAAGTCATCCCCTTCTCACAATGGGAAGACAGGCCCACCTAAAAGTTAGCAACATGTTCTCTTACACCCCAGATCCGTTGGTTAGGTAGGGGGAGAGGATACTTGTATTGCTAACTTGGGTGACAAACAGACTCAGCAAGCAAGCAAAGAAAAGAAAAGTAGACACAATGAAGATAGATCATTAATTTTAAGCACCAAACTGAAGTGTTCCTACTTTAGTGATAAATGATTGTTCTTGGACCACTCGAACCTGCAGAAGATATGTCAGAAGTTTGTTTCCTCCATTCTTCGACAAGCGTGTTTTGATAAGCTGTGTAGATAAATCATTAGTTTCTAGATAAAGCAATCTGTTAAAAAGCCAAAATAAATGATCTAATATTAAAAATCAAAGTGCACAACAGAAAATTTAGACGAGTCCATGCAATTTTAAAAAATAAATCGTTAAATTTTGATGTGTTTTGCTCAAAATATGATCAATTGAAGTTTGAAAGAAGGATGAGGTTTACCTAAGAAACTACCTATTGAAATGGAGAAATTACCTGATGAGACCCACTCCACTACAAAGTTCACAGAATTACCTTTCCAAAGAGTCCTTCTGCGAGAGTTTTCAACCCGGTATGACAAAGTTATGGCTGAGAGAAAAGATTTGCCTCTTTTGCCATGTTTGAAGAACCAGGTTGACTTAAGTTGACTTTTGTTAACTTTTTTATTTTTTTGATGTTTTTGCAAAAAAAATTAATCAGATGCTATTTGTGGGAAGTTTTACGTTGAGTAGATCCCTCTTTGATAAAAAAGTTAAAACTTGAATCCCAATAAACCCAAGCTTAAATCACAATGGTAAGTTAAAAACCCTAAATGATAAATTAACCCTAATGTTGAAATCTAAAAATTTAAGTGTGATGTCGATAAGACTACAATTAGGGTTTTGAGGGTCGTAGTCAACAAAAGTGGTAGTCGAAGTTTGAGACGTGGTGTACCACTTAGTGACTTCAATGTATAGCTTAGGGTTTAAAAGTGACAAATGAGCTTCACATGGCGACAGGCTTTGGGAAAGATGACTGTTGGGATCAAAGATTTTGGTGAAGTAATGGTCAGAAAATAATGTCGACAGAGGCTTTAGGATGCTAGCTTAAGAGTTTGGCATGCCAGCTTAATAAAAAATAACCATGACTTAAAACTTTTAGCAGCACCTAGTGGACACAGTTGAAGTCAACAGTCAATGGGGAAAATGATGACAGTCTACAAAGGGTGGTGAAAAAGCTAACGGGATGATCGATTGGTGGATCGAAGGTGACCTAGAGATTGCTTAGGACATTACCACTTAGATATGAAGGTGACCAAGTATGTTATGAGGTAGCGACCTTGAATTTGTTAACGCCGACCATAAAGTTTTAATTTTACCTAACTACAAAGAGTTGAAAGCCGACCACAAGCTTGTTTAGTGTTGACTTAAAAGTTTAAAAGCACTGAGTATTGAATTTAACTTAATAAATGAATGATGTCGACTTTAGACTTTGGCTTAAATGATGAGCATGAAGATTTGATAAGGTGGTCAAAATGATTGGTGGGGAGTCTAAAGGGATGTCGGCAGGACTGTGTGAAATAAAGAATCTTTGCACAGGTTGACAGGGGATGTAATGGCAAGATGTAATGGCAAGTCAATAGAGAACACACTTTGAATGAGTAACTTTTTCCTTGCAGATAAAGATTATGCTGCAAGCAAAAACAAACCCCAATCAAAAGCACAATAGATAAATATTCAAATCAGACCCCAATGATAGGCTCTTGTTGTACAGATCTATAGGGATCCATATAGTTCAACTGCCAAAACAAAAAAAAATTGAACTTTTACAAAAAATTTCTGTGACAAAGATATACGAATTTATAGTCAACGAGCTTGGAATCAGCCTCCCAAATGTGATGGCACTGTCCATTTTTGCCCCAGAGGTAGTTTGTGAAAGTTGTTCTGCAAAACTCAACAATGGTAATTAGAAACAATGCAAATTTTTAAAGCAAAAACCTGTGAAAAGCTAATGATTGGGTCCCACCGGGCGTGCCAGAATGTACACCAAGGAAAATTTGACCATTTTATAAATCAAGATAAAAATTGAGATACCTTCAAGAAATTTGATCAAACTGATTAAAAACCACATGCAATGAAAATAAAATCACTCAGATACTTTAATTCCTTGGTGCAATTTGTGGATTGTTGATTACTCATGTTTTTCGACATAACAATGATAGAAATTTGATGGATGTGGGTAGATACATTGATGGAAGAAGATAGGTAGGTGATCGATGAGGTAGAATTTTGGCAGAGTGTCGGCACTTCAAAGTTCATCCATGAGAATGGCTTCGAATGAGGGGTTTAAATAGACAAATATAAGAGAAAGGAGGGATAAAATTTTCTATTTCATGAGTGACAATCGAATTGAAAAGTTGCATTGTGCAACTTGGGAAAAGAAAAGGAAAGTGGATGAGTGATTAGAGAGATAAATTAGAAAGTGGTTGAGTCATCTCAAGAGATAAATAGAAAGTGAGAAAAAATGGGTTGAGTGATGAGTGGAGAAGAAATTGGTAAGTGGATCAAGTTAACTTGTGAGGAAATTAGAAGGTAGGTAAATAATTTAAATAATTTAATATCATTTAATTTATGAGGAATATGAGGATAAAATGATAAATCAAATAAAATATTTATTTTATTTAATTTAAGAGGAAACTGGACCAAATAAATAAATAAAATTTATTTAATTTAATAGAGGAAATGCTAGTTAGGATGGCGAAGGGGTATTTTAGGGTAAAAATGCTATCAGATGCCTAGATGATGTGACGTTGAGACAAGTGGACATTATTGGGTGTCTATAGCAACAATGTATCATTGCAAGATCTTTTTGATTAGTTGAGTTAGATGTGTATATTGATTTGTGTTAATAAACTAGGACATTCTAGATTTGCATTATAATGAAACAGAGCAACCCTCTGAATCTTGTTAATCTATATTAAAGAGATGTAAGGTCATGTCAGTGAGACATAGAATGATCAAATAGCTAGTGAGGCAATCTATCTATCAAAGAGACAATCAAATAGCCCATGAGGCAATCTATCTGTTAGTGAGACAATCAAATAGCCAGTGAGGCATGATTCTGATTAGGCCAGTTAGGCATTTACTAAGTGGTTTTTCTGCCCCATGAGTGTTTTCCACTCCCGAAATCATTGTGTTATGGTCTCATTTTATGCATGGTTCATTTGTCCTTCATACTTGAATGTTCAGTTCTTTAATGTATAGTTTTTTGCTTTGATAAAGCTTTAGATCAACATCATTACTTTCTAATTTTTAAAGTTTGAAATAAGATAAATGAATTTTTTTTTATCTACAACACTTATTCAACCCCCCCACTCAGTGTTTCCTGTACTCCAACACCCATAACCATGAAAGTGGATATGATTAATTGGTTCAGAAAGAAGTGAATGCAAATAAATGGTACAAAGCTCATCTATTCCACACCCACAAATAATAATAGATTGATAAAAGGACAGCTATATTTATCTCAACACATACTAACATAACAGGGGCAATATTGAAGACATATTATAAATTGACATAAGAACAATTGTAATCATAGAAGATATTTAAAGACACAAAGTTCTAAAAATGATTCTTCATTTCTCCAACACAACAAAGCTCAAAGTTTCTAAAAATGCTCCTGTACATAAGCTAAGCTAAGAAAATTGATAACTGATTACAAATTCATAGAAAATAAACTTGTTCTCCTTCCCTTGTTCACAGCCAGTCAGAAAGAAGCCACTCTAATTTCTCCAAATTGCATATTTATAAGTCTGTTCAATGTGATCTTACAATTTTTGTAACTGCCTCTTGAAATACAATTTTAAATGAAAGGTAAAATCTTCCCTCTTCTCGTGGAATAACTGTTTCTTGGTAACTTTTCATATTCCTCTTTGAAAGCCTTTCATTTCCTTGGTAGGGACTTATTATTACCGTGGCTCTTCAATTTCTTGATTTTTAATGTGGTCTCACTTTTCATATATCTCTCTAATTTATCATAATACTTCATTTTGCATTTTATTCAAAATCTTTATTTATGCTCTCTCCACATTGGACAATGTTTCACCTAGGTTATCATTGGATTGCCAACTCTCCTTGTTGAGTAACCATTGTGGCTGGCTGGGTAAACATATCTCCAAGTTCTGAAATTGTGGATTTAACATTTTGGAGAGCTGTTGCCTAGGAATGCATCTAGGTATCCTATGACTGAAATAACTGTTGTTGCATTTGTCCTTCCATCTGAATGGGTACAGTGCAATATCCCACAATAGATACCAGCCACAATTGAAGAGTTGTAAAGGCTAAAGCTATAATAGATCTCCTATGGCTGGTAGATGTGGACGACTGATTTTCTGTAACAACATCACTAGTATCGTGCAATCCGATTTCAAGTTCATTACCAAATATCTTTCATCTACAGATCTAGCAAATAGTAGGCTCTCATTAGGACCTAGTGTAATAATTTTTATCCCTGATGGAAATGTAAATGTTTGCTGCAATGACCATAAATGCACACAGGCCACTGAAAGCACCAATAATGGAGGGATTGAGACGACGATTTATTGAGAAGGATTTTATGAGATCATCAAGAATAAGAACAACATTGAAGTAAAGTCATACATAGGTAAGGTTGGCGGGAAGGACAAGCTATGTCTTATATTACACCCCTCCGTGGTTGATTCTACTATTAAGAGCATCAAAATCTGATCCATCAGTAGGATAAGCACCAACAAACACTATATGCTTCCTTGGGTTGAAACCAGAGAGAATTTATACAACACTTCATGCATGATGCAATGTGTCTCCCACACAGGCTTCTTTGTTGAGCACATACCACTGACAATAGACCTCATCAGATCTGTCAAAGCATTTCCTTATATGTAAGTTCAAGATGCATAATATCCACACCCATTGTTTCATAGCTCAGCCTGGTTGGTGTTCCAACATTCGTTTATCTAATATAAGTTTTTGAGCCACTTAAACCTCATTGAAGACATCTGAAACAAAAATTAAATCAGAAGCCCCAGCAGCGAGTGACAGGGAAGTGTATCTCGATTGCTTTGAGCAATATTCAGACTGCAGCTAAAACCTATAAGGATGCCCATCGATATATTGCATCACCTCCATCACATCTATCAAGTCATAACATTGGAAGGTTACCTTCTTCAATGGATATTGAGTCCTCTGGTATTTTGTATTGGCCTTTCGAAAGAATGCAATCCATGAACCGGTCCGCAAAATGCTTCACTTAACAAGACTTTCCTGCAGTCCCCGAGTAAGATCCATACTAACATGTTGCTCAACTGGATGAACAATATCCATATGTCATCCTATCAAAGACTCAAGAACAAAAGGCTGCTAAAGGTCTATATCAATCTTTAAGATTGAAACCAATCGTCTTCTGAAGTTACTCAAAACACAGTCTGATGCTATTTCATTATGCCTTGGTGGATATCCATACCCTGCTCGAAGCTCTCATTGGGCACGGGCTTGAAGGATGTTAGCAATGGTCATGGAACTTAGCTTTACACGTACAAGATGCATTCACTTTGGAGTTTCTAAAGCCTTTTCAACAAATTCACATTGTGCATATCCCACATGTTGGTGTTGGAAATAAGCCACACCCAGACCGATGATGGACTGGTCTAAGAGGGGCCAATAGCTCAGTGGTATATGGAAGGTCCTAGGTTCGAGTCCTAGCTGGTCCATGTCTCAACATGGTATCAGAGCCAGGCCTAGGCTAGGAGCCCCAAGCACACGAGAGGTGTGGCTTAAGGGGGGTGTTGGTGTTGGAAATAAGCCACACCCGGACCGACGATGGACTGGTCCAAGAGGGCCCAATAGCTCAGTGGTAGAGCACTCCAGCAATGTATGGAAGGTCCTAGGTTCGAGTCCTAGCTGGTCCATGTCTCAACACCACAGTCATGTCATTCATTTTGAATCTACAAGCTTCTGGTGCATTGTTGGATGGTCAGGAGTGGTATGAACCCTTGAACTTGGTATTGGTAATACACCGAGTTCTTGAACTAATGAAAGCCCTGACAACAATGAGTTGGGGATCGGCAATTTTTAGGAACCTTCAACTTACATGTGGTTAAAAAACAAGTCAAATTCCTGACAACCTTCAACTTACATGTGGTTAAAAAACAAGTCAAATTCCTGACAATGAGGAGCTTGACACTTTAGACCTTCACATAAAGACTTTAAGGCCACATATAAATGTTTGTTTTCAATAAAGTCATTTCCCCTTTAAAAGCTTAGACAAAAAAATTTCAACATAGGAGATAAATAACATTATTCCCCATACCAATGAATTTACCCATTCTTTCTCGAGATAAATATTTTAATAACTCTGTGAAAAGTCAAACCACAACTCCATTTCTCATGGAATTTGGAATATAAATTAATTGGACAATCCCAAGCAAAACCAAGAAAACATTTAACCTCCATCAACCCAAAAATTGGATTTTGACCTCATTTGTGAATAGTCATCGGGAAAATGTGAAGTTCAAAATCTTGCAACTAGTAAAGTATATTGGCATGAAAACTTTCCAGATTGGGTGGAATGGGCGATAGAATTAGGCCCATAAGAGGGTTTTGCACCAACTCACAAATTTTTAGAATCAATTCTTTTCAGGATTCAGCAAGTTAAGGGGCATATAGGAGAATGCACTAAAATTTGAGATTTTTTAAGTTCAAATTTTTGGGCAACACAATCCAAGTATGATCTTGAGTCGAAACTCACCCAATATGTTTACTTGGTAGTTCTACACCTTTTGAGAAAATTCTAGGTCAATCTATGCTCAAATGTAGAATTACTAAAAATAGTAAGCCCTGCCATTTTTATCCCCTTTTGGAAACTTTGAAAGTTCTAAACCATTCTTCAAGATAAAGGGTATTCGAAAAGTCCAAAATTGGGAAGTGTATACACCTAAAAATGGCTTGTGTCGAATTAAGTAAATATTTTAATATTTATATTAATTCTCATTCTCCTATCAATTAAATAAATATTCTAATTTATTTAAATGATTCACATCCCTCCAAAATTAAATAAAATTAATTTATTTAATTAAATACCCCAATTCTTCTAATATCTCATCTAATTAAATAATCTTAAAATTATTTAATTAATCCTAAATTCCTTTATCCTAAGTCCAAATTCCATAAATCCATATCACTATTCCACCTCATTCTTCCACATCACCCTTCGACCCCACCATGTTGCACATGTCATTAAATATTTTAATATTTAATTAGCTAATATTCCCTTACCCACATGTCCTATTTCTCCTCTAGTCAGATTAGTTAACTCATCAATCAAATCTGTTAACTAATTGGTCAATTTGGTTAACTCTTCAATCTATTTTGTTATCTCCCATAACTCATGAAGAAGGCTTGGAAACTTGTCCTCTCCTGATTTGCGCACATTCTCTCAAGCTTATCAACTATACACCTCACAAGTAATTCCTCTAGTCATGGATCTATTGAAACTTGGGTTTGGTCTTCCCTCATGAATCTCACTATCGTTATTATGCAGATCGAACTCTAGAGGTCTAGACCGTGAACTTTGCCTCTCATGAGTTGTAGTGGTAGGGTCATACTCATGGACCACATCAACATCTTTTTCATCACAAGATAATTATGAGAGACTATCCCATTCATACTCATTGGAGTCTGTCTTGCTCCATCCTTGTAGTTGGTGAATTTTCTCTACTAGGTGAGTAGCAAATGCTTGTAGTTGCTTGCCTTTATTCTTGTCTATTCCTTTGGTCTTTTCTTTGCTAGTATAACCTAGCCCTGTAGTGTCTCGGGCTGTTAATGAAGGAGGTTGGATAGGTTCAATGATACCTTCCTTCCTCAATCCTATGGGGCCATGACCTTCGTATCCCATTCTTTGTAGTATTGAGAATCCTTGACCATACTATTCAGTTTGCAATATGGAGTGATGGTTTGCTTGGATATGTTGTCTTCATCCTTATATAACCATTGTAGGATGTCTTTCTCATCGCTTTCATCTTCAAGGCTTTCCCATTTTACAAACGGACCTTTTGGAGTTTCTAATGCCTTGGGTTTGCTCATTGATGGCTTTCCATAGGATTTGGGGGATATAGGTAGCTGTGCTAAGCAAAAGGATTGTGCAATTGTATATTCACCGACACCCTTGTCTTTGAGCTTGAGGTTGATTTCAGGTGCCTTGGATGTGAAAGGGAGTGAAGTTGGGTCAACACAAGATGAGGATGAAGCAGAGGCATGGTTATTGGGAATTACAACATCAGGTTTAGATTATATGGAGTTGCAATATTGAAATGGATTGGGATCGCCTTGGATGGTGATCTCTTGGCTGTCATGAGGGAATTTGATACACTGGTGATATGTTGATGGCACTGCCTTCATTGTGTGTATCTAAGGTCTTCCAAGGAGAATATTATATGCAAGTTCCATGTCAAGCACTTGACACACTACATCTTTTACTACATGTCCCACTTTGATAGGCAAAACAATGGTTCCCTTTGAAGTTCTTTCCTCTTCATCGTAAGCTTTGATGGTGATTTTCTTTTTAGGATCGATAGCCTTCTCCAAAAACCCCAATGCAAGGAGTAGCTTTAAGGTACAAATATTTAAACCCACTCCTCCATGAATTAGAACCCTTTTTATTTTATGCTTGTGGATAAAGGTTTCAATGTGGAGAGATGCATTGTGTGGTTGGGTGATTGACATGTCATCCTTTTTAGTAAAGGTCAAGAAATGAAGTGTGGTTAGGTGGCCCACCATGGCTTGGAATTGTTCTTCTGCTAGATTAGTTGGGACTGTGGTTTCTGAGAGAGCTTGGTCGAGGATGGCCCTGTGGGATGGAGATATATGTAAGAGCTCCAAAATGGAAATGTGTGTTGGTGTTTTATGGAGCTGCTCTAAGACATTGTACTGGTTAGACATGGATGGAGTTTTGGGTGGTGACCCTTGAAGAGTAACTTTTCTGCCACGGGCTGTTACATTAAAATCAAGATTTTTGTTTATAGTGATGACATTGATATGCGCATCACTTTCAGAAATGTGGTTAACAACATAGTCATAAGACATATTTGTATAGTTTGCATTGTTACCCCTGCTATTGTTGTGGTTTGAAGAACCTCCCTCTTCATAGTTGGGGAGTGGATTCTTGTATGCCACATGGTCCTCATTGGATCCTTGTCCATTAATTTTGACCACCTTTTGATCTACGAAGTCTTGAAGTAAGTTTTTGAGACTTTGGTAGTCATTGGTCTTATGTCCCTTGCTTCGATGATACTTGCAGAAGTCCAAGTCTTTCCACCAAGGAGGTTTGAATTTAGGTTCATAATCACGTACCGTTGGAAGTGTTATGATATTATTCGATATGAGCTTCCACAGGGCTGATTCTAGTGATTCTCCCAAAGGTGTGAACTTTCATCGAGGAGGAAAGTTAGTGGGTTGTGACGCAATTTTTTGGGGCTTGTTTTGCGGTGTGTTGTTATGTGGATTGGACAAGTTGACGATTGGTTGCTTTTGAATCACTTGTTTTGCATCCATGACACCGTCATTGACAATGTTTTTATTCTTAGTCCAAAATCTTAGCTTCTTCATGTTATGATTGGAGCTAGGGGTTTCCTTGTAGATTTTGACTTGTCCTTTGGCTACCAAATCTTTTTCAATGAGTAAGCCCATTTCAATGACCTTACTAAATGAAGTAGGACATTGGATTTGTATTTGGTAGCTAAGATTAGTGCTTATGTTGTGTATAAACATCTCAAGCCTTTGTTTTTCTTGCATATGATATGGACACTTTTTGGCTAGTTGTCTCCATCTTTTCAAGAAAGCAACGAAGGATTCTCCACCTTTTTGTTTTGTGTTGCAAAGGTCTAACATTGAGATTTCAAGCTCAATGTTATAGGAGAAATGAGTAACAAACTTGTATACTAGTTCATTGAAGGTTCAAATTCCAGGAGGTAGGCGAGAGAACCATTCCATAGCTTGTCCTCTAAAGCTCCTTGGGAATAGTCACATGAGATAGGTTTCATTGTGGGTGACTTCAAGACATGTTGCACTAAATTCTCTTATATGGTCTCTTGGATCACCCTTTCCTTGATATTTGTCAAATTTTGGTACCTCAAATTTTGAGGGGAAATGTATCATGATCAAGGTCTTGTCAAAAGGATATGGTGAAATATCCTCTAGAGAACAGTGTTTTGTTGATGCTCTAGTTTGAATGTCTGCGAGTTGTTGTTGTAAGGCTTGGATTTGCGTTGTCAATATATCCAAGGGATTGTATCCTTAGCCTTGTCTATTTTGGGAACCTCTAGTGTGATCTTGGGAGTTTCTATGTCGTTCGTAGAGGTGGTGTCTTTTAAGGTGGAGGTGTCAAAATCTACCAGAAGTTTGGCCCCTTGCTATGCCAGCATAAGGAAATACTTTTGAGGGTCCATGTTTAGGACCTTGTCCATCATTTTTTTGAAATTTGGAGTCATACAGGATTTCTTCCTCTCCATCATTGTGAGATGGAGATGGTATGTCTTTGTTCAAAGGATCTATATCTTGCTTTTCTTTGGATTTTGATCTAGATGCAACCATAAAAACCATTTGATGGGGGTGAATGTTGGATGGAAATGCTCTTGAAAGGATATTTTTGGTGTGCTTGAGATGATAAGATTTTTCCTAAGGTTTGAATTTTGATCTACTATTTTCTCAAACAAATGTGCTCTTGAGGTAAAAGATAGTCAAAGTAGGAAGAATTGATCACCGCTATTGATATGGACTACTTTTATCAAGATTACACAAGTGTAGTTTTGAGATGAAGGATGATATATTTTGTTATGAAACTAACTAGATTTTGTTTTGAGTTTTTGGAAGATTTTAGTGACACCTTAGTAGGAAGCTTGGTCTGCTTTGTGTGATGTTTTTACTATGGATGATATGGCAAATGGAAATGTTTTGGAAAAGTAAGTGAAATGGATTTTGTATGGTTTTTCTGAGATCATAAACAAGGTATATGCAATAATGGGTACCTAGAACTGGTTCCAAAATTTCTCTAAAGTGTATGGAATAGCTCTATGTTTTGCATGCGCAGCTTCATATGCATAGGAATAATGGTCAAATGCACAGCTATGTAGGTCAAATGCATAAGTCTAGTTGGAATGCACTAATTTTTGAAAGCGTAACACTGTGGTTTGCATGCGCCTCTTTGTGCGTCAAATGCACGAAAATATTATGTCTAGCAAAATGTCTCAGATGCGGAGCAAAATGTCTCAGATGCACAGCAGAATGGGTCAATTGCACAATAGGGTTAAATACGCAGCAGAAATTGTCATATGCGCAGAACAATATTTTAAATGCACAAAACTGCAGGTAGTGTTGAATTTTTTTGTTTCAATTTTCTCGATCTTGGGTTGTTTTCACAAAGTTTCTTGAAGCAAGTCAGGTATTTTTACTAATGATTTGTATCAATTAGTTGTAAGAAAACACATCACACGAAGATTTCATGTTTACTATTACAAATTTTTTGACCAAAAAGCAAGCACAATCCTAAGATTGGCTAGGATAGTATTTGATGAGTTCCAACTTGGTTTTTACACTAGCCACTTGTATAAAGGTGGATAGCTAATAACTTGGTAGCACCACCTCCCCTCCATGACACTCACTTGTCACACATACCAAGTTATAGTTCCTCTAAAGAGTTGAACTTTTATGTATCTACACTAAATGAGTGTATGACATTAGATGGCTCTAGAGATTCCTCCTCTTGTGTCACCAAATAGGAGATTTTGGCTTACTAGAACAAAAGGATTTTTGTCAAGGCATCTATTCAGGTGGTTACATGTGCAGCCATTTGCTTTGGTAAGGAGGCTTCCTAGCCTACAGAGTTTACGCTCCACAGGGTTTTGGGGAAACATTGATCGATGTAACATAACAACATCCGTTTCTTGTAGCTTTCGCTACAAACGAAATTTATTTATAGTGACTTGGAGCTGGCTTGGATTCAGCTCGTTATCACTTAAGGTCATCCCACATGTAAGGAAGGAATTCCAAGGGTAGACCTCTCTAAAGGTTAAACATGCAAAATGATAAGTTTGGCATTTTGGTCACCCAAAAGAGGGGAGAGCATAGTTCTATTATCATTCTAAAAACACAGAGAACACTGGTTCTTTACCCCCTAGTTAAAAGAAAAATAACTAAATGTGTTAACTCTACCAAGCATAGAGATTTGTAAGAAGATAGAAATAACTTGGAAAAGATTTTTTATTTTAACCTTCTAACAAATCTAAGTGTAGATTGTTGCTTCAAGAAAAAAACAAGTGTTATTTTCCCCTATTAAGCTATGTGAAAGATTGTAGTAAACGATAGTAAAAACATAAAGAAATTGTTCAGTTTTAACCCCTAGGTTGGGCCTAGATGTAAGTTGTGATGCAACAAAATAATTTACTTTCCTCCTAGTTATGACTCTGTGATGATTTGCATGAACATATTAAGTTACTCTCTCCTAATTAGTTCTAAATGGCTTAATAATGTAGCTAAAATGACTAAGTCCAGCTTCTAAGACCTACAAAAGAGAGTTAGTACAAAACATCTGATACAAATATTACAACTTTATCTGACAAATCAAATGTATAGATCTGCAGGTCATATGTCTAATACTACAATTCATATGTGCAGATTTATAAAAACATTGCAATAATGATTAAATGCAGCAGACTACAGTTTGGATGTGTCAAAAGATTAGAAGCACAATAGCATATATCGAATGCATAGGACTACACTGTGTATGCACAGGAAGATCAAAAGTGCAGAGAAATGTGTTAGATGCATAGAAAAACAAGTCAGATGTGCAGAAATGTTGAATGCAACGCAAAAAGTGTTGAATGTGCAGAACTGGAAGTTGTATGCACAGGAGTGACCTATTGTGATAGAACCTCTACAAAACATTCAAATTGAAGTTTAAAATGGGGCAAGGCCCCACGGTGGGCACTAGAAATGTTATCAAAAAATGTGAACAATAGTATAAAGCAACTAATCATCCAATAAATCAATGGAAAAATAGAGGTAAAACGGTCTTCAAAGGTATAATCTTTGATTATTTGTATTTACATCACTTTCCATTGAGTTATTGAATGATTAGTTGCTTTATACTATTGTTCACATTTTTTGATAACAGGAAGAATAGAAACCTTTTGTAGAACTTACAAGGTTGAGTCACCTTTCCTAACATTCTCCCACTTGTTGAATACCTTGCAAGAGTAAAGGGAGTATCAACACCATGATTTAATTGCTAGGGGCCGAGAGGCCCATAGACTCTGAAAACTATCTAAAATTCTATGTGCTCACATGCTTAGTTAGTGAATTTGCAACATTCATTAAGGTCTCTACATTAAATAGCTTCACCCTACCATCCTTGATCATATCTCTAACAAAATGATAATGTACATCAATGTGCTTGGTCATGGCATAAAATGTTGGGTACTTAGCTAGGGAGATCACACACTGACTATCACAATAAATTGTCACTACACCTTGTTTTATTCTGATATTTGAACATAGTCTCTTAAGCCAAATGGCTTCTTTACAAGCATGAGTAGCTACCATATACTCAACTTCAATAGTGGACAAAGAAACCATAGTCTACTACTTACTCATCCAACTAATTGTACCACCAAATAAAGTAAATACATAAGCATTGGTGGATCATCTACTATCAACATCACCAACCCAGTTTGAATCCACATAACCATGAATATCAAGGTAATGCATGTCTCCTATCAAATTACCATGATAACACAAGGAATACTTTGAGGTACCATGTAAATATATAAAGAATCTTTTAACTACATCCCAATGAACTCTACAAGGATTAGACATATATCTGGAAAGAACTCCCACTGCTTGGGCAATGTCTGGTCTAGTACAAACTATAACATAAATCAAACTTATGACTGCACTTTGGTAAGGCACTCTACTCATGTCTTCCATCTTTGATCAGGATGTTGGACATTCTGAAGCAGATAACTTCATTCCAACTATAAAAGGAACACATAATGGTCTACAATCTTGCATGTTAAACCTCTATAAAATTGAATTAACATACTTACTCTGGCCTAGCCATAGTTTACTATTCAGTCTATTTCTTCTTATTTCCATCCCAAGAATGTGTCTAGCTACACCAAGATCTTTCATTTTAACTTTAGTTATAAGTTGAGAATTTAATTCTGAAATAATTCATTTCTCTTTACTAATAAATAACATATCATCAACATATAATGAAATAAACAGGAAATTATCACAATCAGATTTATAATAAGTACAATGATCAAATTTAGAATGCTCAAATCCCAAACTCAATACATACGTATCAAACTTTTACTACCACATCCTAGGACTTTGTTTGAGACCATACAAAGATTTCTTCAATTTACAAACCAAACTATTTTTACCTTTCACCATGTAGTGCTATGGATGTGTCATATAAATATCCTCCTCTAAATCACCATGAAGGAAAGTCATTTTCACATCCATTTGATGAACCTCTAGATCATAAGAAACAATAATAGAAAGCAAGCATGTAATGGATGTCATTTTTACAATAGGAGAGTATATCTCACCATAATCAACACCCTTAACCTGAGAGTAACCTTTTGCAATCAATTGTGCTTTGTACTTCTCAATACCTCCATCTAAACCAATTAAATTTTCTTGAACACCCATTTGCAACCAATAGGTTTTCATCCTTTAGGCAATGACAATATGTCTAATGTATCATTCCTTTTCAAAGATGCCATTTCTTCATCCATAAGAATCTTCCAAGACTCTGCATCATTCACCCCTAATGCCTCTTCTATAGATCTAGGTTCATCTATGTTAGTATTCAAAGAAAAAATACATCTCTTGTCATCAGGTGAATACCTTTTAGGTGGTTATCTATGCCTTGTATACCTTCGAACAAGTTGATTTTGAGGTTCTTCCTCCTCTTTTGAAGATTTAGAGCTAGATGATCTCTTCTCAACTTCATGTCTATCTAGGGGCCTCGATTCAACTATCTTAGGCATAGAAGGGAGTTGAATCACATCTTTCTATTCAATTTGTTTTAGCTGCAATATAATAGAAGAAGGGTTAGTTTCTCTAAAAATAACACTTCTACTATATATTACCTTCTATGTAATAGGGTCTCAAAGCTTGTATCATTTCACACCGTAACTATACCCAATGAAGATACATTTCACAGCCTTGTTCTCCAACTTTTTTCTCTTCTCCTTTGGCACATGTGTATATGCCTTGCAACCAAAAACTCTAAGATGTATCAGTGAAGGCTTGTGCCCTGACCATGCCTCCATAGGTGTTTTATCAACAAGCACTGATGTAGGAAACCTGTTAATCAGGTAGCAAGCAATAGCAACAACTACATCCCAAAATCTTTGTTCTAGACTAGCACCACTAAGCATACTCTTAGCCTTCTCCATTAGTGTCCTATTCATTCTTTCTACAACTCCATTCTACTGTGGAGAATACAGAGTTGTCTTTTGTCTCTGAATGCCACAATCTTTATAGAATCTATCAAAATCATCAAAACAAAATTCATCACCATTGTTAGTCCTCAAATATTTTATTTTCTTTCCAGTTTGTAAGTCAACCATTGCTTTAAATTGATTGAAAACTTCATATTTGTTCTTTAAAAAATATACCCATGTCCTTCTACTATAATCATCAATAAATGAAACATAATATGTGGATTTCATAATGGAAGGCGCATCTATAGGACTAAACACATCAGAATGAATAAGATCCAATACACCACAAGATTTATGAGAACTCAAGTAAAGATGAATGCATTTTTGTTTACCATAAATGCAATGCTCATAGAAATCAAAATCAAAATTACAATCAGTCAACCCTTCAACGAGGTTTGTAATGTCCCCTTCCTAAGTACTATTAGCTTGGTGACTGTTAGCCTACTCAGCAGGTTCCCATGGGCTAATGAGTTAGGGTTAGGGAACTCATGGTGACCATTCAATCCACTTTATTTGGCAATTATAAGTGTTGCATTGAGCTCCATCAGTTGAGATTTGCATAATGACCTTTTCTAGAGAGGATTCGAGCAATTTGTTCGTATTTACTATTTTTAATAAGTCACAGGTTAGACACCAACTTGATCAGTTGGTAGTATTTCTACTTTGGGAATGTCAACGAATGTGTTTGATGGTGATATCTTGGTAGTTAACATGGGCCAAAGCATTTAATTTAAATTAAATTAAAATATTAATGTTAAATTAAAGATTTAACTTTAGCATTATTTAAATTAATAAAGTGACTTTATGAGGTGCCTAGGGAGACATAAAAAGTTTTTTAAATTAAATTATAAAGTATTTTCCTAGGGATTGGTTCCTACATGGGAGATTAAGGGGATGTTTGAAATTAAATAAAATATTTTAATATCCCTACTTGGGTGTGGGAATTGAAGGGCAAATAAAAAAGTTTTTTTGGAGTTCATTTGGCTATGCATGATTGAACTTGAAGTCAAAATCCTTTGTTCATCCTTTGGCTTTGTGGAGACAAAATCCTTCATGGAGAACATCTTCTTTGTTGCTAAAAGATATAACATGGAGGATTAATTGGTAATTTTATTCAAGAATCATACAGGAGCTTAGTGTTGTAGTTGATGAATTTTTGCCAACGTTTTCAATTCTAAATATGAGGACAGATTGAAGAGGTTATATCATAAATTTTAGAAGGCACAAATATCAAACCTTTATCCCTATTTTGTGGCCATACCATTCCAAGCAAGTCGTACACCCTCATATGTGGTGTGTGGGAATTCGTGAGGCCATAGCTTCATTGTTTTATAGTGTTAAAGTGTTAAGAGGGATGCATTGAAGGTTTAATGATGTAGATTGGGACATTATTTGGGGTTTTTATTTAATATTGCTGCTTATAGGGCCATATAGTAGGTCATACCTATGCTCGAGGGGTGCTTGGTGAACATGGAATTGTATGTTTAGGTTTTGGGTCTTCTTTGCACTTGATTTGAGGAGTTTTGGCCTAAGCATTGTTGTTTGAGAGTCAAAGGTTAGATTTGTTAGGGTTTGAGCCTCTTTGACACTAAAATTTAAATTCTAGATTATTGTAGCTGACTGTTATTAGACTTGCAATGTATAAACAGTGAACAGGTATCTTCATATTTTGATATTTATGCTTAATCTTCATCTAGGTAATTGTCAGATTTATGTTATTGATGTTTCCCACATAAATAAGCAATTGAGTATTTTTAGAATGTTTTATATTTCAATGTATGTCATATGCAATGCAAAAACAAATGCAAACCCCAAACATATAAACACAACATCAAATAGAAAATTAGAAAAAAAGAAAAAATAGGGTGGATACTACAGTGGTATCAAAGCAAAAGTATCCTACCAGACTGGAGGGTTTATTAAAAACAATGACATGACAACAGAATGAGTAATGCAACCATGTTTTACTCATCATTATAATCTAAGAAGAAATAGGTCTAATCTAAATTATGGAGATCAAACGGAGCCTGGTAGATGAGCAGGTGTTAACATGGGTTACAGAGAACAATAGGAACCCAACACCAGGGAGTTGCTAAATGATCTTGTTAGAGGGCAGTGAGAGTTACAACAAGTTTAGCTCAGATGGTGGAATTAATGAACCAACATATCTTGGTAAATAACAACAATGGAAGGAACAATGCAGGCAACAATGGTGGGAACAATGGCAGGAACAATGCAGGCAACAATGGCAGGAACAATGCAGGCAATAATGGTGGGAACAATGGAAATGGGGATGGTTCAATGAATAATAGGACTGCAAATCATCGTGCAAGAGCTACAACATCCAACTCTAGGTGGGTGCTACCACAATAATGGGTTACACTTTTTAGGACATCCTGATTTTTGCTGAAATCACATATTTTTAGAAAATATAATGATTTAAGCCTTGAAAGGTTCCATTTAAAGAATTTTAATTAAAGAGGTTTTGATCAAACACCCTTAGATTCAAACCCCCTTGGATAGAACCCCGCTAGTTTTAAACCATACCTATAATGGAGTCTCCTCTACACTAATCAAAATGCTGATAAAAAACCACTTTTGATTTATCTTTTGGGGGATCAAATGAATTCATTTAAAATTTATGTTTTGTGAGTATGTAGTTCTTATTATAATCTTCCCAAAAGTATAATTTTAAATATATTTAATTTGATCATTATATTTATTTTTTATTTCTTGTGAATGTAGGTTTTTCACAGAACATCAAGTTCTCTATTCTACACATATGGAAAATTAGTAAATTAGTAAAAAAAAATTTGAAAAATATCTATGCCTAGGTATTGATGTCCTTGTTTCAACAAGAAAAATTGAATTTCGATACATACAAAAAAAGTAATGTTTTACAGAATACGCCTATGTCTAAACTATAATTGGTTTGACTTCAAACTTAATTAAAAATAAAATATTCAACAAAACATTATGAAACCAAATGCATGCCCTATATATCGATGTTGCCAATCTAAATTCAAAAGAATCAAAATTTTAACATTTGTAAAAAAAAGTTATGTGCTACAGAATACACATCATTCAAAAAAATGTTGTTTACTATTAAAAACTAGTTATCAAAGGAGACGTAAAAATTTTTACAATTTAACTCCAAATTTTTAAAAAATATATATTTAGAATCTACAAACAAAATCTTAGATTTCACTAGTTCACATTATCTTCGAATTCCTAATAGTTTATCAGCTATAGGTGTCAGAAAGTAAAGATTTAGTTCAAAATGTTGATTTCAATGTCAAGTTTGGCCAAAAAGTGCAACCCATTATTGTGGGATGACCTAGGCCCCTCATGCCTAACTTTCCACCAAGGATTAAGCCACAGATTGAAGAACCCACACAACATGAGTTACATGATTGAATTATAGATGATTGGAGGAATTCTAGAATGGAATTTTAGGCTGAAATGTCCTTTTGCTATTACATGGACCTAAGACTTAAGCATAGACCCCATAGAGGTGGGAGATTACAAAATTAGGAGTTCTAATAGAAGGTTGGTAGGTTGTCTAGTATTCTATATTTTGATGGCTTTGGGATGACTACAACTAGAGCTTCGGTACATAGATTAAATACTTACTTTTAGCTCAATCCTATGCCTGAGTGATGAGTAGTAGGTAGTGCTCATCCAAACACACCTTTTTGTTCCTTTTTCCCCATTTCATGCACCACTTGATCTGATGATTGCATAATGAAAACTATAAAATCTTGTTTAATTAAGTTAATAAAAGATGAAATGTTGAAGTTACTGTTGTGATAAGAAGACTCATGTTTTAGATTTAAATTGACATAATTATGTAGAAACATCTCCTTTTTATCACATCTATCTATCTATCAGGTGAAGAAGGTATTTTTGGAAACTTTGGAGATGTTCCTAACTATCTCTAGAGTTTAGCAGAAGATACACTACACAACACTCCAATATTTTCCAAGATGGTTGGAGGATCTCTGAAGCTAGAGTGGTAGGACAAGAAGGGTTGCTAATCACAAAGACCTCCGGAGCTATCCTAATGGGCTATATGGTGATCTCTAGAGATGTTGGTAACTACATAGAGTCTTCGAAGGTACACATAATCTTTGGAGATTTTTCATTGCCAAAATCTTTGGAGTTGTTGTAAAGTTATGGAGTTCTACACATCAAGGCCAGGGTTTTTGAGGAGATAACTACAGTGGTTTGGAGGGGATAAAGTACAAGTGCCATTTGATTTTGCATGAGTTGGGGATTTCCAAGAGTTTGTTGTTTTAAAGTTAATTTCTTTTTTATCAAGGCCTGCATGACCTATTTTATTAAAATTCAAAACTCTAGATTTAAGGACATCACCAATGTCAGTTAAGTCTCTTTAATTTCTGCATGGTTATACTTTTATAGAGGAAGTTGCATGTTTAGTTATAGAATAAAATATCTTTTGTATCTCAAGATGAATTGAGAGTACAAATATAGTAAACTCTGGAGATATTATATCAACAACAAACTGATATATATTGAATGGAGACAACAAAATAATATAGTTTTTAGTCAATTTTTACATAGTTCAAATAGTTTCAAAAATAGATACTCTTTGAATATACTCTATTTTGAAACATTGGATTAAGAAAGGTGGTTCTTTTATCTTTGTGTGTTATGAAATCTATGTTTAGTCTTCAGTTTTGAAGGTGTGGAGCAAGGGCCAACTCCCACTAATAGAAGGAAGGCCAGTATTGTTTATTTCTTTCTTATGTATTTATTCCTTAATTTAGTTTTTCCTGCTTTCATATGATAAATCAAATTCTTGTCAATTCAGTTCTGTTTTTGTTTCAATGATTGTTTCAACTTTTGTAGTTAGATAGATCATTTCAAGCATTGTAATGTTTCAATTCCTAGATTAGGTTTCCTTCACAACAGATAGTTAGAAGTATGAATTTGATTCAATAGGAAAGTTTCATTTCAGTAGTTAGTTAAGGACTATTAATTACTAGTTCCTATTGAAGATTGGCATGGACACAACCCTGGATATGACAAATAAATATGATTAAATGGAAAGGTACAATGACCCTTGTCATTTTATGTGTCATTTCTAGGGAGATTTGTGTTAGGAGCAACTTTAGTTAATAGTCCCAGTTAGGATTAGAACAATTCTGTATTGTTAGACCTAGAGACCCAAGAGGTAGATATATCAAACAAACACCCCAACCACAACCTATAGGTGAAAGTAGTGGGTAGGTCAAAATCTTCTTGAAGAGGAACATTATCTAACACCTACCTTGGAAATCACACAACAACCAGATCTATTCCCACAAGCCCCCAATACCTTACACTCTCAGAATACATCCAAGAATTATAGGAGAGACACTAAACAGATCTACTAAAAGGATCTACCTTATAAGACACTCAACCAAAATTTTGGGAAGAAGAAACATCACAAGAAGATCCATTGACCATGGGGGACAATTATGATTAGCCAGATCCTCTAGAGCTGAATGCAAGGACTTATTCATATCCCATAGTCCTCAACCCTAAGGAAAATGCACCTATGAAAAACATCTCCCCCTCAAATCTTCCAACATTCAGGGGAATCCCTTTTGAGGATCTAGATCAATTCTTTTTTGAATTCAAAGTCTTATGTCAAATATATGACTATGGATATGACCACCAAAGCTAAAACTTTTCCCATCTACATTAAAGGATTCTTCCATGAGATGGTTCATGGGATTGGCCCCAGATTCTATACAGACATGGGAACAAATGGAAATAGAGTTCTTGGATAAATGCAAGGACTACTACAGAATCAATGATAGAAAATAAGATTTGTTTAGAACTAAGTAGAAATAAGAGGAAAGCTTATAAGACTACTTGGATAGATTCAATTTTTCCCTTAGAAGGTATGGCAACCCTATAACACACAATTTGGCCAAAACCTCATTCATAGTCTAGGGTTAGATAAGGAATCAAAGAAACCATTAGATCTAATGGGAAGGTGTGAGGCCTATTTATTTCACTCCTATATTTTTCTTATATCACATTTACATTTTGATGACATATGGACTTTGGGACTGTTGATCCCGATATGCAGATTTTCTGGACTCTATCCCCTTATTTTGATTGGTTATATTTAGTATGTTGTGGTGTGACTATATCCTAATTTTAGATTTCACTGATGATTATTTGACATGTGACATTCATTTTGATGCCATTAGAGATATTAGTTGTGAAATTATTAAATGGAATTGTTATGGGATTTTGATCTTCAGTTAGTGTTTAGAAATGCAGTAAGACTATAAATCTTGTTAATGATACTATGTGATTTTAATAATGTTTTAAATGATCATGTGACATCGTGAGTGTATACATTTCCTTGCTTCGGCTATGATGAAAATGTTTGATTAATCTATTTGTTCAAGTGCGTAGGTGATTTTCCATGCAATGAAAAATCAGAGATCATCCCACACCCTTATGTGAATTCCATGTAAACTGATCTAATCCCAAGAGGGACTAAGGTCTTATGTGTATTGCATGATGATTTTTCATGATGCTTGATTTTGATGTCCCTTTAATTAAGTCTACCCTTTTTATTTGATTTAAACTATGATGTTGTGAGATATATGTTTCATTTTACACATTTTGTTGTTTTTATTTTTGATGGCTTTTTTATGTGATTTTATGCTACCTAAGGTGTTTTTAATGGGTTAAATTTGATCCTAGGTTGCACCCCTAGGGTCTAGGGCCCATTTGAGCATGCTAAACCCTAGGATAACCTCTATCTAGTCACTTTAACTTCAGCCTGAAGTAAAGTGACGAAATTCAAACTTTGGAAGGAGTGGTGGATGGGTCAAGCATTCAACCATGACTCACTCCTCATTCCAAGGCTTTGATTACCTTGCTTTGAAGACTTGGGGAGTCTTCAAGACTCCCAATTGTGTGGAGCCCATATCCAATGCTCTCACACATGTGTAAGAGCATCTTGGAGTGAATGGGATTCCCTTGGAAAATAAGACTATGGAAAGTGTCATACCTTATCCTCTTAGAGTCCACCTTGTGAGATTACTCCTCTCCACATTTTCTCTCACACATGTGTGAGACCACATGTTGAGAGGGTGAGGCTTGGTGGGATGGGAGAGTGACATTTGTCACCTCCACATCTCATGGAGCTTGCAAGTGGGTTGTGAGGAGGAAGGAGAAGGTGAGATGTCTCACCTTCTCATTCCTCGAGCCTCTTGAGAAGAACCTATAATACTCCCTCTTTGACAAAGGGAGAGGGTTCTCTATTGTCACTTATTTTCTATTATGATGGCATTTTTGGGGAGTTAGCTAGATTTGGAGACTTGGAGCCAAGAGTTGGAGAAGGTTGGAAATCTCTTCATCAAGTTTCTTCCATTATTGGGCTTTCATAGGTAAGATTCAAAGCTTGAAGCCTTTCTCATGGTTTTAAATTTCATTGTGTGCTTGTGTTTTGAGTGTCTATGACATTTTGTTATGTGGGGTTTTTTGTGGGAGTTTGTATGAGACTCTCCATTTTTGGAAGAGCTCAACATGTATGGGGTGGGAGAGGAGTGAACCTCCTCAAGGTCACCCTCTTGTTCTACTTGGCATATTTGTGGCCATATGAGTATTTGGAGGTGTATGAAGATATTATTAAGAAGGCAAGAGTGCCTTGAGTTGTTATTTTTATTGGGAGTATTTTCTATGGCTTGAGGCCTTGTTATTGAGATTCATGAGATTGGGTTTTTTGAGTGCACCTCTTGAGTAGAGAGATGTCCACTCTCCTACCCCATTGAATCCATGAAATGGATTCCGTTGTGTGTTAAACCATGGGATGGGTGTTCTTCTTGTTTGTGTGTGTTTGCTCCATGTGTGTGGGTGATCTCCTAGCTCGGGGGGTGATCCTATTTACATCTATGGTAGGGTGGAGAGCATTTTGGTGGCATGGAAAGTTTCTCTTTAAGTGTTGTTTTTGCATGTTGATTTTTTGAGTCATTTGGAGCTTGAAAGAAGATTTTATCATGTTGGTGTTTTATCTTGTTTGGCTATATGAGAGCCATGGCCAAGAGGTCTCATTGTAAAAATTGGTGTACGAGAGAGTGAACTCTCTTGTTGGGTTGTAAGAGAAATATTTCTATGTTCATGTTAATGCCTATGGGGTTTGTTGTGTTGTGTTTTAGTGCTCTCCTCAAGGAAAGGAAATATTATTTCACTATCTTTATTGTTGTGCAAATAGATTATGTTGTTGTGTTGCATTTTGATGTTCAAGAGGAAAATATATATGTGGTTGTTTTATTGCTATGATTTTTTTTTTTTAAAAAGTTGTTATTTGCTTTGTTGAGTTTCAAGAAATGAGGAAATGCATTTAAAACTTGTTCTAGTTTCAAAATTAAAAAAAAATAGTAGTTGTTGTCTGTTATTTATTTTTAAAAAAATATATGTACATGAGAGAGAAATGGTGGTTTTGAATGTATCTTTAGTTTTAAAAAAATTATATAACTAATGTAGTTTGTTGTTCACTTTCCATTTACTTCAAAAAAGTTACAGTAGAAAAAAATAGTTGCAGTATTCCTTATAAAAAAAAAATTATATGCATTTAAATATATATATACATATACATCTATATAATATATATTATCATTTAAAGTTATGACAAATTGTTGTTTTATAAAAAATGGGAATGCCAGCAGTGAATATATATACCTTTTATACATTGGATTAGAATAAAATATATTAGAAAAGATATTAAAAAAAAAAAAGTTCAGAGGAACTAACGGGCTGACGTTTCATTTTCTTTATTGTTTTGTTTGCATCAAATAAAAAAGAGCACAAAGAGGGAGAGCGATGGCCATACCGCCACCCCAATTAACACAGAGCCCCCACCCACCACTCCACCATTTGGTGGAATGGTGGGAGGGGCGGGGAGGGACCTCCCACCCACCACTCCACCATTCGGTGGAATGGTGGGTGGGGTGTCCACCCCTGCCCCACCCACCTCTCTATAAAATGTTGCCAATTGCATAAGATTCCATAGCCTCTGCGATCCACCATCACCTATGCGTCTGTCCTCAGACCACCGACAACCATCCCTTAGCCATTCGGCTCTCCTTTGTACCTGTACCTTGTTGCCATATATATATAAGTTCATAAAACAAAAGCAATTATATTTTTATACTCAAGTAAAAATACAGAACCATCTCTAGTTCCTTGGATATGGAAACAAATCAAATTGATAATAAAAAAATGAAAATATAGGGAGCCCGAATTAAAAATAGACAAAACTATATTTAGTGTAAACCTCTATGGAAACCCTCTTTCATGGCTACCCATCTCTTCATACCTGCAACACAAGGAAACATATAGAAGAGAAAATAATGTAGAGAAACCCTAGGAAAGAGAGAAGAAAAACTAGGGTTAGAAAAGGAGAGCATAGGAAAACAAAATAGAAAGAGGGGATGAGATTAGGGTTTTCTCTTTGTGAGGAATATTTTATGTTTTGAGCATTTTAGGGTTAGGGAGATTGAGCGGAGGTTAGTTAGAAAAGAAATTAGAATTTTATTAAGCTTTTGGAGTGCACATGATATTTCTTCCCTCCCATTTACCTTTGGGGATTTAGATATAATTTTTTTTATACCCAATTTGTTTCCTTGTATTAATTCTTTTAGTTGCATGATTTTGGTTATTTCACTTTATGTATTAATTTATGTAGAGGGGTAATTTTATAATGTGGGGATTTTGGTGGAATGAAATGAAAAAATTCTAGTGGATTTTTTAAATGGAGATTTTAGTATTTGTATTGGGAACTTAATTTAAGCGTTAGATCTTATTATTTAATTTAATATCTTCTAAGGTGTAATTATTTTAATGAATTTTAATTAATTTTATTTAAATCTTATGGTAGGACAAATGATACTTTGGGACTATAGTTAATTTAATTAGGTGTATTGTTTTATTTGCTTATTTTAATTTTTGAAGGTATGGTAGGAATTTAATTTTAAATTATTTTTCCATGAACACTAATAATGCATTATGCTGCCAGATTTTTCTAGGAATTAGGAATGCTTATTTAATTGTTTTAAAATTTATGCATTGAATTTATATTTTATTGTTATGCGTTGATGAAATTTTTATTTAATCAACTTGCTATAGTGCTAGGGTTTTTTTATTTTGACACATGCCAAAATCCCTCCACTTCACTTAGGAAACTTAGGGTTGTTTTCAAAATCGAATCTAACCCTAATGGTGATGCTCTTCATGTCGCATTACCCCCTTAGTAGGCTTTCATCTTGCAGGGGTTATGAAAGGTGTTCACACTACCCCGTCAATTGATTGACCTATTGCACCCTTGTGTGTATGCCACCGAGCACACTGATATGTGCAAGGGGGTTTCTAGCCATGTGTGGGAAAGTTTTTGGTATTTCATTTCATGACCACATGACAAATGTGGACATGATATTGTGTTGTGTGTTGTGACCACATAGGAAGTGTGGGCATGACATTTGGTATCAGAGCCCAAGTTTAAACACTAGGCTTATTTGGGCACATTATTTATTCCATAATTTTAATTAATTTATAAATACCTTGTTCATGTAGGATGCCTCCCAGAGTGAGAGGAGTGCACTCACGCGCTAGTGGGTGCGTTGAGATACGTAATGAGTCATCAGCTGAGGGACAGGCACCATCAGCATTGCAGGCACCTGATTTAGGGCTGCAGATTCTTCAGGCACCATAGGCAGTCTTAGAGAGATTACCACCGGCCATAGCTGACCCATGTGTTGAGCCACATGTAGAGCCACGTGTTGAGCCATGTGTTGATCCACGTGTTGAGCCACATGATGAGCCACGTGTTGAGCTGCGTGTAGAGCCATGTGTAGAGCTGCGTGTAGAGCCGCATGTAGAGCCACGTGTAGAGCCACGTGTAGAGCCACGTGTAGAGATATGCATGGAGCCACATGTCAAGCCACATGTAGAGATACCAAATGCTACAGTAGAGGAGGTCACTTCAGCACACAGATCTCGGAGTAGGAGTCCTCCGCGTCATGCAAGGTGTGAGGAGGGAGTGAGGATAGAGCAGATCTACCATGGGCCATTTGATTATGGATGGCGAGATGAGGTGGATGTACCATTCAAAGAACACATAGACCATGGGGACCCTATCAGGGACTTACTCAGACTTAATCCGCCCATTTTTATAGGACTGTAAAGGGAGCTAAGGTTGAGGCCTAGCTCATTAGTCTTGATAGGTGCTTCATGTTGCATCCATATGGGAGCAACATGAAGGCATGAGTCACAGTGCACTTATTACGTGATGTAGCAGTGACATGGTGGCACACTCAGGAGCACATGCACTACCTCTCTTTAGACATGCTCACTTGGGATACATTCTTAGAGCGCTATAGGACTCGATGCCTTTTGGAGCATTTCAGATAGCACAAGATTGATGAGTTTCATGATCTGTAGCAAACAGGCTCTACAACTGCATAGTATGAGTGCAAGTTCATGGAGCTATCACAATATGTTGAGTACTTATTGGATGAGAAGCTCCTGGTTAGTCACTTTATCAAAGGGCTTAATCCTAGAATCGCAGGACTTGTTCGCATGTCAGACCCACATACGACGAGTGAGGTTGCCAAGAAGGTGCTCATTATAAAGGAGGTTTATGGATAGAGTCATGGGTCAAGACCTTAGTTCTAGGATCATAGACATCATCAGGATTAGGGATTTTGTAGGCCCCAGCCACCTCATAGGGGCAGTTTTAGTTCTGCACTGCTACCTCCTTGACCTCCATAGTGGTAGCAGTGGTAGCATAATCAGTAGAGGTCTAGGCCACAGCAGAGGGCAGATGGGGGTAATAGTTGCAGATGGCAGCAGCAGGGCCCATGTAGAGCTCAACGACAACAGGCACAATCTTAAGGGTCGGCTAGATCACAGTAGTCCTTTAGAGGTTCATAGGGTTCCACGGGTTGACCTGGGCAATAAGAGTCAAGTATGACATAGTGTGGACAGGTGCAGGCTCGGGGACCATGTTATGTATGTGGTGGAGTGGTTCACTTAGCCAAAGAGTGCCCACAGGGCTATATAACAGGAGGACAACCTTGTACTAGGGGATCTAAGCTGACAGTTGGGGATGTGGGTATGTCCCACTGCATGTTTGTAGTGGTTGACAACTACCAGGTTGACTTTCAAGCCTCTGTTATTGAGACCACAAGTATGATTGGGGATGCCCCCATTGCTATTTTGTTTGAATCTAGTGCTACTGATTCTTTTATCTCTCCATCATTAGTGGAGAATTATAGGCTAGTGGCCTCTAGGTAGGATGATAGGTGGGAGGTCAAATTGGCCACAGGGGCCAAGATGGCAGTGGATGTATCGGTACATGACTGTGAGATAGCATTGGGAGCCTTCACTACATTAGTAGACCTTAAGGTTATTCCCTTAGGATCTTATAGTGTGGTGTTAGGCATGGATTGGCTTGTAGCTCATAGAGCCAAACTGGATTATCACAAGAAGGTGATAGGTTGCATAGATGACCATGTCAAGGCAGTAGAGATTTTGGGCATTTAGAAGCCCATAACAGTTCACATGATCTCCACTCAATAGCTTAAGTGTTGTATGCGGAAGGGATGTCAGATGTTTGCCATTATTGTTAGTGATAGGTTAGAGGATAAGCCAGAGGCTTCATTAGGTGATCATCCCATTTTGAGAGAGTTTACTGATGTATTTCCACTTGAGTTACCAGGGATGCCACCTTGCAGAGAGGTTGACTTTCACATTGACCTTGTACCAAGTACTGAGCCAGTGTCTCAAGTACCTTACAGGATGACTACCCATGAGCTCATAGAGCTTAATCTACAGTTGGAGGAGTTTCTCAAGAAGGGGCACATCTGACCTAGCGTCTCACCTTGTGGCATACCGGTCATCTTTGTGAAGAAGGATGGGTCTCTTTATCTTTGCATGGACTATATACAGCTTAATAAGGTGATGGTGAAGAATGGTTATCCTCTTCCTCAGATAGATGATCTTTTTGATTAAATACAAGGAGCCAAGGTGTTCTCTAAGATTAACCTAAAGTCTAGATATCACTAGTTGTGCATCACAGAGGCAGATATCCATAAGACCACCTTTCAGACTCGCTACGGCCATTATGATTTCACTATGGTACCCTTCGGCTTGATGAAAACCCCTAAGTGTTCATGAGTCTCATGAATGGGGTGTTCCGCACCTATTTGGATCAGTTTGTGATTATATTCCTAGATGATATATTGATCTATTCCCAGACTGAGGAGGAGCATGAGGATCACTTACACCAGGTTTTGCAGTGTTTGAGAGAGCAACATCTATATGGCAACTTGACAAAATGTGCCTTTTTTAGATTAGAGGTACAGTATTTGCAACACATCTTATCTGGCGATGGTATCTCCATAGATCCATCAAAGTTAGGGCTATCAGGGATTGGCTAGCACCCACTAGCATTATAGAGGTCAGGAGTTTTGTGGGTTTAGCTGGGTATTATCGTAGATTTGTTGAGGGCTTCTATAGGATAGCACACCCCATCACTTCCCTTTAGCAGAAAGGGAAGAGTTTCACATGGAATGAGCAGTGTGAGAGGGCCTTTCGGGTCCTCAAGGAGCGTCTCACTAGCACTCCTATCTTAGTAGTACCTGATCCAGCAGCTAATTTCATGGTTTGCACAGATGCTTCTTTGGGGGGATTAGGAGTTGTATTTTTGCAAGATGGTCAAGAGATTGTGTATGAGTCATGAAAGATGAAGACCCATGAGCTGAACTACCCCACACATGACTTGGAGCTCGCAACGGTAGTTCATGCTCTTGTTCGATGGAGGCACTTTCTATTAGGATGTCATTTCAAGATACATTTCAACCATCACATTCTACAGTATATTTTCATGCAGCCGAATCTAAATGCCCACCAATGACGTTGGATGGAGTTCCTTTCTCGCTATGACTTTGATGTCCACTGCATCAAAGGGAAGGAGAACATGATTGCCAATGCGTTGAGTCAGAGGTACCATAAGATCCTGACCTTGACACTGAGTGTAGACTTGAGAGGATGCATACTACAACATCTTCCAGAGGACGAGTGGTTTGTTGAGGTATAGTAGGAGATCCAGTCATAGAGGTCCCTTGTGGGCAAGTTTGCAGGTTAGACATCGACAATGCATCTATGTACCCCGTGTAGGCAATCTACGTACATTAGTTTTATCAGAGGCTTACAGATCACCTTATGTAGCACACCCGAGGGTGAAGAAGATGCATGCTAATTTGCGACAGCTATATCATTGGGTGGGTATGAGATAGGATATTGCAAAGTTCATTGCTCAATGCATTGAGTGACAGAGCATCAAGGCCGGGCATCAGCATCTTGCAGGGCTTTTGTACCCTCATGAGATACCAAGGTGGAAATGAGACACCATTTCCATGGATTTTATATTTGGTCTACCTATGTCATCTCATCACCATGACACCATCATGGTGATGGTTGACAAGTTGATCAAGGTGGCACACTTCTCACCTATATGTACAATGTACAATGCTCCTGCAATGGCGACGGTCTTCTTGGATGACATTGTGAGACTACATGGGGCACCTCACCACATTATATTTGACAGGGATTTAGTGTTCACATCAACCTTTTGGAGGGCATTGCAGCAGGCGTTGGGCACTCAGCTCAACTCCAGTTTCGCTTATCACCCCAAGACAGATGGTCAGATAGAGAGGGTGAACTAGGTGTTAGAGGATATGCTCTACATGTACATGATGGACCACCAGTCTAGATGGGAGGAGTATCTATATCTGGTTGAGTTTGCCTATAATAATGGGCATCACAGCTTGTTGGGTATGCCTCCCTATCAAGCCTTATATGGTAGACCTTGCAGGACACCGCTCAGCTGGGATTGCATAGAGGACAAGGTTGCTATTGGGCCAGAGCTAGTGCAGGATATGGAGCAGTAGGTGACCTTGATTAGACAGAGAATACAGGAGGCACAAGATTGAAAGAAGAAGTATGCCAATGCCAAGAGACTAGATCAGAGCTTCTCAGTTGGTGATAGAGTTTTCTTGAAATTACGACTGCATAAGAGTCCAATCTATTATGGAAAGGGCTCTAAGCTTGCACTTAGATTCATTGGGACTTTTGAGATTCTGGAGCAGATAGGACCCGTAGCCTACTATCTAGCATTGTCACTGAGCCTGTCACGTATCCACGATGTGTTCCATGTGTCTATTTTGTGATGACATATATCTGATTTATCTCATGTCTTGGACCTAGGAATGCTCTACAGGTAGAGGTGGATGGACAGTTGGCCTTGGAGCCAATTCGCATATTGGATCATCAGATGCTAGGCCTTTGAGGTTGAGAGCTGGACCAGGTTAGGGTTTAGTGGGATAGATACGACGAGGTCACAGCTACATGGGATGATGCAGCTAGATTAAGGACACTTTATCCTCACCTCTTGGATGACTTCCAAGAGGAAGTTTAGTCTTAGGGGGGAGGATGTGAGGCCTATTTATTTTACTCCTATATTCTGCTTATATCACATTTACATTTTGATGACATATGGACTTTGGGACTATTGATCTCGATATGTAGATTTTCTGGACTCTATCCCCTTATTTTGATTGGTTATATTTAGTATGTTGTGGTATGACTATATCTTGATTTTAGATTTCACTGATGATTATTTGACATGTGACATTCATTTTGATGCCATTAGAGATATTAGTTGTGAAATTATTAAATGGAATTGTTATGTGATTTTGATCTTGAGTTATTGTTTAAAATGCAATAAAACTATAAATCTTGTTAATGATGCTATGTGATTTTAATAATGTTTTAAATAATTATGCAACATTGTGAGTGTATGCATTTCCTTGCTTCAGCTATGTTGAACATGTTGGATTAATCTATTTGTTCAAGTACGCAAGTGATTTTCTATGCCATAGAAAATTGGAGATCATCCCACACCCTTATGTGAATTCCGTGTAAACTAATCTAATCCCAAGAGGGACTAAGGTCTTATGTGTATTGCATGATGATTTTTTGTGATGCTTGATTTTTATGTCCCTTCGATTAGGTCTACCCTTTTTAATTGATTTAAATTATGGTGTTGTGAGATATATGTTTGATTTTACACATTTTGTTGGTTTTATTTTTTATGGCCTTTTTATGTGATTTTATGCTACCTAAGGTGTTTTTTATGGGTTAAATTTGATCCTAGGTTGTACCCCTAGAGTCTAGGGCCCATTTGAGCATGCTAAACCCTAGGGTAACCTCTATCTAGTCATTTTAACTTCAGCCTAAAATAAAGTAACGAAATTCAAATTTTGGAAGGAGTGGTGGATAGGTCAAGCATTCGACCATGACTCACTCCTCCTTCGAAGGCTTTGGTTCCCTTGCCTTGAAGACTTGGGGATTCTTCAAGACTCCCAAGTGTGTGGAACCCATCTCCAATGCTCTCACACATGTGTGAGAGCATCTTAGAGTGAATGGGATTCCCTTGGAGAGTAAGACTATGACAAGTGTCATACCTTATCCTCTTGGAGTCCACCTTGTTAGATTCCTCCTCTCCACCTTTTTTCTCACACATGTGTGAGACCACATGTGGAGAGGGTGAGCCTTTGTGGGATGGTAGAGTGACATTTGTCAATTCCACATCCCATGGAGCTTGCAAGTGGGTTGTGAGGAGGAATGAGAAGGTGACATGTGTCACCTTCTCATTCCTCAAGGCTCTTGAAAAGGTCCTATAATACTCCCTCTTTGAGAGAGGGAGAGGGTTCTCTATTGTCACTTATTTTCTATTATGATGGCATTTTTTGGGAGTTAGCTAGATTTGGAGACTTGGAGCCAAGAGTTGGAGAAGGTTGGAAATCTATTCATCAAGTTTCCTCCATTATTGGGATTTCATAGGTAAGATTCAAGGCTTGAAGCCTTTCTCATGTTTTTAAATTTCATTGTGTGCTTGTGTTTTGAGTGTTTGTGACATTTTGCTATGTGGGGTTTTTTGTGGGAGTTTGTATGAGACTCTCCATTTTTGGAAGAGCTCAACATGTATGGGGTGGGAGAGGAGTGAAGCTCCTCAAGGTCACCCTCCTGTTCTACTTTTCATATTTGTGGCCATATGAGTATTTGGAGGTGTATGGAGATATTATTGAGAAGGCAAGAGTGCCTTGAGTTGTTATTTTAGTTGGGATTATTTTCTATGGCTTGAGGGCTTGTTATTGAGATTCATGAGATTGGGTTTTTGGAGTGCACCTCTTGAGTAGAGAGTTGTCCACTCTTCTACCCCCTTGAATCCATGAAATAGATTCCATTGTGTGTTAAACCATGGGATGGGTGTTCTTCTCATTTGTATGTGTTTGCTCCATGTGTGTGGTGTGACATCCGTGTGCAGGTTATCTCCTAGCTCAGGAGTGATCCTATTTGGATCAATGGTAGGGTGGAGAGCATTTTGGTGGCCTCGAAAGTTTCTCTTTAAGTGTTATTTTTGCAGGTTGATTTTTGAGTCATTTGGAACTTGAAAGAAGATTTTATCATGTTGGTGTTTTATCTTGTTTGGCTATTTGAGAGCCATAGCCAACAGACCTTATTGTAAAAAAAGGTGTATGAGAGAGTGAACTCCCTTATTGGGTCATAAGAGAAATATTTCTATGTTCATGTTAATGCCTATGGGGTTTGTTGTGTTGTGTTTCAATGCTCTCCTTAAGGAAAGGAAATATTATTTCACTATCTTTATTGTTGTGCAAATAAATTATGTTGTTGTATTGCATTTTGGTGTTCAAGAAGAAAATATATGTGGTTGTTTTATTTCTATGGTTTTCAAAAAAAAGAAATATAAGTTGTTGTTTGCTTTGCTGAGTTTCAAGAAATGAGGAAATGCATTTAAAACTTGTTCTAGGTTCAAAATAAAAATAAAAATAGTAGTTGTTGTCTTTTATTTATTTAACAAAAAAATATATGTACATGAGAGGGAAATGGTGGTTTTGAATGTATCTTTAGTTTCAAAAAAAAAAAGTATATAACTAATGTAGTTTGTTGTTCACTTTCCATTTACTTCGAAAAAAGTTACAGTAGAAAAAAATAGTTGCAGTATTCTTTATTAAAAAAAATCACATTCATATATATATATATATATATAGTCAAATGTAGAACACAACCTCTGTAAAAAAATATAAAACTCAAATTTATATATATGTATATTTGAGAGTGTATATATATATATATATATATATATATATATATATATATATATGTATGTACACACACACACACACACATACATGTATGTATATATATATATATATATAATATATATATATATATATATATATATATATGTATGTATGTATATATATAGATACTATCAAATGTAGAACACAACCTCTGTAAAAAAATATAAAACTCAGATTTATATATATATATATGTATATTTGAGAGTATATATATAAGTATATATATATATATATATATATAAAAGTATATATATATGTATGTACACACATATATATGTTTGTGTATACATATATATACATATGTATATATGTATATATATATATAATTTAAATTTATGACAAATTGTTGTTTTATTAAGAAAAAGAAATGCCAGTAGTGAATATATATATATATCATATACCTTTTATACATTGGATTAGAATAAAATATATTAGAAAAGAGATTAAAAAAAATTTAGAGGAAAGCCCTAATGGGTTGACGTTTCCTTTTCTTTATTTTTTTGTTTGCATCAAATAAAAAGGGCATAGAGATGGGGGGTGGTGACAACCATGCCACTACCCCAATTAACATAGAAAGATTGGGGGGTGGGGGGGGGACGGACCCCCCACCCACCACTCAACCATTCGATGGAATGGTGGGTGGGGCATTTGCCCCACCCCCAACCTCTTTCCTCTCCATAAAATGCTACCACTGGCATAAGATTTTGCTGCCTCTGTGATCCGCCATTGCCTGTGCATCCATCCTCAAACCATTGATGACCATCCCTCAGTCATTTGGCTCTCCTTCATACCTGTACCTTGTTGCCATATATATATATATATATTAGTTTGTAAAAAAAAGGAATTATATTTTTATACTCAAGTAACAATATAGAACCATCTCTAGTTCCTTGGATATGGAAACAGATCAAATAGATAATTACAAAAAATATATATATATATATATATATATATATATATATATATATATATATTAGTTTGTAAAAAAAAGGAATTATATTTTTATACTCAAGTAACAATATAGAACCATCTCTAGTTCCTTGGATATGGAAACAGATCAAATAGATAATTACAAAAAAAAGTAAAATATAGGGAGCCTGAATTAAAAATAGATAAAACTATATTTAGTTTAAACCTCTATGGAAACCCTCTTCCCTGGCTACCCATCTCTTCATACCTACAACACAAGGAAACATATAGAAGAGAAAATAATGCAGAGAAACCCTAGAAAAGAGAGAAGAAAAACTAGGGTTAGAAAAGGAGAGCATAGGAAAACAAAATAGAAAGAGGGGATGCGATTAGGGTTTTCTATTTGTGAGGAATATTTTATGTTTTGAGCATTCTAGGGTTAGGGAGATTGAGTGGAGGTTAATTAGAAAAGAAATTAGAATTTTATTAAGCTTATGGAGTGCACATGATATTTCTTCCCTCCCATTTACCTTTGGGGATTTAGATATAATTTTTTTTATGCCCAATTTATTTCCTTGTATTAATTCTTTTAGTTGGGTGATTTTGGTTATTTCACTTTATGTATTAGTTTATGTAGAGGGGTAATTTTATAATGTGGCAATTTTGGTGGAATGAAATAAAAAAATCTAGTGGATTTATTTAAATGGAGATTCTAGTATTTGTATTGAGAACTTAATTTAAGCGTTAGTGTAATGTCAAAAAATGTCCCCTTGGGGGCTTTTCCCTGATAAGGTTTAGCTCCCGGGTCTTTAGAGTGCATTTAGGACATTTTAGTTCATCTTTTAGCATCCTGATGGAATGAGACCTAGGTTTCATGGAAAATGGGACCTAAGAGGACCCCTTGAGTTGTACCCTACATAAAAGAAGGGGGGAGGACTTGGGTGTCCATGCCCTAGTCCTGCCCTATTTTAGGGCAGTCCCATTTTCTGATTGTCAATTGGTGGCCATTATTAGGTCCCTTTGCCAACATGGTAAGTTTGAATTTCAAATATCTTGGTGGAATGCTTGTAGATGCATATATAAGAAAGCTTAGGCATTCACTTGTAAACTAGATTTCAACTAGATAATCATTGTGAACTCTAGGTATTCTCAAGGTGATTAAAGGCTTTCTATTGTGTTGCAAAAGCAGACTTGTATGTTTTGTGTGTTGATATTTGTAGATTTGAGCATCGATCTCCTCATTGCATGAAGAGAATCTTCCTCCATGAGAGCTTCACTACAAGGTGACATATCATTGTGTTTTTATCATTGATTCCTTTGGTTTTGGCCTTTACCTCTCAAGGGCATGCCCTCTTTATCTGACAAAGCTGTTTGGAGACTTAAATGTCCTCTGGGGTTTGACTAAGGTAAACCTCTAAACACCACAACCCCCAAACTAAGTCTTGTGATTGCAGGTTACAAGTTTCACATCTGGAAAAAGTGGAGTTGCAGGAAGGTTGGGGAGACCTTAGGGATTCAGGATTTGAAGGAAAGATAGACAAAGGAGCACTTCTGGGACTAGGGTGCTCACTCCAATGTCCTCCGCAGATAGATTTCAGGAAACAAAAGTTACATGGCTAATCAATGTCTAAAAGAGGTCTAGATTCCCCTAAAAAATAGGTACCTTGGACTTGGACGCCCACTCCAGTGTCCCCGATTGTTCCTCATTGGAACCCCGAAAACAAGTATTTTGTAATTTGGTATTTTACTCCCTTCTGCAAGAGTTTTTTCCGTAATTCATCAATTTGCTGTCTTATTTGCATAATTAAGGTTTTAATGGTCAATCAGACATAAGAGAAGGAAAAATTCATAATTAATTCCCTAATCCAAGTTTCCCTTCATTAGTAAGTGATCTAGGGTATGATAGTGCTTGCCACTCGACCTTAGATCCTTTAGTGTTTAGTGGAGAGGCAGATTTTAACATCTAACAAGAGATTAACAAAATCTAATTTTACCCTAAACTTTTTGGTGAACCCATGTCTTTGAACTTAAATTGCAACTTTCTGCATGTTTCTCTGTATATTTGGTGTAATTTCATTCATTCATATAGGTATTTAATTTATTACATTGAGAAAATTTTTTAAAAAATGAAAAATTGGAAAAATACAAAAAAAATGCATTGTTGGGTTTACTAAATTGTGTCAATTCTTCCTAAATTTTTCTAATTCATGGTTTTTGCATTGTATCTGATATAAACTATAGAAAAATACAAAAATTCAAAATCTTTCTTTGCATTTGCATCATTTAATTGCTAGGGTTTTGTGGAAATTTTCACAATTTTTAGATAACCTAGTAATTCCAAAATCTAGGGTTTGTAGGCAAAATCTTTTATCAGATTTTTCTACTAATTTTAGAGGCTCATTCAAATTTACATTTGGATTTAGTCTTACATTTTAGTGTGAATTTGTATTTAAATTTAAATTACTTGCATTTTTTCATTGAAAATTTCAACAAAAACTAGCAATTTTGGTGCATTTTCATTAAATTTGCATGGGAATTTTGCATGATTAAGCTTGAAAATTATTTCCAGATCTAAGAGTATGTAATTTATATTAAAAATTATACTTCAAACCATTCTCATAGTAATTTGTCTCAAGATCTCAAACCTAGGGCTTCAAAAACAACAATTTTCTCTAAAATCGACCTTATGGACTCTCCAAACTTGCACCGTAGGGGTGTTGTGAAGGATATTTTAGCATTATTTTGATTTTACTAGGGTAATAATTTTCTTCCCCTCATAAAAATCTTCACAACACCCTTTTAACGGGCTCTTATAGTGAAAATTTGGCAAAAACTACACATTTTGACCATTTTTACCCTAGGGTTTGACCTAGTTTGCACTCCAAGTGTGTTGTGATCAATTTTATGGATTGAGGTGACTTATATTACTTATATTATTCTATTTACCTCCTAAAATTCCTTACAACATCCCTTTTTCTAGGTCTTGGAGTTGAAAAACCATGAAAATTTGCATATTTTACTATATTTTCACTAGGGTTTGACCTTAAGTGGTGTTAAAATAATGTTGTGTTGGGTATTTTGGCACCAAATGGCTGTTATTACTGATATTATTTTCTTTCCATCAACATTTTCCTCACAACACCTTTTGTTATGCTCTTTTGCATTGAATTTTGGTGAAAAAAGTGCCTATTTTGACATATCTTCACTATATTTTGACTTGGCATTATCTTGGATTTACAACAAGAGTGTGTTGAGAGTGATTATATTTCTGTTTTGGACTGATATCAGACATATAACTTGATTCCCTTGACTGAAATCCTTACAACATCCTTTGTTTCATTCTTTTACATTGAAACGTATCAAAAAATCAAGCATTTTGGGTTGTTTTTGCTCTTGTCTTTTGCACTGATTTAGAAAAGCTTTCAAAAATCTGATATTGCATTGATTTGAAAACATATATCATGGCTAATTATTTAGAAGAGTTGTTTGCATAAATCATAGACATTGAACATTTCTCTAAATTCACTGATAAACATCCTGAAGTCCTGGAACAAATAGCACACATTTATGATGTTGATCTCTCTATGTGCTCTACATATGAAATCCATTGTTACATAGATGATTTTGATAGCTTCACAAGCTTGATGGGAATATACCCTTCGATATTAAATGATCTCACTAAATTCATGATCAATAATACATATACTAGTGATGATCTTAAAATGTTAGATGAAGCCTTGGATGATTTTATGGGAAATTCTACTATGGCACCTATTGATAAAACATGTGATGATAACTCTATTTTACCTTATGATCCTTGTCCAAAGGTTATTCCCCCTCATGAGGACACTTTTATGCAAGAGGATGATTTCATTGACACATCTATTAACATCATAGCATCAAGTCTTCATTCTAATTCTCACTCTGGCCAAGATGAAGCGTTAGAAAATGAAGAGCCATTACCACTTTGCCATTCCAATGCTCTCCCTAGCCAAGAGGAAGCATTAGTGAATGAAGAACTCCCTTCAACAAAGAGCATTCCATAGGTAGATGAGGAGCTTTCATCTAACATCAATCAAAACTCTATGCATGAAACTTCTTTGGATCATCCTAGCAACCTTGTTCCTTTAGTTGCTTGTTCACATAACTTGGATTTCACTAAGGAAGAGAAGACCTTTAATGTCCATCCTTTGTTTGAATATTTAAATCATTTGGACATCACTAAGGATGTAGTCCTAGTGGATGAGGAGAAGTCTCTCACATTAAATCCTTCAAGGATGGATGTTGAGATCACTTAAAATAATTTTCTTCTCCCACCACCTAAGAGGATAGCGAATATGGGTACTAATGAACTTCAACAAGAAAACATTCAACCTAACATTAAATCAAACCTCTAAGGACTTACAACTGAACAACATGAAAATAAGAACAAAAGTTGGGCTATAGTACCTTATACAACTCTCCCCTCTAGCATTAGAGATTGGGAAGACATCGACCCACCCAATGATGACTTCTAACATGGACCTTACAGGTAATTATCTCTAACCCTTTATCTCTCTCATGATATGCTTCCCTCATGATGTGTTGTGTTGTTTAGGCCTCCTGGGATGACCTCAGATTCTCCCATAAGGTCTAGGATACCAAAAGACTACCTCTGTTGTGACCTTCTTCTATTTGTATCATCATTCTTCTATATTACCTCTATCTCTGATTTCACTGTTGCATGTTGTGTCTTACAGACATAGCGTTGCGGTAGGTGACTTGGGGCCACCCTCCTACATGACTGTCCCTAAGACACTTGTTTCTCCTCTCTTATTTATTGTTTCCCTTCCTCTAGTGTTTCCATCTAGTAGGCGGATGATGACAAACATTTATACTGATGCGGACCTAGTGTCCCTTTCGAGAGCAATCAAAAAATGGACTTATTTCCTAATATGACGATAGGGTTGTATATCGTATTCGACGCTTGGCTAGTGGAACCACTCATGCTTTCCACATAGTGAATTTGATGATGTTTCTATTGCATTTACAAACCTTAACAATACTGCTTCTCTATGCACCTTTGTTTGCCTTTGAATCTAGCCTTGGCGGTACTCGATTTAGAGAGCTTCGTGATATAGCCTCACAATTATCCTCAAACTCTGAATTCATTGTATAACCTTGGCTCTTTGTGTGGTTAATCATATGCATTGATGTTGTTGTTTATCATGATGTTGTATACACTAACATGTTTCTTGTAGGGATGTGTTTTTGGGAACACTTGGCAATCGTAAAGTACATTTCACCTCCAGGGGGCATGGGCTTTGCAAAAGTTAGTGTTCCCTTGTGTGTTTTGTTCCTACCTTAACGTGCTTGATATCAGTCACTGATATCAACCACCTTAAGGTGGGGGCATATAAGGTAAGTTGTCTATTATAAATGTTAGCAATGTGTTTGACCTTAGATGCATAGACTTGTGCCCCAGAGTAGTGCATTGTGCATCCTAAGTTTGTTTGCAATCAATCAATCAATCATGTAAGCCCTCTATGGAGGTGGGATATCATGCATTTCCTTTTTCTTAAGCCCTCTACAAAGGCAGGGATGGTGTATTTCTCAGAGTAGATTGCATCATCCTATCATTTTCAAAAGTCCTCTGCGGAGGCAGGGAACGGTTCTGTGACTAACTCAACCCTTAAGCGTGTCTTCGGTGATTGTTGTGGCGAAGCCCAATCGTCGGTGTGTGCCTGTAATGTGCTTGAGATGGTGTTGGACCTAGAAATAGGTACACAGCATCGCTTGTCTATCATGTTTTCTCCATGTCTTCAACTGTGTGTGTTTTGGCGTGTTTGTTTTATATGGCGTGTTTGTTGCCCCATATGCATAGACCAGCACCTTTGAGTAGTGCTTCATGCATTTTGGGAGGTTTTACATGTGTGTTGCCCCATATACAGAGACCAATGCCTTTGAGTAGTGCTTCTTGCATTTTTGGAGGTTTGTTTACTTTCTAGTACTTGCATTTGCATTTCATATATATGAGAAGAAGAAAAGAAAAGATATCATTTCTGTCTTCCATGCATTAATGTGTCTTCCATGCATTGACTATCTACGTCATGTTCTATGTGACTGTAACTATTTTCTTGATGTTTTGTGTGCCTATTACTGTCTTCTATGTGATTGGTGTGTCTTCTCCATGTTTGACGTATTTTCTATGTTTGTGACCTTACTTTAATGTATGTATGGGCTTCATGTTTATACATACATTAAAGTGGGGGCTAAATGTAACATTAAAAAATGTCTCCTTGGGGGCTTTTTCCTCATAATGTTTAGCTCCAGAGTCTTTAGAGTGCATTTGGGACATTTTAGTTCATATTTTAGCATCCCGATGGAATGAGACCTAGGTTTCATGGAAAATGGGACCTGGGAGGACCCCTTGAGCTATACCCTACCTAAAATAAGGGGGAGGACTTGGATGCCTGCACCCTAGTCCTTACCTATTTTAGGGTAGCACCAATTTCCAGGTGTCGGTTAGTGACCGTTATTAGGTCCCTTTGCCAACACAGTAAGTTTGAATTTCAAATATCTTGGTGGGAGTGCTTGTAGATACATATATAAGAAAGCTTAGGCATTCATTTGTAAACTAGATTTCAACTAGATGATCATTGTGAACTCTAGGCATTCTCAAGTTGATTGAAGGCTTTCTATCGTGTTGCAAGAGTAGACTTGTATGTTTTGTGTGTTGATATTTGCAGATTTGAGCATCAATCTCCTCATGGCATGAAGAGCATCTTCCTCCATGAGAGCTTCACTACAAGGTGACATATCATTGTGTTTTTATCATTGATTCCTTTGGTTTTGGCCTCTGCCTCTCAAGGGCATGCCCTCTTTATCTGACAAAGGTGTTCAGATACTTAAGTGTCCTCCGGGGTTTGACTAAGGCAAACCTCTAAACACCACAACCCCCAAACTAAGTCTTGTGATTGCAGGTTACAAGTGTCACATCTAGAAAAAATGGAATTGCAGGAAGGCTAGGTAGACCTCAAGGATTCAGGATCTGAAGGAAAGATAGACAAAGGAGCACTTTCGGGACTAGGGCACTCGCACCAGTGTCCTCCATAGATAAATTTCAGGAAAAAGAAGTTACAGTGCTGATTAGTGTCTGAAAGAGGTCTAGATTCCCCCAAAAAGTTGGTACCTTAGACTTGGGCACCCGCTCTAGTGTCCCTGACTATTCCACTTTGGAACCCCCAAAATAGGTATTCTATAATTTGGTATTTTACTCTCGTCTACAAGAGCTTTTTTCATAATTCATCAATTTACTGTCATATTTGCGTAATTAGGGTTTTAATGGTCAATTGGACATAAGAGAAGGAAAATTTGATAATTAATTCCCTAATCCATGTTTCCCTTCATTAGTAAGTGATCTAGGGTATGATAGTGCTTGCCACTCAACCCTAGATCCTTCAATGTTTAGTGGAGAGGTGGATTTTAACATCTAACAATAAGAGATTAACAAAATCCAATTTTACCCTAAATAATTAGATCTTATTATTTAATTTAATATATTCTAGGGTGTAGTTATTTTAACAAATTTTAATTAATTTTATTTAAATCTTAGGGTAGGACAAATGATGCTTTGGGACTATAGTTAATTTAATTGGGTGTATTGTTTTATTTAATTATTTTAATTTTTGAAGGCATGGTAGGAATTTAATTTTAAATTATTTTTCCATGAACGCTAATAAGGCGTTATGCTGCCAAATTTTTTTTAGGAATTAGGAATGCTTATTTAATTGTTTTAAAATTTATGCATCAAATTTATATTTTGTTGTTATATGCGTTGATGAAATTTTTATTTAATCAAATTACTATAGTGCTAGGCTTTTGGATTTCGACACATGCCAAAATCCCTCCACTTTAATTAGGAAACTTAGGGTTGTTTTCAAAATCAAATCTAAACCTAATGGAGATGTTCTTTGCATCGCATGACCCATTAGTAGGCTTTCATCTTGGAGGGGTTGCGAAAGGTGTTTGTACTACCTCGTCGATCGATTGACCTATTGCACCCTTATGTGTATGCCACTGAGCACACTGATGTGTGCGAGGGGGTTTATAGGGATGCGTGGGAAATTTGTTGGTATTTCATGTCATGACCACATGACAAATGTAGACATGACACATGTGTTGTGTGTTGTGACCACATGAGAAATGTGGGCATGATAGAAGGGGGAATATAAACAAGCCGGATATGCCCGCAATTAAGAAAATTTGTAGAAACTATTCAATGACACAAGATGGAGTAAGAGCACCAAGGTCTCTCAAAGGAAAATATGATATAGGGTAGTTAATGGAAGAGTTTTCAAACTTGAAGATAGACATTCTAGTTCAACTTAATACCACCTTAGATGGGATTCATGTGAAAAACAAAACTAGTGAACCCCTATCAATTTACTGCTCTAGGTGCAAAAATAAACACTTTTGAAGAGAATGCCCTTGGTAAAATCTGAGATCTACTAGATCCATGATAAAGAGCATCCTAATAACCACTGTGATCAACTCCCAACTTTGAAGAGGCTGACTGAAAAGAATGCTCAAATGGAAGAGGAGTTGAACTATGTAGGATAGAAGCAAGTTAGTCATTTTCCTTACAACCAATATCCAACTCAAGCTTCTTATAGGGGCCATTCAAATTAGGGGAATAAATAATGGAATTCATCATGGCATGGAACTTAAAACAATCCTCCATGGGTACCACAAGACTAGTCAAACCAGAAGTGGCAACACCAACAATGGCCAATCCAACCTTGGACCAATCAACATTGACCACAACAATTTCCATCATAATTTGGACCACAAAATATGCAACCTCAATGGGGTCCTCAATAGAACTATAACTAGAAATTCCAAGGCCAACCAAGATGCTTCCTAGACCAACAACAAGGACTTCTAACTGGACCAACAAACACACAGGGACAACCTCAAAATGAACTAGTTATCCAAACACCTCTACTAGCTCAACCTATAGAAAACCCATGCAATAAACAAGAAGAAGCTATATATATGACTGAGAAAAAAAATATGGCTAGTATAAATTATGTTCACTTGAATAACCTCTAGCTACATTCTGGGAAACCTCTCCCAAGAACGTCTCCCCCACTTATTGTTTAAATCACAGATGAAGTGATACTTGAAAATCCATCCCATCAACCCCAGGAGGAGATTATAGTTGAAAAAGTGCCACAAGAACAACCCTTAGATTACTCCAGAGTTCCTCCTAAAAGAACAGCTCCAGAGATCACCTCCAAAGTTGCTTCCAAACTACACTTTGGAGCTACTTTGGAGACTAAAAAATATGCACCATGCCCAGAATTGCTCAAACAACATGCTTCCCAAAAAATAGTCGCACAAAACAAATCCAACCCACCATTGAATCTAAACTGCTTCAAGAAATCAAACAACTAAACATTGAAATACCACTCCTTCAGGAAATTAGAGATATTCCTAAACTAAATCAGTTTATTAAACAAAATTGTGTCAGAACTCAGGGTAGGAAGAAAAACTTTCCCACCACTATTCAAGTGGAGGGGAAAGTGATGGATCTACTAGCGAGGGAAATACTCCTCCCAAAATATGGGGACCCTGTAAATCCTATCATCATAGTCCACATCTTAAGAGTATAGATATACAATGTTTTAGTTAAGTTAGGAGAAGCAATAAATGTCATGATAGTTCACACTTTGAATAAGTTGGCTATCATAGGCCTTCAGGCCACTTCCACAATTTTACAATTGGCTGATCAATTAGTAGAAATTCCAAAGGGAGTGTTGACTGATGTCCCTGTTATTGTGGAACCATTGGAATTCCTAGTTGAATTTCTGATCTTAGAGCCAAGGAACCAAAGAAATGCCTACCCTCTAAGTTTAGGCAGACCATGGTTGACTACTGTAACAACATCCATTGACTGTAGAACTAGGGATATGGTCATATCGAATGGCATAGACATGGAAAAATATTCGTGTATCCCCCAGCTAAGCCATCCATACATTATTTAGGTAAAGTATGTGTAGATGAGCACAATAACATGGAAAACAATGCTTCCTTAGCTATGATCACCATCACATAACACTTAGGGGAATTGGAAGAGGAGATAAATTATGATACCCCTAAAGATATAACTCACATGCTCATTGAAAAAGACACAATAGACTCAGCTCAATACTTAAGGAAAGAACTTTTGATTACTGCCCATTGTACCCTTGCTAATGTCATTCCTTGTGGAGAAACTTTCTACAGAGACCTAGCCACTTTTCATTTACTACTCCCACATTCTTTCCCTCTTAACACCATGAGTCCAAAATATGGGGTAGGAGCATCCATGGAACAAATCACAAAGCAAATCATGGTCTTACCTGGGAAAACACTTAACATCAATACTCAGTTGACATCACAAAAAGAGGGGGTACTTCTTGATCTTCCCATATCCCATTCAGAAGTTTTTGCTTGGGAATATAAAGACAAGAAGGGTATAACCCTTGAAATTTTCAACCATCATATATATACAGAGGATGTTAAGCCAATTAGATAACCCCAAAAAAGATTAAACCCTACACTCAAAGAAATTGTAAAAATTGAGATAGAAAAAATTTTGCAAGATAGATTCACTTACCCTATCGCACATAGCTAGTGGGTTCCCCCTTGGTTATAATGCCCAAATAGAATGGGAAATGGAGAGTATGTATTGATTATAAGGAGATGAATAAGGCCACAAAAAAAAATTATTTTCCCTTGCCATTTATTGACCAAGTACTAGATAACCTATTAGGAAAGAAGTAATTTTCATTCATAGATAGGTTTAGTGGATACAATCAGATCCAAGTGGTACTAGAAGACCAAGACAAGACCACCTTCACATGATCATGGGGAACCTTTGCATAGAGATTTCTTCCATTTGGCCTGAGTAATACTCTAGCTACTTTTTAGAGGGTTCTTTTATCCATTTATGTTGAACTGGCTAATGAGAGTATGGAGGTCTACACTATTTATGGGAATACCTTTGAAGAAGCCCTAAATTTTTTGGAAAAAGTGTTGCAATGTTGTGAAAAGAATCAATTGTTCTTAAGCCCATGAGAAATGTTTTATGATGGTGGAACAAGGAATTAACCTTGGGCATCATATATCAGTAGAAGGAATCAAGGTAGATGAAAACAAGGTAGAGGTGATTAAACAATTGCCTCAACCTAAAAACCAAACTAATGTCAGGAGTTTCTTGGGTCATGCAAAATACTATAGGAGGTTCATAGAAAATTTTAACAAGATATCAACCCCAATATTTTCCCTACTAACCAAGGACACTAAATTTCATTGGACAGAAGATTGACAAACATTTGTAACCATCAAATAGAAACTTACAGTCACACCTATTTTAAAAGGACCTAATTGGAATCTACCATTCCACATCTAGATAGATGCATCAAATGCATCAATAGGAGTAGTCTTGGGATGAAAAGAAGAAGGGGAAGGTATGCATGCAATCTATTACATAAGTAAAAACCTTACTCCTTCTGAGAAGAACTATGCAACAACTAAAAAAAATATCCTGGTTGTCATCTATGCCATCAATAAATTCAGACATTACATCACATGATACAAAAATTTTGTACACACTAATCATGTAGCCATTAAATATTTAATGAACAAACCTGTACTAGGTACAAGAATCATCAGATGGCTATTACTATTGCAAGAATTTGATATCAGTATCATCGATAACCCAAGAAAGTTTAATTTGGTTGCTAATTTTCTGTCAAGATTGCATACATGTGGAGAGAACAATCGATGGAAAATAGGTTTCCAGATGAAATTTTGTTTGTTGTTTCTTCTGTCACACCTTGGTTTGCTAATATACCCAACTTATTAGCTATAGGCTTCTTTCTTTCTCATTTTACTTCCAAATGAAAAGAGAGATTAGTAAAGGAAAGTTTTCCTTATAAATAGTTAAATGGTTTGTTGTCTAAATATGGCCCTAACTTTGTGTTGTGTAAGTGTTTAAGAGCTGATGAAATCTTTGATGTGTTAAGGGCATGCCATATGATGAACCCATAAGAGGACATTACTCCTCACAAAGGACAATCCACAAGATTATTGGAGCTGGTTATTATTGGTTATCTCTCCACAGAGATGTGAAGAGATATGTGAAGCAATGTGATCAATGCCAAAGGATGGGTCAACCAGCCTTCACACAGGAGATGGCACTACACCCCTAGGTGGTTTTAGAACCATTTGAGCAATGGGGTGTGGATTTTATTACACCCATCTCTCTAGCATCCGTAGGGAAAGAATACATCTTGGTATGTACTGATTATGTGACCAAATGGGTAGAGGTCCAAGCATTACAATTTGCCAAAGAAGAAAAATTTGTTGATTTCTTGTATAGTAGAATTTTTCTAAGATTTGGAGCCCCAAGAGAAATCATTTCAGATAGAGGTCCACAATTTATCTCTCAATTGATAAAATCTTTCATAGATTTGTATAAAGTCAAGTACAGGAAGTCCACACCTTATCATCCCAAGCAAATGGGTAGGTGGAGGTGACAAAAAGAGAGCTAGAAAACATTTTGACAAGGATAGTAGTAATGAATAGAAAAGATTGGGCCAATAGATTACATGAAGTAGTATGGGCTTACAACAAAACATGGAAGTCAACAAAAATAATCTCACCTTATAAACTTGTCTATGGGAAGAAATCTATATTGTTAATAAAGTTTGAAAATTACAAACACTTAGGACATCACTAGATATTGGACTATCATTATCTATAGCACAACAAGATTGGATTCTTCAACTCAATGAATTGGATGAAATCAGTAGGGAGGCCATCCAATAGATAGGCTTCATTTAGAACCAAAGGAAGCAGTGGTATGACCAATACATCAAGAAGAGAATATTTTAGCAAGGAGACTGGGTTCTCTTATATGATTCCAAGTTCAAGGAATTCAAGGGGAAATTTCTAACCCATTGGATGGGACCTTACCAAATCAGAGAAGTCTATGACAACAAAATAGTCTAGTTGGCACCCATTGATGGAGTGGAAAACACATTTTTGGTGAATGGTTATAGGATTTGCCTCTACCAGTGGCCAACCACAAAGGAGGAGTTTGTCAAGGATGTGTGCTCTGTGATAGAGGTCACACTCTCTTGCACAAGTTGAGAGGATGATGAATTAAAAAAATCTAAAAAAAAACAAAATAAATAAAAATAAATAAAAAGAAGGTTTGAAAACTAGTAAAATGGTGGCACTTCTAAAAAAAGGAAAAAATAAAAAATAAAAATAAAAGAGGAAGACTGAAAACTAGTCCAATGGTGATCTTTCTCACTAAGGGAACTGAAACTAGCAACTGGCGGTTCTCTTTTTGATATAGGTATTAAGCAGGAGCATCTCTAGAGCTGATTAGGAGCACCTTTGGAGCCAGTTAGGAGCACCTCTAGTGCTCTAGCAATAAAGAGGATTCAAGACCTCTAGATCTTACTTTTCAAAACGTCTAAGGAAGGGCACTCAAAAAGAGGTAGTGAAGTCATCATGACTTTATACACCTCACCTTCAAAAAGAAGGATAGGTCACAAGCACTCATTACACTCAGCCGCTGGTGACTCCTGTTTAAAATCATTGTTGACACAATCTGCTGACAATAGAGTTGTCTCATCAACCATCAGTTTAACAAGGATCTTGTCATTTCACATCTTGTGGGCATCATGACAATAAATTGTGAAGGATACACATGTAGGAGTGGTCACAACACATCTTGTGGAGGTGGCAACATGAAACCCTAAGCATGATAACTAATTGTCACAATGATAATCCAGGTATTTATCTTAGTTAACTAATTATGAAAAAAAAATTATTTTTCATTTTGTGCAATTCACCTGGACTCTCGTGCATTGTCATTATTCCCAAATAAAATCTAATGCATGTCAAACCTAATTATTCACCTGACACGTCAGATCTATAACTTTGAAGTGACATACCCCCTTGCAAAACATAATAAATCACAATTTCTAAAATTGCAACCCATAGCTCCACCTCAACTGACTGAGTAGTCATTAGGACAAGCAAAAGAAATTCAACTCCAAATTTTAGGAAATAGAGAGATCTGGAGGTGAGATAGGTCTGTTGTAAGAGGTTTAGGGAAAATAAGTGGACAAATTTAAGGGTTTACAAGTAGAGGGGGATAAATCACCACCAAGTTGCAGTTTGTTTGAAGGCATCAGGGTTAAAAAGAAATCAGAGTTAGAGATAGCAGAGGGACTACTACAAGATCAAGCATCTACTGACATTCTAAGGGCTATAGGATGGCTTGAATTCTTGGAGAAATTTGAGGGTTATAGGATATCTAGACTCCTAGAAGAAGGTGAGAGGTTCTATCACCTAAAAACTCTATATATTGATTTAATTAAAGCTTTCTCCATAGATAATCACCTTGAAATACAAACACACATGAATAAGGGAGAAGTTAAGGGAATTGTCAGAACCACCCTTCCTCAACCATGGCAGTCCTTGGCCATGTGGTTAATGAAGTATTTCACTTGTGATGGCCAGTTCTCACTAGTATTAGGACCCATTATGAAAATGCTAATCTTTCTAAGGCATGGTCACACACACCCTGAATATAAGATCAATTTGCCTAACTTCCTATTTTCTACAATCACATCATTAGGAAAAATACTAGCAAGGAAATGGTCTACTTAAACACCATGGCCTCATATACCTTATTATCAAGCATCATTTTAACTCCAAGAGGGGAGGGGAGGCCCTATGGAAAGAATTTCTAGATAATACTCATAGGCCCAAGAAAAAAGGGGAAGAAAGAAACAATAGATTCACCATCCTCCACTCAGGAGATTAGGGAGGAAAGGCCAACACCACCCACTTCTTCCCCATTTATTGAGAAGAAGAAAAAGTGCAAAGGAATTCTAGGGGAATCATCTGCTACACCAGAACATGAAGAGGCCATACTTGAGGAAGAATCCCACAAAACACCCCATAAAGCAAAATAGAAATTAACTTTAGCTAAGGAATCCACCCCATCACAAAAGAAGAGAGGTGTTATAAGTTCTCCTCAAGTTTCAGAAAGGGTAAGTGAAGAAGAAAGAGTAGAAGAGCCTACGAAGACTCCCAAACGCCAAAAACATAAAAACAAGAATGAGGACCTAACCAGTACAAACACTCCTCCCATTTCATGAAGGAGAAAAAGAAGGAGGGTAACTGAGGAAAGCACTTTAGAGATCCATATTCCCCAAACTACCAAGGCACCTAAGGTTACATCTAGTGAGCATTAAAAAAAAAACTTCATTTCAGAAGAAGAGACACCAGTGCTAGAGAGATAAGAAAAGAAAGTGTTTCAGAGAAGCCAATAGAAAAGACATCAAACTTAGATGGAGAAAGACACTATACTCCTTGTTGAGATGCTTGTTGGATTTAGGAACTCAATGACGCCTCCTAACGATCAAGATGGGCCATCACATGCCCAAGAATCTATTGAAGACATAGATACAAAAGAAAAGAGGGAATCCACATAGATGAAAGGGGCAAAGGGAGAAGAAGAGAAGGGTGGTATTGAAGAATAGGGGGATATTGGAGTGTAGGAGACAAACATGATAGAGGGGTTGGAGATAGGAAGCTTCTCCCATCCTTCTGATCAAAAGGATATTGAGATATCAAAAGAGCAGTAGCTAATGGAGGAAATTGATAAATTAAAAAGATAGTTGTGGAGTAAACAATTGATTATCACAGACCTTAGAAAGGGCATTCAAGAAAAGAAATTAGCTAAGGACCAAGAAATCAATGACCTAAAGGAACAAATGGAGAAGAAAGAAAATGTCATTGAGACAAAAGAAGATAAGATTAAGAAGAAGGATGCAAAGATAACACAAAGAGGTATTCACATCTCTGATGTTGTCAAAACCAAGGATAACAGCATCACCTTAATCTCAACCCTAATTTAGAAACTGTACAATTAGGCTTGGGAGTTAACAAAGGCCCAAAAAATTGATGATCAGGCAAAATTGATTAAAGAAATGGCTATTTCAATACTTAAATGTGATCAAGCTACACAAACTAACATCTCTTTGAGGACATTTCAGCTCGATGTCCCTAGGGAATTGTTAAATTGGGAAAGAAGGTGTCGAGAACTATTAGGTACAACTATCATGATATAGTTACAAAGGTCAATCACTATGATGACTAACAAAATAAAAACCCTAGAAGAGAAAGTAATGACTGTAGCCAATCTTTCAACATAAATACTCTTGTGTAGACCACCTAATGGTAATTATGTTGTGTTTTTACAAGAACTGGTCTTTCAAAGAAAACTCTCATTGGTTCTCTCTAACCTCACTGAAACCATAAAGGATAGGAATGATTTCCTTAAAGTGTACATGCAGAGTAGTGATGAAGAAAAGAACTTCCTTAGTGAGTTGTTTTTTGCATAATTTCTTTATTGAAGACCACACATTCTTTATCAATCTTTTTTGTAGGGGAATGCCAGTTGAGGGCATTCATGTCATTGATGAAAAACCACCAAATATGGCATGAGAGAATGGAAGCATATATAGAAAAAGTGATAGGAACATGCCTATTCCTCAGAAGGGACTACCCAAATCCAAAGGCTTTTGAAATCCATTTCAGATTATCCATCTATTCCCCCCAGAGCCAAAATTTATCTCCTATACCAGCAGCACCTACAAAAACGTGTTATAGAGTTTGGTCTATTCATGCACACCTCAGCTAAGTAGATTATGGAAATTTGAAATAAAATATGGAATACCTTAACCTAGGATCAAAAAATGAGAGACATAATATCCCCATCTAACCTTAAATGGTTCATGAGGAAGGCAAGATCTATAGTCAAATTGATAGATAAATACAAGCAAGAATGGATAGGGAGATGCTTCAGGCCACCCTTAATCATTGAACCCTTGCCTATGTGAGTTGAACAACTAGAGGATACAAGGTTTCAAGAATAGATAAAATAGATTGACCAATTTAGAGGGAATGCTAATACTAACACAAAAACTTGGGCAACCTATGAATAGGAATACAACATCTTAGATAGGTTGTACAAGCTCAATAAATCTATGTTGTGAACAGTGCAGAAGAACCTACAAATCCTCAATCTCGGGGGATGATGAGTGGTAGGTAGCACTCATCAAAAGACACCCTTTTGTTCCTTTTTCCCCATTTCATGCACCACCTGATCTGATGATTGCACTATGAAAACTTTGAAATCTTGTTTAATTATTCTAATAAAAGATGAAATGTTGAAGTTACTATTGTGATAAGAAGACTTATGTTTTGGATTTAAACTGACACAATTATGTAGAAATGTCTCCTTTTTATCACATGTATCTATCTATCAAGTGAAGAAGGTTTTTTGGAAAATCTGGAGATGTTCCTCACTATCTTCGGAGTTGAGTAGAAGATACACTACACAACACTCCAACATTTTCTAGGATGGTTGGAGGATCTCCGGAGCTAGAGTAGTAGGACAAGAAGGGTTGTTGATCATGAAGACCTTCAGAGCTAGGTCCTAATGAGCCATATGGTGATCTCTAGAGCTATTGGTAACTACATAGAGTATCCAAAGTTATACAGAATCTCTGGAGTTGTTGTAAATCTATGGAGTTCTACACATCAAGGATAGGATTTTTTAGGAGATAACTGTAGTGCTTCAAACGGGACAAAGTTCAACTTCCATTTGATTTTTCATGAGGTAGGGACTTCCAAGAGTTCACTATTTTAAAGTTAATTCCTTTTTTATCATAGTCTCCATGACCTATTTTATTAAAAATCAAAACTCTAGATTTAAGGAGACCACCAGTGTCACTTGAGTCTCTTTAATTTATACAAGGTTATACTTTTATAGAGGAAGTTACATGTTTAGTTTTAGAATATAAAATCTTTTGTATCTCAAGATGAACTTAGAGTAGAGATATTAAACTCTAGAGATATTATATCAACAACAAATTGATATATTGAATGGAGACAACAAAATAATATAGTTTTTAGTTAGTTTTTACATAGTTTAGATAGATGCGGAAATAGATACTCTTTAAATATACTGTAGTTTTAAATACTAGATTAAGGAAGGAAGTTCTTTTATCTTTGTGTGTTCTGAAATGTCTGTTTAGCCTTCAATTCTTAAGGTGTGGAGTAAGGGCCCACTCCCACTAACAAAAGGAAGGCTAGTATTGTTTATTGCTTTCTTATGTATTGATTCCTTAATTTAACTTTTCTTGCTTTAATAGAATAAATCAGATTCTTACCAATTAAGTTTTGTTTCTATTTTAATGATTGTTTCAACTTTTGTAGTCAGATAGATCATTTCAAGCATTATACTATTTCAATTCCTAGATTAGGTTTCCTCACGATAGATAGTTAGAAGTATTAATTTGATTCAATAGGAAAGTTTCAATTCAGTATTTAGTTAAGGACTATTAATTTCTAGTTCCTATTGTAGATTTCCATGGATACAACCCTAGATTTGACAAATAAATATGATTAAATTCTAAGGTACAATGACCCTTGTCACTGAGGATGAGGCTATTAAGTATGCAGCTCTACATTTGGATGGTAATGCCCATGAGTGGTGGCACCATGGGATGGTCACATTGGGGGGCTATGATCAAATTGATTCATATGTAGAGTTTACTGAGATGTTGATTGATTAATTTGATAAGAAGGATCCTGAATTGCACTTCAAGGAGTTAGCGCAACTTAAACAGTGGGGTTCTATTGATACATACATTTTTTAATTTTTAGAAGCTATCTATAATGGTGACTGATTTTTTAGTGAGGAGATTGATAGTGTTATTTGTTGATGGGTTTTTCAATCCATTGAGAGGTTGGATTAAGTCACTTAACCCACCCATATTACATGAGGTAGTCAAGGAGGCAAGAGACATGGAATCATCCACTTCAAGAATTAAATTTTAGTTAAAAGGATTCTTGCATAAAAAGGATCAAGACAAAAACATTTTCAGCGAGGTTCCAATCAACCTAAGAATGAGACAAACAAATTGGATAGTGATCATCTCATTGATCTTAGAAGGAAGAAATTGTGTTTCCACTGTAGGGAGCCATGGGATCCATCTCATAAATGTAATATCAAAGAAAAGGCTAAAAAAATTAAATACTTTTTAGTTGATGAAACAACTTCAGAAAAATTAGATCAACATTTTGATTTGGAAAGTACTAGTGAGGAAGAAAATTCATCAAATGGGGGACAAGATAGTGAAGGAGTTATTTCCTAGCTCTCTATTTTTCAAAAGGTTGGATCATTCAAGGTTAGAGGAGTGCTTTATCGACAATGTATAATAACTCTCATCGATATAGGTGCCAGACACAATTTTATTGATTAGGGGTTGGTAGCCAAGAGGGGACTCAAAACATAAGAATTTGAAGGGTTTAAAGTAATTGTTGCATATGGATTTAAACTCATGTGCACTCATAAAATCTTTGGCCTAAGTATATAGTTGGGTGAATATGATTTCTATGTGGTTGGCATAGGTGATACGGATGTAGTTCTTGACATGCATTGGACAAGGACTCTTGGAGAGTTCACTATGAATTTGCATACTACGGAGATGAAATTTTAATCAAATGGTAAAAATATAGTACTTAAAGGCATGTCAAATGGGGTCCTAGAGTAGTATCTTTCAAGAGGATGGAGTGTTTGATTAGACATGATCAGGTGGAGTGGGCAACGGAGTGTCTCATCATGCCTACAATTATAAATCAACAAAAGAACAATTATCATCCAGATATTCAGAAGTTTCTATCTTAGCATAGCAAGGTGTTTGGGAGTATCCCACCTAGAGTGCCACCCAAGAGAGGGATAGAGCATGTGACAGAGCTGGAGGAGGGTGTCAAATGAGTGATTACTACACCTTATAGACATCCTAAGAGGATTAAGGATGAGATAGAAAAACTATTAAGGAGTTATTGGAGATGGGGCACATTAGACCTAAAAAGAGCCCTTTTTTCTTCAGTAGTGGTTTTGGTGAAGAAGAAGGATGGGATGATATAGATGTGCATTAATTATAAGGCTTTAAGTAAGAAGACAATAAAAAATAGGTATCCCAAATGCCCTAGGATTGATGAGTTGATAGATGAGTTGCATGGTGCTTGTTATTTTCAAAGATTGATTTGAGGTCGGGCTACCATTAGATCAGGATGAGGAAGGAGGATATAGAGAAGACAACTTTTAGATGCCACTTTGGACATGTTGATTTCTTGGTGATGCCTTTCAGATTGACTAATGCACCAACTACTTTCTAGAGTTGCATGAATCAAATATTCAGGTAGTTAAGGAACTTTGTGTTAATATTTTTTGATGATATCTTGATTTTTAGTAGAGCTTGGGAAGAACATATGAAGTATCTTGAGGCAGTTTTGAGCATATTGGAGAGTGAGTCTTTGTATGCTAAGGAGTCCAAGTGTGACTTTGGCATGATAGAGCTTATATATCTTACTCCCATCATCAGTGCAAAGGGAGTGAGATTTGATCCTGAGAAGATCAGGGCTATTATTGAATGGCCTCCACCTATGACTCTCTCTCATATTAAGGGATTCTTTGGTCTGTGTGGTTTTTATAGGAGGTTTGTTAAGGGTTTTTCATAGAATACAACTCCACTTATAGATTTGATGAAGAAGGGAGCCTTTGATTGGTCTAATTTAGTGCAGAAGTGTTCTGATCACTTCAAACAGTTGATGTCTACATGCTTAGTGTTGGAAATTCCAGATTTCTTCAAACCTTTTGAGTTGGAGTGTGATGCTTCAGGAGAGGGAATTGGTGTGATTTTGATGTAGGAGAAGCATTCCATAGCCTTCAAGAGTAGGAAGTTGAGAGGTGTGGAAAAGAGCTACTCCATATATGACAAGGAGATGTTGGTCATCATGCATGCTTTGGCCAAGTTTAGACCATATCTGGTAGGGGCAAATTCATCATCAATATAGATCACAATAGCATCAAATATTTTATGAACCAGAAAGATCTCAACGATAGGCAAGAGAAGTGAGTGAGTAGATTATAGGCCTATGATTTTGACATTGTATATTTTAAGGGGAAGAAGAATGTAGTTGTTGATGAACTTTCTAGGAGACCTCATTTGTGTTCATTGTTGAGATTACTATCGATTAGAGGTAGTTGATTTTGGCAGAGTATGCTAAGGATTCTTGGGTAGCAAGAATCATTTAGGGCACTATTCATGTTGACAAGTATACAGTTCTCAATAAGATAATCATTTATAAGGAAAGAATCTATTTGATGCCTACTTCATAGCTTAAGGTGAAGATATTGAGGACTTTTCATGATGCACCCATGGCTGGTCACCCAGGGTTCTTCAAGACTTACAGGAAAATCAAGGAGAGGTTCACATCGAAAGGACTTAAAAATGAAGTACTTAAGTATGTTAGAAAGTGCCCCACTTGCCAGTAGAATAAAAAATGAACATACTTATCCAACTAGTTTGCTTCAACCCTTACCCATTCCCAATAAGAAATGGGAATGTATCTCCATGTACTTCATCACTAGGCTACATAAGGTATAGGGCAAGGAATTTATATGTGTTGTAGTGAACAAGTTGACCAAATTTGCACACTTTTTTTCTATTTCTACAACATATACTGTAGTACAGGTAGCTGACTTATTTTTCAGGGAGATTTTTAGACTTCACAAGATGGCTAGAAGCATAGTGAGTGATAGCGACAACAAGTTTCTAAGCCTCTTTTGGCATGAACTTTTCATTTTGAGTGGGACTAAACTCACTCCTAGCACTAGCTACCACCCGCAGATAGATGGGTTGACATAGATAGTGAATAAATGGGTGGAGGGGTATCTCAAGAATTACATTTTAGGATATCAGAGAGCATGGGTGAAATGGCTACACCTTAGAGAATATTGCTATAATTCTACCTATCACATGTCAATAAGGATGTCACCATTCATGACATTGTATGGGTATGAGTCACCTAACTTCATTGATCTACTCTTTGGGGATAGTAGAGTGCCTAAGGCAAGAGATTTTTTGCACAAGAGTCATGATATTATGAAATCATTGAGGGAGAACTTGTAGCAGGCACAAAATTAGCAAAAGTTATATGTTGATCAACATTGGATAGAGTGCAGTTTTGATGTGGGTGATATGGTATATTTGAGGCTCCATACATATAGATAGTCCACTCTCAAGAAGAGTGGGTTAGAAAATCTAAAACTTAGGTTCTGTGGTCCCTTCATAGACTCTAAGAGGATTGGGGAAGTTGCCTATGAGCTAGAGTTACTAGCTAGTAGCAGAGTGCATATTGTGTTTCATGTGTCCAGGCTTAAAAAGGAACTTGGGCATAATGTGGTTCCTTCATTAGAGTTATAACCCTTAGATGAGGAGGGAAAATTAATTTTGATTCCAGAAGCCATTATTGACTACATGGAGCATACTCTATGGAAGTAAGTTATCAAAGAGTACTTGGTCAAGTGGAAGATTTTTTTGGTAGAGGATGCAATGTGGGAAAATGAATAGATCTTGTAGCATCAAGTGCTTGAATTTCTTGGGGACAAAAAATATTAAGGAGGGTAAACTGTAATGTCCCCTTCCTAAGCACTATCAACTTGGTAACTATTATACTATTAAGCAGGTTCTCGTGGGCTAATGAGTTAGGGTTAGGGAACACATGGTGACCATTCAATCTAGTTTATTTGGTGATGACAGGTGTTGCATTAAGATTCATCAGTTGAGATTTGCATAATGACCTTTTCTAGAGAGGATTCGAACAATTTATCCATATTTACTATTTTTAGTAAGTAACAGGCTAGACATTGAATTGGTCAGTTGTGTTGCAACTATGAGGAGTAAGTGTTGTCATTGATGTCAACACCTAAGGTCAGCATCTAAGGAAATTATTTGAATGAGTTTGAGCAAGTATCTGAGAAGAACAATATAGTATTTTTCTCTACATATCCTATAGATTGAATATCTTAGTCTATATTTTGGAAGTTATGTTAAGGGATGTCTATAGTTGCTATGTTTCAAGTTTGAGTCTCCTGTGTGAAGATTTGAGTGAGTTTTGTTCACCAGAGTAAAAACTATTTTTCCTGTGTATTTAATGGTGACAGGGAGAATGTATTCTACTCCGCATTTCTCTGCATTTAAGTTTTACAGTCTATGGTTCTAGAATTAAATTTGTGATGATGTCATGTGCCTTCAGTTCAAATGGTTCATGATTTGGTGCTTCGCAAGCGATCTTTCCTTTATGACAGTGGCCGACAGTAATGTTCAAGTTCTCTGGTTTGAAGAATCTTACAAATAAAGTGTTTAGAGGTTGTGCAGATGTTCTTGGTGATTATAACGTGCTTCTGGAAGTCTCTAGATCATGTTCCTACCTTTTGATTGGTTTGCAAAGTGCAATCTAGATTGTGCATGAAGCCTATTCCTAAAGGTCTTAGTGTTAACACCAGTTTTAGCTGACTTGCTTGTTTTCATTACTTGCAGTTATGCTTTAATGTTTGTAAAGTGTGTTGTTGCATGGAAGATTGCATTTGAGTCCCAGCTAAGGCTTGGCATGGTCTGCATTCATTTCTCCTCTCCCATAATACATTTAGATCTAGACCTAATTTGAATATTGGCTAAATATGTATACATGCCAACCTTGATGTTCATTCCAAGGTTGATGAATTGTATAAATACATGCAATGAAGTCATGAATGATGTGTGTGAAAACATGTGAAGATAAGTACGCAATGAAAAAGTAGAGCAAAGTAGAGGAAATTTACTATGCTTCAATGAAACTGAACCTTGGCATAGTGTAGATGCTACTATCTCAGTTCACCAACTCTGGCAGTTAGCCATCCATAGGTAGTGAGCCACTTATTTTGTAGTGAGCATTCTGGGTAGTGAGTCCCATTGGCAATGAGCCTTCGATAGTGAGCCTTGTTGTAAATTTTGATATATCATTTATATTGTGAGCTAACACTCACCGTGGTTTTTCCCTTATTAGGTTTTCCACATAAAAAATCTAGTGTCTCATATGTTGAATGTGTGAATGTGTTTAAGTTATGATTTCATGCTTTCATGGTTAAGTTACAATAACAGTGATTGAGTGGTTGATGTATTGATGGTTTTAAAGTTTTGGTTACAACTGATTCACCCCCCTCTTAGTTGTCTCATGCATTTCAACAATTTGTATCAGAGTGAGGGTTCCTTGAGAAAGAGCCTAACAACTCGAGGTAGATCTAGGATGGTGCACAAGAAGGAGTCTTTGTAATTCAATGGAACAGACTATGCTCTATGGAAGGTACGAATGAAAAGTCACCTCATTTCTCTTGGTTATGGCGTTTGGAAGATGGCAAAGAAAAAGTACACTATTCCTAAAAATGGTCCATCAGATGAAGATGAACTCAAACAATATGAGCTAAACGGAAAAGCTAGAGATGCTTTGTTAAATGCCCTATCTAATACTGAGTTAGTGAAAGTGATGGATCTGGAAACTACTCATGAGATCTGGGATAAGTTAAAAAATTTATATGAAGCAGATGATTCTGTAAAGAGTGCAAAATTACAAAATCTGAAGGCAAAGTATGAAGCCCCAAAGATGAGTGATGATGAGAACATAACAATCTACATGCAAAAGGTTGATGAAATTGTCAATGGAATCAAAGGTCTTGGAGGAACTATTAATGAGGATGAGGTTGTGCTGAAGATTCTTAGATCGTTGCCTAAATCCTATAATCACAAGGTGTCAGCAATTGAAGAAGTTATGAGTGTGAAAAAGGTTACAAAAGATTAGTTTCTTGAGAAGCTTACAACTTTTAAGATGAGAGAGTTTGGCGATGCTCTGCTGAAGACTAAGACTACTTTCAAAGCCAGCACCCCAGAAAAAATTTCAAGATCTCAGAAATATGTTTTGGAATCTGATGATGACCTTCATGAGGTTGAATCCAACTTTGTGGAAAGAATGCAAAGAGGTACCAGTAAGTTCAAAGGCAAATTACCATTCAAATGCTTTTCTTGTGGTAAGATTGGTCACTATGCCTCCAGGTGTCCAGAGAGAATTGAGAGAGGTAAGAAGAAATTTCAAAGTAGACCTAGGATTATAAAGAAATGCTATTATGTTAGAGATCTTGATGATGACAGTGTAATAGATGAAGAGTCTGATGATAACAGTACTAGTGCAAATGATTGCTTATTTATTGCTATTAAATGAGAACTTGTGTCCACTAATCCTGCTAGTTGTGTGAAGGAAGAAAAATCAGTGGAAGAAAGTGCTTTGTCTGTCCAAGTTGAGAAAGATAAGGTTGAATGGATTATTGATAGTGGATGTTCACATCATATGACTGGTGATAAAAGTAAGTTTGTAAGTCTGGAAAAGTATGATGGAGGATTGGTTAGGTTTGGGGATAATGCAACTAGTAAGATTTGTGAAAGAGGATCTATTTCTTTTGATGGTAAGCACAACACAAATGATGTTCTATATGTGAAGGGTTTAAACCATAATCTTTTAAGTGTGGGTCAGATGTGTGACAAAGGATATGATCTAAGATTCAAGGACAATGGATGCAAGTTCATGGAAAGCTCTGGAACAGTGATTGAAACTGGTAAGAAGACTAAAGGTAATGTTTATCACTTGAGAGAAACTAATAATTGTTTTTTTTTGGCTCAGACAAATGAGAGTTGGCTATGGCATAGAACGATGTGTCATATCAATTTTGATAACTTGGTGAAGATAAACTTAGTACAAGCTATGAGAGATCTACCTAAGCTTGTAAATCCTACTAACACTATTTGCAAGGAATGTCAACTAGGGAAATAGACAAGGACAAGTTTCAAGAGAAAAGAATATTTTTTTGTTAGATTGCTTGAGCTGGTACATACAGATCTATGTGGTCCTAAGAGAACAAGAAGTCTGCAAGGAGGCATGTACTTTATGTTTCTTATTGATGATTATTCTAGAATGACATGGGTCACTTTTCTAAAAGAGAAATCAAAATCCCTAAACAAGTTCAAAGCTTTCAAGGTAATGGTTGAGAATGAGTTAGAATTGAGGATCAAATGCTTAAGGTCTGATAGAGGAGGTGAGTTTACATCAAATGAATTCAACATTTTCTGTGAAGAGCATGGGATAAAGAGACAATTATCTGCTCCTAGGACTTCTGAGTAGAATGGAGTTGTTGAAAGAAAGAATAGGATAGTTCAAGAGGCTACTAGGTTAATGATGATGGAGGCTAACCTACTAGAAGTGTATTGGAGAGAAGCTATACATACTGCTATCTACATTCAAAACAAAGTATGTTTCCTTTCACATACCCATTAGGTTATTGATTAAATCTATGATAGAAATTGTGATAGATTTAATGATTGAAATTATGTTTAAATTTATTAAAAGAAACTAGGATTTAGTGAATTGAATCCAAGTTAAAACTAGTGAATCCAATTTAGTGTAAATTGGAATCCTTGTACAATTGAAATTGAATGAATTGAGAGTCATTTTAATTATATTTTTTTAATTAAATCAAAAAAATTAAGTTTGAAACTAAAACCATATGTTTCATATCACATGGAAATCTTGAGTGCCTTTGTGATCTTGCAAGTCTAGGTTTGATGGTTTGGCATGTACTTAGTTAGACCTTAATCCATATCCTACCCTTACACCTAATTACAATAGTGGTCTTTATATTGGAAACCTAGGAGGTCATTATCTCCCGAAATCATCTATAGCTAGAAAATAAGATTACTCTTCTTACTATAGTCATGCAACATCACACTAGCTCTTATTGCTTTAGAGGATAGAAGGTACATATGTGTGCTTATGTATTTAACTCTCCCTTGACCACTATGAGCTAGGAGATTATCCATACCAAAGCCATGTGGCCTACTTGTAGGAATAGATTCTAATTCTACATATTGAGGTAGCATGCCCTCATAGATTGATATAGTTTGTCATTTTCCTTGTGCACGTGAGCTTCATAATACTTGATAAGGAAATTGATTTTAATTTTTCTCAAGATACCCTTAGGACTCTTGTTCTATGTTCTTATGTCTTTTGTTGTGACTTGTTGTCTTTTGATCTTGTATTTGATTGACTTATGTGCTTGTGATTGTATTGCTTTTATTGTTCTTGATTGTTGTATTCTTTGTTGATGTGTGTCTTCCTTTTGGTTGGTGTGTATTCTTGATTTCTTCTCTTAATGTAATCTTGGTTTAATGTTAATGGGAGGATGCTTATGAGGATAGAGATAAGGTGATCAAGAATATGTGTGATATGGGATGCATGTTCTTTTATGTTGATATTGTATGGAAGGTTAAGACATATTGCATTCAAGGATGAGTGCTCTCATAGTATGGGATGGAAGTAGTACTCATTTGGAAGTGTTACATAGTCTTGTGTATATAGACCAAGTTGTTTTGCACACTTTAATAGACCATGAATATATTTGTATGTATTTTGTGTGATTTTTACTAATATTAGATATATGTTGGAAGGTGTTGTAATTGTTTATGATGTGCTATAATGTGTGGAATAATGTTTTAACATATTGTCAATTTGGATTAGAATGATTGATATATATGACTATGTTGTTGGCATAATAATCACAATGGTATTACATTGTTAGTTAAATAAAGTAATAGTTAGTTTATAGTTAGATTTAAATAAATAAATAAGTGTTAATAATAAATTAGTTCTGGGAAGTTAGGAAGTTATTTCCCGTAGGAAGTTTGCATAGGAATAATTGTGGCTTTAAAAGCCAACGTACTACATTGTAACATTCATCCAAAAATCATCAATATACTATTAAATACTTTTGTTATTTCTATGCAATGATGTAATCTATAGGTGCTCACCATATTTCAATATGGTATCAGCTTCTGCAATGTGAGGAAGGCATGATTTAGTCTATTGTATCCATTTGATGGAAAGAATGGAGTAGCAAATATTTCTATAGAATCATACTCATTTTCATCACGGTAGTCCAATGCTGGAACTTTTCAATATTTTACTATGTTTTTCTTATCAGAGCAGGCATTTCATTGAGGCGTAGTTTCTGGAGGCCGTGGCTTTTCTAACACCTGCGCTGAGGAGAATACATGGAGACTGCCACATTAGTTTCTACAAAACCTCGCATGGTGGAAGAGGTGTTTACAGATTTCAGGCCCCGTCGGGCTGCCATTGTTCAAGCTCTTACTTCTAAAGTAGACCACTTTGATTCATTGTGTGATCCGGAGAAATATAATATGTGCTTGTATGGATATCCTAATGATTCCTAGGAAGTAAACTTGCCTGTGGAAGAAGTCCCACTAGAACTACCAGAGCCTGCTTCAGGTATTAATTCCGCAAGAGGTGGTATGCAATGAAAGGATTGGCTTTCCTTGGTTGCTGTGCATAGTGATTCTTGGTTTCTTGTTGTTGTTTTCTACCATGGTGCTAGGCTTAACCACAATGACAGGAAATGACTTTTTAGTATGATAAATGATCTCCCAACTACATTTGAGGTAGTTTCTGAGAGGTAGACAAAGGACAAGATTCCTCCAGATAATAGTGGAAGCAAATCTAAAGTATCTTCAAAGCAAGTCAATGATGGACAATTAAAGAATACTAAGCTAGTTCTTATGAAAGAGGACGATGAAGAAGATGAGGATGAGGATGAAGAGCATGGTGATACAATATGTGGAATTTGTGAAGGAATCTATTCTTCTAATGAGTTTTGGATTGGTTGTGATATATGTCAAAGGTGGTATCATGGTAAATGTGTGAAGGTTACATTTACTAAAGCACAGAGTATCAAATCCTACAAATGCCCATTATGTAGTAGCAAGAAAGTTTGCCAGTGAAGCCTCAATAACAATGCATTAGAGGCAGGTGACATTAGAGGATGGAAGATTTTCCATCATCTCAAGTTACCTTCTCACTTTGAAATGATGCTTTGCATGAGAAGAGTTTTTGGTTTTGGTTGTTTTTATTTTCCTTGTTGATGCTGACGGATTTGAAGAATGTATGTTCATTGAAGATTTTGTTTTGGAGACAGGTTTGGGATTTGGTGTTGAGCTCAATATGGATTGTTGTCCAGTGAACTTCAAAGAGTATATGATTGAGAATTATACCCTTTCACAGTCACTAGACAATGGCAAAGATCTGTCGTATCTCTTAGGGTTCATTGTCGAATAATTTAAGACTCTATGATTTGAGAGTTTGGGACTAAGATCTCAAGAACATAGCTTGAAGCTACGCCTTTCCGAGGGTAGACGAGACAGCATGATGGAGCACTGCTTGGTTTAGGATTTGTTCTTTGGGAGAAGATCTTCTATAAAATATGTCTTCCTATTATGTAATTAGCTTTGTTGAGTATTTTAGCATTCAAGGGGGGTCCCTTGGTACTATTGCAAGAATAATGTAATAAAGGGAGGAATGTTGTCATAATAGTCACAATGGTATTACATTGTTAGTTAAATAAAGTAATAGTTAGTTTATAGTTAGATTTAAATAAATAAATAAATGTTAGTAATAAATTAGTTTTGGGAAGTTAGGAAGTTATGTCTCATAGGAAGTTTGTACGGGAATAATTGTGACTTTAAAAGGCAATGTACTGCATTGTAACATTCATCCAAAAATCATCAATATACTATTATATACTTTTGTTATTTCTGTGCAATGATGTAATCTATAGGTGCTCACCATATTTCAATATATGTATGTCACGGAAAAGAATAAATGGAAGAATATAAGAAAGATAATCGTGTCACATTGTTACGCATTCCTTTATGATCATTGGGTTATCCATTTATCCACTTCAATCCAAGCTAATGGTTGGGGAGGAAAGGGGCTCCTTTGATGTGTGGGTTCAAAACACCTTCCCCATTTAGAGTTGGAGTGTTGGATGAAATTAGAGGTGATTGACATTGCTACATTAGATGGTTATACATTTATACTTGGATTATTTCTTATTGAGTGGTGGACCCCTATTACATAGGTGGAGTTTTGAGTCCTGTTACCTATTTAGATATATATTTATAGAGTGGGTGTATTATTGGATTCTATTTGTATTATTGTTGGCATTGATTTGTACATCTTGTAAGGATTGTTAGCATAATCATTGATACTAGATTTGTAATGGAATTATTATTAGTTTATATATTGATTTGCTGATTATGTTGTATGCCTTATTATATGTATTACTTAATCTTTTTAAGCATGAGAAATTTTGTGGCTCACATTTGTGGCTGTTACATACATTTATCTTTTCATGCTTTGTAAATGAAAGTATTACACAGAACCTGTTAAACCTTATTTGACAATGAATCTATTTTATCATGCTAAAACACCTTTGAGTACTTAAAGCATCTAAATATATTGTTTTAGATTTGTCATAGCTTTGAAACATAAATTAATCAATGTAATCATATTTGATAATATAGATAAAATGAAGATAAGACTCAATTAACACTTCTTATTGCCAACAATTTTTATCTTTTCATTCCTAACTATTTCCACTCATCCACATGTTTATATGTCTTTTGATTCCTTATAGATTTAAAACAAATCATAGGTTGCATGAAACCTCAACCCTGTAGCTTAGCTACAACTTATGAGTTGTAATAGAATTAAGTGATTTATGTACAATTTTTAAGCTTGCAAACTAATAGAATGTTAATGTAAAGATATATATATATATATATATATATAGATAGTATTTACCCTACCTTTGATATGTGATTTAGATGAATGATATGAGACTCCAATTTCATATGAGTGGGAATTGTTGTGAGCTATTGTATTCTCTCTTTCTTGCTTTAACAAAGTATGTTACTGCAACTTGTTTTCACATTGTACTTCATAAAATACAGTCTGGGAATGTGTGTTCCTACATGTTGCCTGGGCTTAAATACTGGTTACATGTTCTTTAGAACCAGAATTAGAAGATTATTTTGTTGCAATATGTACGCCTCTCTATGCTCTGCCAAGTTTAGATATTATGTATCAATGATAAAACTAAACAAGATGGCCCTATTATGAATCAAATAGGCAAAGAGATTTTCATATGTTTTGAGGATCAATTCTCACCTAGTAGGTGTTGTGTAGGGAGCTAAGCACAACCATCTTAACCCCCACTTCCTCTATGTAGAATGTCCTATAATCTTCCATATTCATTTCATGTTTTCATACTACTAAATGTATTTCTCTTTCTAGTTTGCAAGGAACAACCATCTTCTTACAAGACTTACATTCCAGATTTTTATCGTTTCTTGCAGGGACTGAAGTTGCATTGTAATTCTTTTTTTGTATCAAGTTTTGTTTGATTCATTGCATGGGAAGATTGTCCTACATTATGCTGTAAATTATGGGCACACTCACTGCTTAGAAGTCATTCTTTAGTTGGACACTTAACCCTTGTTATAGATTTCTAATGAGCATGTTTTATTCTTTCCTTTTTTTACCTTGAAAGTGATAAAATGTTGCTCGTGAGTGGTCTTGAATTCCTTACCCATGAAGTATTTTGCTATTTTTGCACACATACAGATCTAGTATTTTCTTATTTTAGGGGGTAACTGGTAATAGACCTATGGAATCATCACTTGTACGGCTAGTTGATCTTCAAGAGGCTAACAATCCCTAGTAATGCCAAAACATAATATTGACTTAAACAACCTTTGTTGGCAATACTAGAGCTCTCTTCTTTGGGCTAATCTAGGTGATGTTCAATGGAATGATAGAACTATCACTGACACGGGATAAACTAAAATATAATTGTTTTGAAGTAATGCAAAATAGAGTAGTTTTAGCCTTGAGTTTGCAACCAACAATGTGGATTCATCATCTTAGATTCATCAAGAATAAAGGTTGTCCCATAAAATGGGAGATCTTCATTTGTATCTTTAGCACATCTCTAAAATATTAAAATTTGAAAATATGGCACACATAGGAACTCTACAGTATTTTATTTATCAATACATGAAATATAGCTATGCCCAAAATGGCTTATTTCAGGAAAATAAGGTGATTTTGTAATTTACATGCCCAAACACTGAATGAAATTCTTGTTTGAAACTCTGACATACTGAAATCTTCTTGAGAGACTAGCATGGAAGAGCTTAACCAGTCGGTGCGTTGTAAACTAAACGACCGGCTGGTCGAAAGCTGTACATCTTGACAATACCAGTTGGAAACAAGCTGACGGACAGTACTGCCAGTATGGTCGAAAGAAGCTAAGCTTATCTGATCGTTAGTCGAAGTCTTTTGGGTCGCTCATCGCAATATCCGTACAGCCGGTCGTTGTAAACGACAGGCTGTTTATGGTGGGCGGACTAGCACTGCATTGCCTGAGTGTTCAGGCAGGGATTCCAGCTGCTCTGCAGCATTTATTTTAGAAATTAATTTAACTTTTCAGTAAAAATAATAAAATATGGTCTTCCAACGCTACAGGTGAGATTAACACGTTGTACCTTGTTAAAAGACACTTCCACTATGCGTAGAGCGAAATCTCACCTGGTTTCACTGCATTGAAAACCATCCTATATTAACTCATTCAAAGAATATTTCGTACAAACAATTTTCTTAGACATGGATTTATAAAGCCCGGAAGCAAAATAACAGATATTTCCACCAAAAAAACAGTAGTGGAGGAATCCATAAGCACGTACCTGAGTTTTTCTCCAACATTCAGGTATTCTCCTAGGGATGGTTTCCATGGCAAATTGTGATCCTTTACCTCTTGGTCTTCCTTTCCCTTCCTCCTTCCATTTGCTGGGATTTTGCATAGTTGAGGCATGAATCAGGGTTTTTTTCAGTTCTCACGCGCTGTGAGCTTTTTTTGTTTGAAAAGAAAAAATAGTATTCTCGCAGGCCTATGCAATCCAAGAAATGTTCAGAAGAATGTGTTTTGGCTCCTAATTTACCTTCATATGATCCAGACAAATTTGCAATCGTGCAGAGAGTGTTTGGAACCAGCCATATCCTTAAATTGCTTCATGTCAACTTAGTGTGATAAGTCTATACTTCCCACAGCGGCCCTCACGACAGCAAGAGATCTACCATCTCATACATGATATCTTCTCTTGGCTGTGGTGTGGTACCTGTTGGATATATAACAAGTTCAGCAATAAAATTAAGACAATAGGAATGATGCATAGTTACAAATAACGTGAAACAGTTTAATTAACGATATGGTCGGTTCCAAACACTCTCTGCATGATTGCAAGTTTGTCTGGATTATCTGAAGAAAAATGAGGAACCAAAACAGATTCTTCTGAACATTTCTTTCACTGCAGCAGGCCGGATAGGTTACCATCTTTCTTTCTTTCAACCAAGAATGCTCTCAGCGCGGGATACTGTCTCCGCTGTCTGCTGGTAATTCTTCAACGAAAAAAATAGAGGTGCTTAGCCTTGACAGTCGCAGATCCATCCAAAGGCTTTCCTCCGACTCCCATTCGATGAACGGCACCTACCGAATGCAAAATAACATCTTAAAACGCCCATGATGTCCTCTGAACTAAATTTCAAAAGGAAGAACGTCTTTTATTGGCGTTAAAGGGCCGCCCTTATCCATCTAACGCCACGCTCCTATTGTGGGGGTTGAAGTGTCGCCCTTATCCATCTAACTTTGAGAGTTGGACGTGGCAACACTCCGTCCATGTAACTTCCGTATAAAACAGTGAACATTTATTTTTGCTACGACCGTTCCGTTTTCCGTCGGTCTTCGGTAGACAATAGACGCTGCCCACCACCGTCCGTCCAAGAAGGTTGTTTTCTCAGAACAGAAGTGGGCTTACGGGCGGCTCGCTCATAGTGATGATGGTTAACCTTAACCAGCCGGTGTGTTGTACACGACCGGCTGGTCTAAATTTCTATGGCAGGGTCGAAACAATCGAAACAGGTGTACAGCAGGTCGGTTGGTCGAGAAGAAGTGAGTTGAAACAGTTATTAGTTTTCGTCGACTGCTGTCATCGTGGAAGAAGCCATACAACCGGTCGGCCACAACTCACCGGTTGTTTACTGCTGGGCAATGATGATGGGCCTACTTTCGACTGAGCGCAGGGACAGCCACTGAAACCCATATTCATTTTTCTTTTCTAATCCTAGTCACTAGTCACACCTCACAAGCAAAACCTATTCTTTTGACAATTCCTCGGTCTTATCATTTAATTTTCAGTCATTCACTTGATTGTAATAATTGTTGCTTTCCTTTCAACGTGTTTAATTGCACATTGTCTTTGTTTATAGAATATCAATTGTGAATAAAACTGGAGCGACATGTTGGGATGGCTTTAATCTTCAAATCAATGTAATTTCATCTTAAAAGAGAGTTAATTGATCACTTATTTCTTGTGAAGGAAAAGTTTGGAATATGTAAGGATAACTATCTCAATTGAGCATCTCAAAAGAGAGTTGATTGATCACCTATTTCTCATGTGTTAAGGAAAAGTTTGGAATATGTAAGGACAATTATCTCAATTGAAAATCTTGAAGAAAATCAAATATTATTGGGAAAGAATGATATAAGTACTAGTGTAAACGAGAATAAAGTTTCCTTAGCTTTAATCTAGGCTAATATAGATCAAGTATTGTTGGGAAAGAATGATGTAGGTATTAGTGTAGACATCAAGTAATAGGAATATGAAATGTTAAAACATAAAAAGATAATTTATAGTTGAATTACATTTAAAGGAGAAAAATGATTTTATCAATGCATTAGATTATGGTTGTCTTTAAATTTAAAAAGTATGATCTTTGTTTGTCTGTTGTTTTGTAATTAAAATTTTTGGTCTGTATTGTAATTGGTTGAGTTTGTGTATCAGGGTCAAATTTGGGCCCACGAAAGTGTCTTACACATGTAGAAATGATATAGCAGTTTGCCTTTATTTCCTCTACTATCTAGACTAGTGGTATTCAAAAATAACTTTAAAGAGCTATCATTATGTCTCTAGGGGACATATTCTCCTAGGTCAACCCTCATAAAACTTAGGTACAAAATCAAAGACATCAAGCTTGAGTTGTACAAATCTTCCTAGGAATGAATGTGGAGTTCTAGATTTGTTTTAGTGCACTAATGGAATTCTTCCTACCATGTTTTTCTCCTTGAATGAAAATGATATGTACATGATTATCAGATGATAAGAAATGAGCACAATTTAATACTTTTAAATACAAATATACACAATGGTTAGTAATAAATGATGCAAACACGTGTTTAGTTGGCTCAGGAAAAGAAAACAATAGGTGGTAGTCAACCAAAATTTGAATTTGATATTTGAGAAGTCAAATCAAGTGGATAACATAATGCATAGGGATAGTTGCATTCATAAGCATAATAAATACATAATTTGGATGAATATATTGAAATGTGTATCTATGTTGATATAGTGAGAGATAGGTGCATAGGAATATGTGTAAATGGATGGGTAAAGGCATAGTGAAAGGGACTTAACTTTACACAAAATTGTACCATTTGTTAATATGTAAATCTATTAAGTTATTCTCTCAAAATGGACACAAAACTAAAAGAGAAATAGTATGAGAATGTAAATTTCACCATTACAACTAGTATATACCTTAAATATGTCTATCTAAAATGCTAAGATATCAATTTAATATAATCAATACAATAAATTAATTAATACTTTTATATAAATTACTTTTATTTGTATAATTATTAATTATCATGTTATATTTTATAATCATAATTAAATTGATATTAAAATTAAATTAAAATTATTTATAACAATTATAATATGAATTTAATCTATAAATATTTAAATTATACATTTTAAATAATATTTTTTGTCCATAAATTTTTGTAAATACACTCACATCATTAGAATCCATCCCTTTTCTTCACTTAATTATTGCAATTACAATTTTAAATAATAATAAAAAAATGATCAATCTCGAAAGAAAAATGACTAAGCATACATACTATTTTTTTTTTAAATTAACACTAACATAAGCCTTACTTATAAAAGAATACATGTCTATGTGGCTTTGAAGGGTTTCTCTAAATGCATAAATGTGTAAAAAAAATAGTTATTTATAAGATATTGTAACATATAATTAAATAGTATACTGGAAACAAAAAATCTCCAAGTATTCTTCATTTTAAAAAAAAAATTGCACATAAAATGTTAATGGTTGGCACAATGATATACTTACCTTTTAACAAGTGTTATTTTTTTTAATATATTAACCTAAGTTTAAAGGACCAGGAACCTATAACAAAATTGGGTTAAGAACCCTTAAGCCACTATATCCTATGAAGAAGCTATAATAGTATCTGAAATAGGATAGAAAACTATCATCTACCCCAAGCCCCATATACCCCATAGTCATTAAGTCTAATGCAGGAAGAGGAAAATTATGTAGGTCCCATATTCCTGTGGCAAAAAATACTAAAAACATACCAGTAGACCCTAGACCTTGTCAGAACCATCAAGATCCACATATCATTCTCAGAATCACAGCCACACGAGAAGGAGGTCCAAGGGTACTTTGGCAAAGGAACCCCAATCTTGTTTGCAATACCATCCAAAGCCTTCCTGGTGTCCAACTATCTCTCCACAATGTCATGCATGTGACCCATTATCATATCCATATTTGCTTCCGCCATCCTTGTAGCCTCTATCATGTCTTTATGAATCATGATCAATGATGTAGCAATTGATAGCATCATGTCCACTGTCAGGGATTGGGCTACCCCAAACACATTCCAGTGACCATGTGAATTACCAGGGTCGAGAAGCAATTGGGCCATGGCTGAGTGAACCTTCACACCCTTAGCACCATCAACCTCCTTTGTTTAACAAATATTAATTAATATATTGTAAGAGTATATATATACGCCCTTACATAATATATTTAAGTTAATCAAATAGTTAAAGTAATTAATTAACAATTAACCTCCATAAATGAGTTGGGATTAGAAATAATAAGTGCTAAATTAAATGTGAAAATTAAATAAATTTAAATGTGATAGTTAGATTTTGAAGGCGGTAAAATGATGTAAAAGATGGTAGGATTCAATTCACCATAATGTTAGATTATTAGGTCTTACATATATTATTGCCTTAGATTATATGAAGTGTATGTGTTCTACTCTAGTTTAGATTTACACTTGTGAATCTAATCTCTATGAGTGTAGAAACAATCTAACTCATGGATTGAGATTATACATGTAAGAATGAACTAACAAAAACTAATTGTTAGAATTCACTCATCTCAATCTTCTAATATTTAAAATTTAGTAAGAATAATTGATGTTTATAAATAACTTTTTGGATTATACTAAACTATTAAACTATGAAGGTCATTTTATCCTCAGTTAGAATGTAGGATGGTTTATTCCATAAATTTGAAATAGTGATCTAGGAAAGAAAACAATTATGAAACATGGGTCTAATATGAGTTCACAAGAAAACAATACAAAGTTAGTTCCTCTTTAACCTCTTCAACCAAGATATCCTTTTCATATTATAGCATGATTTTAATTAAATGAGTGCTTTTAAATGCTTTTTGGTTTGGAAGGAACAACCATCTTTTTGCAAGACTTACATTCCAGATTTGTATCGTTTCCTACAGGGACTGAAGCTGCATTGCAATCCATTTTTTTATTAGGTTTTGTTTGATTCATTGCATGGGAGGATTGTCCTGCATTGTGCTGTAAATTATGGGCACACTCACTGCTTAGAAGCCATTCTTTAGTTGGACACTTAACCCTCTTTATTGATTCCTAATGAGCGTGTTTTATTCTTTCCTCTTTACCTTGAAAGTGATAAAATGTTGCTAGTGAGTGCTCTTGATTTCCTTACCCATGAAGTATTCTGCTATTTTTGCACATATACAGATCCAATGTTTTCTTATTTTAGGGGTAACCGGTGGTAGACCTTGCATAGCTAGTTGATCTTCAAGATGCTAACAATCCCTAGTAATGCCGACACATAATATTGACTTAAACAATGTTTGTTGGCTATACCCTTTGTTGGCAATACCAGAGCTCTCTTCTTTGGGCTAATCTAGGTGATGTTCAACAGAATGGTAGATCTGTCAATAACACATGATAAGCTAAAATATAATTGTTTTGAAGTAATGCAAAACAGAGTAGTTTTAGCCTTGAGTTTACAACCAACGATGTGGATTCATCGTCTTAGATTTATCAAGAATAAAGGTTGTCCCATAAAATGTTCGATCTTCATTTGTATCTTTACCACATCTCTAAGATATTAAAATTTGAAAATATGGCACAGATAGGAACTCTACAGTATTTTTACCCTGATCTTTATGTGAGTAGCACATGATGGATTACATAGATCAATGACTCAGATTAAAAGAACTACCATCAAAAATATCTTGATCATTGATTTTTTCAAAGACCATAAATGATCTCTACTTCCAACAATTGAAATGAAATCTTTCCTAACAATGGAAGACAATTGAATGTATCCTGGCCATCCACATCTACAAAGCGCATTGAATCCTCTTTTGCGTTTCACATTAGTCAGAATGCGGGCGAATGGTACACTGTTCCGTCTTCTGATTCTCTCTTTCAACCGTCGTATTATTGCAGATAAATGCAGCGGTGGCTCCTCTAGAAAACATGACAGTGAATGAAGATCAGTGAAAATATGATTTCTTACTGTAAAAAGAACTTGGCCACATTTAAGATTCCGAAGGTTTATTCGACTGACTCGCTGCCTAGCTGGTAAAATCCAGCTAAGGTTCATGGCTGAGTATTTCGAGGTAGACGTTCATGCCAGGGTGGTCGCGTAATTACAAAACCCAGCGTTAATTCCTCTTTTTAATGTCATAGAGATTCCCAACATTGCAATCAATGAGACTGCGACTCTTCTCATAGCTGGCTTAGCCTAACTTGTTTCTTTTTGCATTATTAGTCCACGTAAATTTTTTTCTCTTTGTTTGTATTCAAACCTCTTATCTTTTTTTAGCCCAAATCAATATTATTTGTGGTATTGTCGTATTCGAGACAAAAGTACTGGGCGTCAAACCACATTAAATAAAACAAATGGATATTTTATAAAAACGTCGGGCAAGCTTTCTTCTTCTTTAATTTCGATCGGACTGTGCAGGAGGCTCTCGTAAAAATTAGTGTGCAACCTTACACGTTGGATCGAGAAAAGGTGGAGGGACATTAGCCATGACATAGACTAAGCCCATGGCTGAACGTACAGGCAGAAGAGACAACAAGAGCGACGAAAATGGAGGAACGTGAAAGATTGAGATAGGACTTTTTTTAATTTATATTTTATTAAGTCCATATGTTTTATAGGAAATTTGGGCCGCTTTAGTCAATTTTGTCGGTGAATATCAGATATTATAATGTAGTAGATTGATATTGAATATTATCTACATTATGTAGAATTTAATATCTAAAAAGGGTCTCATTTTAGGTGCGAGAATCATGTGATAATATTTTCAAAACTATCAATGTTATTTAAAGTTGCTTTTAAATATCTTGTGATGGAGTTTTTTTCATAGATAAAGTGCAAAAGGGGCCAATTCACAAGAGATGCGACCTCAAATTTAGCGTTGGCTTCTAGTTGTGCACGACACTGGCCTACGATTGAAGAAGGAAGGAGTGACAATTTCCTGAAGATTGTTGAATATTCACCGTGGGGCTCTTGTTAGAGCTATTCTTTAAATGGGACTGTTCTAGTGTGCTTTGTTTTTGCTTTACTTCTCTGTGTGCTTAGCTACAAATGACAATGACTCATAGGGGCTCGAACCAGGGACCTCTAACTGTAGCAACATTACTATTATTTGTACTACTATTAATAAGATTATGACTATGATTGTGATTTTTCTCTTTAGTTTTAGGTAAAATGTTTTCTAGAAAAATTAGTTTTTGCTTGATATCTCCACAAACATGATGCCTAGTAAATTATAAAGATGTCCATACAGCAGATTGTTGCACCTCTCCTAACAAACAAACTTTCCCTAGCAGTTGTACAATCATTTGGTAACCATCTAAGCCTAGAAGTCCCAAGATCAATTTCCCTCAAAATTAAGGTTATCACTGCACTATAATATTAATTTTTTACAAGAGAAGTGATTTCCGAACCCTTGTCATAAATAAATGAGGTTTGGTTTGTGATTTCTCCACCTCAGAGGTTTCTTAATATCTTAAAAATTGTGCAGTTGAGTTTGAGTCCATTTTTTTGTGGTTAGAGGCCTCACTTAGGAAGGAAAGATAGTTAAGGAGGAGATTGACAACTTTTTTCTTTGTAGATCTGAGCGAAAAGAAGATACAAAGAATTAAAAGAGTGCGTTGAAATGTGAAGGAGGATGGTTGTCAATAGAGAGCGCCAACTCTCTCAAATTTATAGGAGGGGTTGTGATTTAACAATAAAATGTATTACATTAAAAAGAAAATTACAGGGAACAAATATAATTACTTGAATTATATTATGACTTCAAATTGACTACACTAGAGAAAAAAAATGGCATGCACATGGTGCAAAACTCTTGAAAGATTTAGAAAGGAGTAACTTCCATGATTTGTACATTTATTTAGAAAATAAATAAGAAGCACATTTATATCATGTCAGAAATTGAATTGTGTCGCCTCTTTCTTTTCTTCCTCATTGGTAGTAAATGCAACTTTAGACATTTCCAATTACTACCGCTTGGGCTATCTCTCTAATTTAATAGGTAAGTGACATGAGCTTAAGGGTTTTATTGCATAGTCAAACATGTGACCTTGCTCTCTCGACATAAATTTATGTTTAATTTTATTGAATTTTAGTTCATTTACAAGAGATGTGAACAACTAAACTTTTAGTAATAATTTTATTTTCAACACAATATTTATATAATAAACATTATTAATTCAATATATAATCTCAATTTTAACTTAATTTAGTTTGTTTATAATAAAAATAATCAACTAAACCTTAAAATATATTTCAATTAATTAATTCACACTCACATTATAATATCTCTATTTATCTTTATAATTTTTTATTTTCATTAAATGTTTTCAAGGGCAATAAAGACTTATCCATGTCTAAAACTCAATAAGTTTGTAAAATTCTATAAATTATTCAAGAATTAAAATATAAAAAAATACTACTCGATCAAGCAACCCAATAGTAGATTGGTCCAAATTTCTCAAACTCCAAAATTTGAAACCGTAAAGTCCAAGGATTCTTGAAAAAGTTAATGTAGATTTATATTTTGAAGAATGCCTTCTCACAAGGAATGAATAATAGTAGCATAGACAATGCACGTGACCTAATGGACAAAATGCCTTAGAGGTATGTTCTCGTCAATTGTTATGTTTGTAGGATATGCACAAAATCAATTTGTTGAAAAGGTTTTAGAAAATTTCAAGAAAATCCAATTGGGACATATAAAGCTAAATTCCACAACCTTTGGCAACATCCTCTTGCCTATGTCAAAATGCCCTTTGGAATATTTTTCATTAGTTAATTTCTCATAGCTTGTCATTATTGAGCAATTATGTGAGTTAAGTGTAATTGTTACTTTTGGGTTAGTAAATGATATCAAAACATGTGAATGTTTATGCTCTATGGAGGTCAACAACGAATTGAACCTTGGTTAGTATTGGTCAAGTAGATATAAAAGAGATCAAATAAAGGCTTGTGTAGGCAACATATAGCCAACAAAAACAAAATAATGCAAACATATTAAAACTCTACAAGATACATCTAACAAATTCTACAGTTTCTTCTAAAAATTATCAGTGTGTGCCCATTAAACTTATGAATCCAAATGCTAGTATTTATCAATACTTGAAATATAGCTATGCCCATAATGGCTTATTTCAGGAAAATAAGGCGATTTTGTAATTTACACGCCCAAACACTGAATGCCATTCTTGTTTGAAACTCTGAGATACTGAAATCTTTTTGACAGACTAGCATTGCATTGCCTGATCAGTATTCAGGCAGGGATTCCAGCTGGTCTGCAGCATTTATTTACATTAATTAATGAGCAGAAATTAATTACACTTTTCAATAAAAATAATAAAATATGGTTTTCCAACGCTACAGGTAAGATTAACACGTTGTACCTTGTTAAAAGACATCTCCACTGTGTGTAGAGCGAAATCTCACCTGGTTACGCTGCATTGAAAACCATGCTATATTAACTCAATCAAAGAATATTTCATAGAAACAATTTTCTTAGACATGGATTTATAAAGCCCGGAAGCAAAATAACAGATATTTAAACCAAAAAACAGTAGTAGAGGAATCCATTAGCACCTGAGTTTTTCTCCAACTTTCAGGTATGCTCCTAGGGATGGTTTCCATGGAAAATTGTGATCCTTTACCTCTTAATTTTCCTTTCCCTTCGTCCTTCCATTTGCTGGGTTTTTGCATAGTTGAGGCATGAATCCAGGGTTTTTTCCACTGTCTCAAACGTTTTGAGCTTTTTTTGGGTTAGAAAATAAAAAATAGTAATCTAGCAGGCCTATGCAATCCAAGAAATGTTCAGAACAATGTATTTTGGCTCCTAATTTACCTCCAGATGATCCAGACAAGTTTGCAATCGTGCACAAAGTGTTTGGAACCAGCCATATCGTTAAACTGCTTCAAGTCAATTTAGTCTGATAAGTCTATACTTCCCACAGCGGCCCTCACGACAGCAAGAGATCTACCACCTCATACATAGATATATTTTCTTGGCTGTGATGTGGCATCTTTGGATATATAACAAGTTCAGCAATAAAATTACGACAATAAAAATGGTGCATAGTTTCAAATAACTTGAAGAAATTTAATTAACGATGTGGTCGGTTCGAAACACTCAGCACAATTGCGAACTTGTCTGGATTATCTGAAGCAAAATGAGGAAAAAAAAACACATTCTTCTGAATATTTCTTTCATTGCAGCAGGTAGGTTGCTATCTTTCTTTTTTCAACAAAGAATGCTCTCAACGCGCGATACCGTCTTCGCTCTCTCTATTATTTCATCAAGCTAAGCTTTTTCCATACGGACTTTAGGCCGAAGCCGTTCCATTATCTTCACTGATCTCAGAGGACGAGGCCCACAATTCAAGTGAGAGACATTAGAAATAAATCTCGTCTGCTGTGATATGCGCCTTCACCTTCATCAGTTATCCGTCGAACTACATCATCTTAACACGCCCATGATGTCCTCTGACCAAAATTGCATTTCCCATGAAGCCCACTAAATTTCAAACGAAGAACGTCTTTTATTGGCGTTAAAGGGCGCCCTTATCCGGCACAGTGCTATTGTCGCCCTTATCGGGTCCACTCTAAACTTCTAGAGTTCCACGTGGCAACACCCCATCACTCTAACTTCTTTCCATTCATATAACATCCCACCACACTACTCTCCAACCATTATTTAAATATCATCCATTTTAATGGTCGAACAATCAATAGTAATTTTACACCTTATCCACAATAAAACAAAAGTGGTAAATATTTATCCTAATTTTTTAGACTAAATTTTACCTTTGACTGTTGGCGTCCATAATATTTAATTAGGGGATAAGCTTTTATTTGTAAACATTATAGTGCTTCAAAAATTGTTTCACACCCTAAAAAAACTCACACCAATTTTTTTTTTAAAGTCATCTGTTGTTCCTATGGGCGTATTCCTTGAACCTCCTATGGGTGCAAGTGCTAGTAATAGCCCTCCAACGCCAACCGTTTTCTTCCCCATGCTAACCCCATAAAATAGTGAACACATGGGCTACTCCAGAACTTAGGGCATGTCCTAATGCTGCTGCTTAGCTTATTTTGGCTAATAGCCACTGCTCAATTTTTTTTTGGAGATATTTGTGGAGCCAGTGACCCCATGAAATTTTATTTTTCTACTTAAAATAAGTAGTTATCTTAATTTGTAGTTTTTTATTATATAAAAAGTAAAAAATAAATTATTTTAATTATGTAAATTTAGAAGAAAATTGAAAGAAAATAGAGGGAAGGAAATATATGCAGCAACATGGCATATTTTTCATTATGCAATGGCTACTTATTTCCAGCCCCCCTTTTTTTTCCACAGCTTATTTGCAATTCCTAAGGAGTAGCTGCTCCACAAAAATAGGGAAATATTCTATATTATCCTTTTCCCACAATTATAAATTTCCATGGGGCCACTCCAACTGCTTAAAACTACTTAAATCTAAGCAGAAAATTAACTTAAGCAATTGCATGGGGACATGGGGTTATTTTTGCTACGATCGTTGTGTTTTCCGTCGAGCTTTGGTAGTCTGTCACATTAATAAAACTACAATGGTAAAGTTATTTTTTTGAAACTGTTTCCCTACCCAATCAAATAAATGATTTCCGGGGACACTTTTTCATCTAGCACTAGGAAATCTTTATATGTTGGTAGTTCATACATGGCTCTTTACGGTCCTTCAATTTTTGTTGCAAAACTTTCTAAACACAAAATGATAAAAGATCTATGTGGTAGTAGATGTTATTTTGACTTTCTTATTTTTCATAAAAGTATTAAATTGAAAGATCTGTGTCATAGTAGGTATTATTTTTACTTGCTTTTATAAACAATATTCTTTCAATGGGACCAATTATGGCTCAAAATGGTAAGTTTTGGCAATACAAAGTTTTTTTTTTAAAACAAAAGTGGCAAGCCACTATAATTATATATATTAATATTAAAACATTACAAAAAGCTACTTCAATAGAGCATACCGGCAGGAAAGAGCCAGCAAGAAAACCTTCGGTTGTAGCTTGAAATTTTCAATTTCCCTTATAGGGATTACAATAACGAGAATGAGGGAAATAGAAAAATACAAAAAAGAGTTATAGTCTTTGCCCCCAAAAACTCCTCAGAAAAATGAAAAGGAATTGAAAATATCCCTTGGAACAACAGCTGAAAGAGAGCAAAATTGCTGTAGAAAGCATCTCCACAGAACTATACAAAGCTTTAGAGGAGAAGCCTTTGCCAAAAAATTTGCAAACCAGTGACTAAATACAAGTGAACACTCTATCCATCAACTCGTGCATTAAGATCTGGCAACATAACATTACCCTTGGCAACATCCAGTTCAACTGGTGACCCAGGAGGAGGAGAAATCTGAGGATGAAACTGAATCAAAAAGAGCAGAGCAAAAAACTTCTCTTGCACCCAGTTCACCAATAGTTCACCCAACTCAGCTCTATGAGCATGAAGAGGGATACTCAACAGTTCCTCATTCTCGAGTCGGATGGCCAAACCAAAGGCATTGAAGGTGTAATTGTGAGTAGGAGAGTGAAGAGTATTGCATTTAGTAAACAAGACACCAATTAGAGCACCTGACTTAAACAAGCCATAATTCTAGAAAACATCTAGTAACACATCCTCTGAATACAAAAAATGATGAACAAACTTTACAATTAACTGCCTTACCACAGAGGAATCCTAGACCAAATCCATCACATTAGAAGCAAACATTGATAAAATCTGAGAAGGGTATAGAGAACGCACATGGGAGTCCAACAAATCATTCCCTACCACTTCACACACCGCTTCTTTAGAATGTTGATTATCAATTGCAAACACAGAAGCCTAACCCTCTACATTTACATTACCAAAAAAGGTCATTTCCCATTTCTGCACAGGGAAGTGAAGTCTACGATTCAATTGAATCTCCATTTTTCAGCTTAGAAATAGGGGATGAATAAACCAAACACTGGATGAGATTAAATAAACTGAGGGACTTTGAAAATTAATGCACAACATCATTACAAGTCCTCTCAAATGATGCCACATTCCAGCGATTTGAAGTGAAGTACTAAAAAATTGGAATCAGTGTAGATTACCCTGCTATGAAAGGAGAGCATAAGAAAATGACATCATGAAACAATTAATACACATGAATTAACAACTTTAAAGCCAAGAAAGGATAAACAGGAGGTATTAAGAGGAACGTGCTTCGCATGCATTCAAACTATACAAGTACTAGATTCTTTTTCAATTAAACTTAAAATATTAGGGTAACCTCCAATGTTCCCACTGTCCAAAATCAAACGATCGACCTCCAAATCAAATGCTAAATTAGCTAAAGCATCCGCCAAAAGATTACCTTCTCTATAACAATGAGAGATAATAAATTTATCAAAAAATTTCAACAAATCCCGTGCCTCTTGTAAAAGATAATTAATCTTCCAATTTAATGCAAGATTTTTCTTCAAAGCATTGATTATTACCAAAGAATCCCCTTCTATGTGAAGGTTAACAATATTCACCTGCTTTGCCAATTTCAAACCTTCAACTAGAGCCATAACCTCAGCTAGATTATTAGTGGTTTCTGATATTTTTAAAGAAAAGGCCACTAAAAGTTCTCCCAAATCCCCTCTTAAAGCCCCCCCAATTGAGGAAGGACCTGGATTACCTCGCAAAGCACCATAAAAATTAAGTTTTATAAACCCTTGAACAAGAAACAACCATCTAATAGTACTTCTATCAATTGTAAAGATTGAAGAAAATCCCAAGTCTGGCAAAGGCTTTAAAAACTTCCAAGATTTCAAAAGCTGATCATCATAGGAGGAAAATTTTAAATTTGAAGAACCCCTCCTTTGTAAATTGCTCATGACCACTTCTGATAGAGACTTCTCAATCTTTGACAAAATAATTTCACAAGTTTAGAATTCTTTTCGAAATATTCTCCGATTTCTCTCTAACCATGAATTCCATATCACAATAGAAGGAGAGACAATCCAAATAGAAGAGAAAGTTGATCCTTTATAAAGAATTGGCCAGCTATGAAACAAATCCAAAATAGAATTAGGTAAAGGAGCAAACCAATTAAGCTTCGAAAATAACCAATACCAACAAGTTGAAGCAAAAGGACAAAGCACAAAGAGATGATCAGGCTCCTCATCACACTTTCCATAGAAAACACATTTAAAAGGTTCTGCTAAACCAAGTTTAGTAAGCCTTTGACTAGTCAAAATTTTCCTCTAAAGCGCCAACCAAGCAAAAGTGCCCGCTTTTGGAAGACAAGCAACATTCGAACAAAGAGAGAAAGGTTAGTCCAACATCTGACTTCCCTGTTTGAAAACCAAGGATCTATAACCATCATGAACAGAGTAAGAACCATTATTTGCAAAAGTCTAAATTAATTCATCTACTTTATTAGAAAAACATATCCTCCTTTTTTGAAGCTGAAAAGAAAGTAAATTTTTTTGTTCCTAAGGAAAATCACACTATTGAAAGTCTTTCCACACCACTGAGGAGAAGGAACCATCCCTAATAACTGAAAAATAATCTCTCACCTTACTCCCCCAATTAAGTAAAAGGAAATCTCTAGCCTGATCCAAACCAATACAAAGAGAAAGAGGAGGGAAACCATTCCATGAATCCTCCCAAAAACTAGCCTTAGAGCCATTAAAAACCTTCCACAAAAGATTAGGGAGAATAACCCCCCTACAGGCCACTAAAAAATTCCACATACTAGATCCCTTAGGAGGATTCTCTACTGTGAAAATTCTTTCAGGATCAGAAGAATCCAAATACTTATATTGCATAAGTTTACACCACTTTAACTGAGGTTTGGAATAAAGCTTCCAAGCCAACTTAGCACCCAAAGACTTATTTTGAGCTTCTAAGATATGAATACTTGCTCCCCCTAAAGATTTAGGAATACATACCTTATCCCAAGAAATCAATGGGATCTTATTATTGACTTCTGAACTACCCTTCCAAAGAAAAGACCTCAGAGATTTCTGGATATCTTCTATAATTCCTTTGGGAATTTGCAAGACTGAGAGCATATAGGTTGGAAGAGTAGTCAAGACTGACTTAAGAAGAGTAATCTTACCAGACAAAGTAAGCCATTTGCCCTTCCATAGGGCAATTCTATTATGAATTGACTTAGAAATCTTTGCCCAAAAAGGCTTCCTATTAGGACCAAAAAATAAAGGAATGCCCAAATATTGGCTAGGTAATGACCCCAATTTATATTTCAAAAGAGAAATAATTTTAGACTGAATATTTGCCTTAGTGTTAAAGAATTTTTTTTAGACTTGTCCAAATTAACCTCTTGATTGGAAACATCACAATAATTTGTGATTGTAGTCTAAATGCATTTAGCCTCACATAGAGAAGGAAATCCAAATAATAAAGTATCATCTACAAAAAGAGTATGAGTAATAGGAAAAGGAACTTGAGGAATCACAATACCCTTCCATTTAGAAAGCTAACATTGATTAATGATATCCCGGCTAAAAGCTTCTGCCATCAATATGAAAAGATAAGGAGAAAGAGGATCCCCTTGTCTAATACCTTGAGAGAATTGAAAAAAATTAGTAGGACTTCCATTTAACAAGACTGCTGACCTTACTTTTGAAATACAGGACCAAATCCATTTACACCATTTCTTCGAAAAACCAAATTTCCGAAGAACCTTCAACAAGAAATCCCAAGATACTCTATCATAAGCCTTCTTCATGTCTAATTTTAAAATCATGGCCAAAAATTTTAACTCCTTAATAGAGTGGAGAACTTCATGAGCTATTAATGCTCCATCTGTTGTCTCTTTTCCTAGAACAAATCATCCTTGCTCATCAGAGATTAATTTTGGAATTAAGGAGGCCAATCTCATAGTGATGGCTTTAGTAAAGATTTTATACAAGGCATTACATAATGAAAAAGGCGTAAAATGAGCAAAAGAAGTTGGAGAACTAAGTTTTGGAATTAGGGCTATAAAAGTAGAATTCATTTCCCTTAGAATATTACTGTTCTTCCTTGACTTTTCCAAAGCAAGCCAAACATCTCTACCTACAATTTCCCAACATTTCTGGAAGAACAAAGGAGTGAAACCATCCAGACCTGGAGCCTTATGTGGATCCATGGAGAAAACAACACCCCTAACTTCTTCAAGGGAAAATTCTTTAGCAACATAAGATTATCTTCTTTATCTACCAAACAAGGGATATTACTCAATAAAGAATTACACTGCTCTTCTGAGAAGGAAGCATTATTATTTGAAAGAAGAGAGGAGAAGAAGGAAACAACCTCTTTTTGAATATCTCCAAAATCAGACAAGAGATTTCCTTCCTTATTTTGGATGAGTTGAATTTTGTTTAAATGCCTATTCATTTTTACTGAGGCATGAAAAAATCTAGTATTTCTATCTCATGCCTGCAACCAAGCTTCTCTCAACTTTTGTCTCCAAAAGATCTCTTCTCTTGAAAGAATTTCCTCCAAATCTGACTGTAATGCTTTTTGACATTCAAACAAATGATTATCCATCCCTTGATTAATAATTTATTGATTAATGAATTGAAGTTTATCCGAAATTATCTCCTTCTCTTGAATTTTTTTTTTTACACCTCATTCATAATAAAAAGTGGTAAATATTTGTCCTCATTTTTATTGGTTAAAATAAAAATTTGACTATTGAAGTGGATGATATTTAAGAATACCCTCTCTATTTGAGTTCTTGAAACAATTTCTTAGTATTGAGACTTGTGAAAAAAAAAATTAGATATTAATTGTCAGAAAAACTGCTTTAAAAACAAAATGAAAACTAAAAAAAAAAAAAAATAGTGTCTCAATCTTGCAATGTGTGTGTGTGTGTGTGTAAATTTGTATGTTGCTAGAATGCTGCCAAAATTCCTTTAGGATTAAGTTGAGGTGAAGACTCTTGAAAGAACTTGCATTGTAAGTATGTTGTAATCTATTTCAATATTTGATAGTACATTGTGCAGGTTTCAGAGTGTGGGGTTTTTCTCCCACAAGGGGTTTCCCCACGTAAATTTTTGTGTTATGTTTTATGGTTATTCTATTTTTACTATTTCATATGTGGTTCTTGAAATCTTTGTAATGGTTGATTCGAAATTTGCATAACACTCCTCTCAAGGTTAGCGTAGGAAACTTTGCCACACACCTTTGCTTCCTTACAAGTGGTATCAGAGCCTAACCAATTTTAGTTCTATTTGTTTGGTACAAGGTTTTTTGAGCTAATCAAGTTTTGAGTGGGAGCTTATGTAGAGTATTTTTTATTCTATATCGCAAGATAGTAGAGATAGCAAGCACATCTGGGAAAATTGAGGTAGAGAAATTTTTTTGCATGAATTTTAAAATGTGGAAGCTGAAGATGGAAGATTTGTTGTGATCGGATCCAAGGATGGAGTGGACGATAATGTTCAGAGGCGTGCAGATCCAACTTCGGTTGCAGGTTATAATGTAATGGATAGAAAAGCTAAAGGTGTAATAAGACTATGCCTTGTAAACTTGATTTTGATAAATGTTCATGAAGAACCCACTTCAAAGAAGCTATAGAAGAAGTCAGGTGAGATATATCAAGCCAAATCTTTAGTAAATAAGATTTTCTTAAGGAAGAAGTTGTATTCATTGAGAATGGAAGAAGGTGGATGGATTTCTGAGCATCTAGAAACTTTCAATATGTTGGTAACTCGGTTAACTTGAGTTGGGGTTAAGATGGATGAAGAAGAAAGGTGCCAAACTTTTCTATGTTAATTGTCAGACTCATTGGATAGCCTAGTCATGGTCATAGGGAGCATTTTAGTCACCTTGAAGATGGAGGATGTTGTTGGTTCTCTACTGGAAATGAGAAGGAAAGTCTCTCTGAATTCTAAAGAGGCTTTGAGTGTTTGAGGAAGACCAAAAGAACAAGGAAAGAATGATCTTAAGAAACATGGTCATTCTAAGTTCAAGACTAAGGGGAGATCAAAATGATTTGTTAAGTCCAAGGTGATATGTTGGAATTGTGGCAAATCTAGACACTTCCAAAAGGACTATAAAGAAGAGAAGAAAAAGAAGTAAGATTCTCATTCTGAGTCTAAAAAGGAAGATGGAGATGCTTTTTATTGTAGCCTTGGCTACTCATGCAGTTGGTACTACATGGTTGATTGACTCATGTGCATCTAAATCCACTTGAATCATAACAAAAAATGGATCAGTAAATATGAAAAATATGATGGTGGTAAGATGTATTTGGGTGATAATTCATTCCTTGATATTGTTGGCCATGGAAATATTCATGTGAAATCATTTGATGGTAGAGTTAGATGATTTGATGGTGTCTTACATATCCCAAGACTAGGAAGAAATTTATTATTTGTTAGCAAGCTGCATGTATAGTTTTTTTAAGCAGGGGCAAAAATGGTGAGAGGTGCTATGGTGATACCAAGAGGAAGTAGATTGGGTACATTTTACCAACTCAATGCATGTGCAGTTGAGTACAATAACACTTCAGTTAAGATTAGGTATGAGATTACTTTGTCAAAAAAAGAGATGGTTTACTCTTCAATAGATGGTTGTGGATTTTGGGTACCCAAGGGTGCTCTATCTACCAAATCAAAGTTACTTGCACAAAAGACCATGTTATGGCACTAGAAACTTGGCCACATAGTAGAGAAGGATCTATGGACCTTGAAAAATAAAAACCTTGTTAATGGGTTGGATGATTGTAATCCTGAATTTGACTTTTATGAACATTGCATTTATGTTATATAGAATTGCATTTAATTTTACTTAAGTTCTCATTTAAGTCTTCATGTATTTTGGATCTAATTCATTCAAATGTATTTGGTCTAGTTATTTTTCATTCTATTGGTAAATCAATTTATTATGTTTCTTTTATTGATGATTTTAGTACGAGTACATGGGTATATTTTCTAAAGAGTGAAGCTGATGTTTTCAATCATTTCAAAGAATTTAGAGATGGTTGAGTTGTAGACTAGAAAGAAGATAAAATGCTTGAGGAAAAATAACTATGATGAATTTTTCTACAATGAGTTTGAAACATTATGTAAAGATTGTGGTATCCAAAGATAGAAAATAACTCTATTTTCTTCTCAACTTAATGGAGTTGTAGAGAGAATGAACAAGATTTTGATGGATAAGGTTAGAAGTATGTTATGTGGTGTTGGACTAGAATAAAAATTTTGGGCAAAAGTTTTATCCACTGCCTGCTACCTAATAAACATGTCTCCTACATTAGCTCTTGTTAATAAAACACCAATGGAAATGTGGTTGGGCCACAAGCATTAGACATTTGAGATTTTTTAGTTGTGAGGAATATGTACATGTGCCAAAGGAGAAGTGAACAAAATTGGATAACAAGGTTGTTATATGTATTTTCATCAAATACAGTTATGGTGTGAAAGGACACAAGCTTTGGGATCCTATTGCACAAAAGGTAATTTATTCCAGAAGTGTTGTTTTTAGAGATACTAAGTCTGAACTTCTATTAGAATGCAGTAGCCAGAAGATAAAGAAGAAAAGAAAGATGTAATTCAATTTTCACCTATGCTTGAAAAAGGTGAATCAAGGCCCTTTGAAAGACAAGAAGTTGAGGAAAGCATGATGAGTTTTGAATCATCAGAGAAACAAGTAGAACCTAAACCCTGGCTTGTTCGAAGGCCTACCAGGCATAAAAAACCATGAAAATGGTATGGGTATTCTCCAGATGATTGGAGATATATATTTGATTTGAATGCTAATGTTGATAAATCATTATTTGTAAAGAGGCTCTTGGTATCAATGATGTGGAGTCCTAGAAAACAACCATGGATTCAAAGGGATGGTAGCTCTCAAAAAGAATGATACATGTGACCTTGGTCATTTCCTAAAGGACAGAAGCCTATTGGTTGCAAAATGGGTGTTAAAAAAAAGGTTTAAACAACATCATTGAGAAGTAGACAACACAGTTGGTTGCAAAGAGTTACTCCCAATTTCACAGAGTTGATTATAATGAGATACTCTCTCATGTAGATAGGATTGTCATTCATTCATTTTTTGCTGTCTATTGCAATAGCTTATCAATATAGAGATTGAGAAAATAGATGTGAAAACAACATTCCTTCATGTTGATTTGGAGGAAGATATTTATATGACATAGCCAGAGCACTGTGTGGTGAAAGGTAAAAGTCATTTGTTCTGTAAGTTAAAAATATTCCTGTATGGTTTAAAACAGAGACGTAGGATGTGGTATCAGATGTTTGATACATATGTGTTGATTTTAGGATTTGTGTGGTTTAAATCTGATCACTATGTGTATTTCAAATATGATGGTGACTATTTCTTTGTTATTACCTTGTATGTTGATGACATGTTGTTTATTGGCAAAGGAAAGGACTTGATTGCAGAAATAAAATCTCAGCTCTTAGCAATGTTTAAAATGAAGGACCTTGGTGTAGCAAGACGCATTTTGGGGATATTTGGTTAGGTCAAAGTAAGTATGTGGATACTGTGCTAAGAAGATTTAATATGTAATATTCTAGACCATCATCCCCATCAAAAATGGAAGACATGAGTCGAGTACCATACTAGAGTGTAGTTGGTAGCTTAATGTATGCTATGGTGTCTACAAGACTAGACATTTCCCAAGCAGTGGGAGTTCTTTCTCGATACATGTCTAATCCAAGAAGAGAAAAATGTGATGCAATAAAGAGGGTCTTCAAATACTTGTGGGGTACCTCAGAGTACTCTATATGTTTTCAAGGAATAGAAAACCAACATTCCTTGGATATTAGAGGCTATGTGGATTTAGACTGGGTTGGTGATGTTGATAGTAGAAGATCCACTAGTGCCTATGTGTTTACGTTATTTGGTAGTGCAATTAGTTGGATGAACAAGTGACAAGCTCTAGTCACTTTTTCCACTATAGAGGTAGAGTATATAGCAGATGCTCATCCCTGTAAAGAATTTATTTGGCTCAAACTATTGTGTTTAGATATAAAGTTTAAATAGGGTGCAATGATAGTATATTGTGATAGTTAGAGTGCAATCTCCTTAGCGAAGAACCCAACATTTCATGCTAGGACCAAGCACATTGATGTATAGTATCACTTCATGGGAGATATGGTCGAGGATGGTAAGGTGAAGCTAGAGAAGATAGAAACATTGGTGAATGTTGTAGATGTATTAACAAAGCCTATGAGCATAGAGAAGTTTGAATGGTGTTCCAAATCAATAGGCCTTTTGACCCCCAACAACTAGTTACCTATTTTCTATAGGCTGTTAAGAGGTATTCGACAACTGGGAGAATGTTAGAAAATAATGCTAAAATAAAATAAAATTAGTGTCTCAACCTTGCATGATAATAATAATAATAATAATAATAATAATAATAAGATCCAATAATAGAAGGTTTTTATGATAGGTGTAAAGTGGCTCTTTTGAGAAGTATCTTGTAATGTAATTATATATATATTGGTGCTTTTAGATAGTCATTTTGTGTGAGTTTAGTTTTCAATTCTGTATGATGCCAAAATTCCTCCAAGATTGAGTTGAGGTGAAGACTCTTGAAAGAACTTGTATTGCAAGTGTGTTGTAATCCGTTTCAAGATTTGATAATACATTGTGTTGTTTATGTATATTAAGTTTACTTAGGTGTGCACATCAGTCTATATTTAGCCTCAAGCTATACTTGGTGTGCCTAGGTTAGCTTAACTGAGTTAAGTGGTTGCTTTTCCTATGCTTGGAGCACCACTATTCTTAGTGAGCTTTTTTCATCTTTGGCTCAACTATTCTTAGTTGATTATGCCCTATATGTACTACCTCTTGGAAGCTAATTCATCATCCCATTATTTTGAATTCTATGTGTGTATTATTTTTTAATACTTGTTTTCTTGCAAATTGAGCATGCTCTTGTTCGTCTCAGGTGGTTCAAATCGGTAATCAAATTCACTCAATGTTCCTGGTTTCTACATGTACAAGTTTTGGAGTGGGGTTTCTCTCCCAAAAGGGTTTTACCCATGTAAATTGTTGTGTTATGTTTCATTGTTATTCTATTTATACTATTTCATATGTGTTTCTTGAAATCTCTCAAATAGTTGATTTGAAATTTGCATAACACTCCTCTCAAGGTTAGCGTAGGAAGCTTTTCTGCACACGTTTGCTTCCTTACATTTATGAGCTCTCAAAATCTTCACCCATTGTCTGGATCTTCAAATACCATGCTCTAAGACTTGTCTTAGTCATAAGCATTTTGTTTGAAAGTGATACGCTTGAAAGGCTTGAAGAGTTTATTGTAGATTTGTTTTGTCTAACCCAAGCAAGGTATTTTTTTGTTACAATGCCTATTTCAAGAGTCTCTTGCAAATTATGACTCCCTCTATAAATTGGTTGTCATAGTATTGCATTGGATTCCATCTCAATCTTCATCTACTAACTGATTGTTCAGTTGAAACGTAAAGATTTTCCTCTACATTTGATTTAATAAAGGTTCTTAGCCTTTAATATGGGGAGTTTGATGCATATGAAAATATGAGCATTGCTTGTTGTGCTCATGTTTCTGTTTATGGTCCATGTCTCCACTTGACATAACCTCCCAGAAACAACAATCTACTTACAAGTACAGAGCAATTAGATGTATATTGTTCACATTGGAGCTGCAGTGGTATTATTATAGCCAATAGATGCTACCCACCACAGTCCAAGAAGGTTGTTTTCTCAGAACACAAGTGGGCATACGGGCGGCTCACTCATAATGTTGACGGGCCTACTTTCCACTGAGCACAGGGACAACCACTAAAACCCATATTCATTTTTCTTTTCTAATCCTAGGGGAGAGGACCCAATAGTGGTGCACCCTAACTTCATGCCTCTCAAAATCATAGGTGGCAATTTTGAATCACTCCAAAAATTTTACAGTAGCTTACTTGGCAATGCCCCTGCTTATAACTAAGGTTTTAGGGCCACATCATCAAATATGATGCCACATCAGAATGCTTTTTTTGAGGTGTCAAATAGTTCCCCAAATAAAAGGGTGGACCAATAGGTGTACATTAAGACCTCCTTTGTTGGTGTGCTGATATGGCATCTTATGATTGGTTGCTTTTTAAATCTAAAGGGTACATTTCATTCAATTATTAGTACTTATAGTAACACTAACAACCTTAAAGTCACAACTATTGGTACTAAACTTCAAAAAATATTGGGCCTTAAATCCACATATACTATCTCAACCATTGGAACTATCTCACTTATTGGGTCTTTTCCCCTAATTAGAAGTCACACCTCATAGACAAAACCTATTCTTTTTTATGATTCCTCTTTCATATCATTTCATTTTTAGTCATTCACTTGATTGTAATAATTTTTGCTTTCCTTTCCACATGTTTAATTGCACTTGTCTTTGTTCTAGAATATCAATTGTGAATAAAAGTGTAGCTACATGTTGGCAGGCTTTAATCTTCAAATCAATGTAATTTCATCTAGAAAAGAGTTGATTGATCAACTATTTTCCATGTGTTAAGGAAAAGTTTGGAACTAGAATATCAATTGTGAATAAAAGTGCAGCCACATGTTGGCATGACATTAATCTTCAAATCAATGTAATTTCATCTCAAAAAGAGAGTTGATTGATCACCTATTTCCTATGTGTTAGGAAAAGTTCAGAATATGTAAGGGAAACTATCTTAATTGAGAATCTTGAATAAGATCAAATATTGTCGAGAAAGAATGATATAGGTACTAGTGTAAATGAATATAAACTTTCCTTAGGTTTAATCTAAGCTAATGTAGATCAAATATTGTTTGGAAAGAATGATATAGGTATTAGAGTAGACGTCAGGTAATAGGAATATGAAATGCTAAAGCATAGAAAGATATAATTTATAACTTTGAATTATAGTTGAAGGAGAAGAATGATTTTTTTTGATGCATTAGATTATGGGTGTCTTTAAATTAAAAGTCTGATCTTTGTTCGTATCTTATTTTGGAATTAAATATTTTAGTCTGTATTGTAATTGGTTGAATTTGTGGATTAGGGTCAAATTTGGGCCCACAAAAGTGTCTTTCACATGTAGAAATGATTTAGCAGTTCGGCTTTATTCCCTCTACTTTCTAGACTAGTGGTATTTAAAAATAACTTTAGAGAGCTAGCAATATGTCTCTAGTGGACATATTCTCCTTGGTCAACCCTCATAAAATGTAAGTACAAATCAAAGACATCAAGCTTAAGTTGTGCAAATCTTCCTAGGAATGAATGTGTAGATCTATATTTGTTTTAGTGCACTAATGGAATTCTTCCTACCATGCTTTTCTCCTTGAATGAGAATGATATGTAGAAGATTATCGGATGATAAAACATGAGTGCAATTTAATACTTTTAAATACATGTTCATAGAAATGCTCATTAATAAATCATGCAAACACATTTTTAGTTGGCTCAAGGCAAGAAAAGAATAGGTGGTAGTCAACTGAAATTTGAATTTGATATTTGAGAAGTCAAAGGTTAAATATGTTATTGAAGGGTCAATCATGCATTCATAAGAATGACTCGAGACATGAGAATACTCAAATCAAATGGATAACATAATGCATAGGGATAGGTGCATTAATAAGCATAATAAATACATAACTTGGATGAATATATTGAAATGTCTGTCTATATTTATAAGGTGGGAGATAGGTGCATAGGAATGTGTGTAAATGGATGGGTAAAGGCATAGCGAAAGGGACTTAACTTTGTACAAAATTGTGCTATTTATCAATATGTAAATCTATTAAGTTATTCTCTCAAAATGGACACAAAACTAAAAGAGAAACAACATAAGTATGTAAATTTCACCATTACAACTACTAGTATATATCTTAAATATATCTATCTAAAATGTTAAGATAGCAATTTAGTATAATAAATACAATTAATTAATTAATGTTTTATATAAATTACTTTTATTTATATAATTATTAATTATTGTTATATTTTTTAATCATAATTAAATTCATATTAATATTAAATTAATATTATTTATAACAATTATAATATGATTTTTTTAAAAAAAATGCACCTGGTAAACTTTTTAACGTGACCAGTGATGCTGGTAAGACACGCCCTCTAGCTCCACGTGAATGCTTTTGCCCAGAGCAATGAACCGGTGAGGCCACAAAATGGAGGACCTCATCCCCTAGCAAGAACACTTCAAATCCGCGATCTCATTGGCCCAACGAAGGCGTAAAGCCTACGAGCTCGTTGGCCTAGCAGGGATTTGAACTCTGGTGGCCGCCACTACAACCGAATGACTTAACCGCCGAACCATGCCCTTATTAGAAATTATAATATGAATTTAATCTATAAATATTTAAATTATTAATTTTTAGTAATATTTTATGTCTATAATTTTTTTTATGGCAATAGTTGATTTCCTTTTTGTGTCGTCATGTCGGTTTGGGTTATCTCAATGATGTTTACGTCGAATCAACTAAACAATCTTCCTAGAATGTTGATGCAAATTGAGAGATAGTCTCACCAGGTAGTCGAGTACTCCCCTATTTCTTTATTTATTTCAGAATCAGGTTATTGAATTGAATTTTTTTCCTTTTTATATTATACTTAGGGTTTATAGTGAACAAGGGGGAGTGGTACTCGACCCCTAAATCACATTTTGATTATGTCACCATTTTGGTGATGATGTTGTTTGATGACATCCTTGGTTCTTATGGTTACCCTCATACATCATGTAGATGCATGGGAAGTTTATTATGGTATTATCATTTTGGCCTTGTAGTCGGGCTCCTTTCTATTATTAATGTATATGTGTTTTGAATGATTAGGCCGACATCACCCACGGTTAGTGGAATGAGTGGAGGCCATTTTAGACCCACTTAGATCCTCACCCTCATTGTCCACTTGATAATGGCAAGTAATGGACTACGATAACCAAACAAGGCTATGAGGTGGCAGAGTGGGGTAGCCGCTTTTCCTTCATGGAGCTTGAAAGTGGCGAGCTTATCACATGCAAGGCATGCAAAAGAGAAGGGAAAAGTCTTTTGTGTTAAGTAATCTTTCTTGATTGGTGCTCGGGAGAGCAAGAACATGTGAATATACACCAAGTTCTCTAGAAGAAAATAACTGTCATATATATCAATGAGTCAAAAATTTGATAATGATCAGTTGAGAGCCGTCAATAGGCCGACTCCAATAATCGTATACAGTACCTACAGGTATGGTTTGTAAACTTGTAAGACTACCATTTGTTAGCATGATAACTAAATGTTAGGTCATTGTGTGTAAGTGGTCGACAATGTCGATGTATAAAAGTTAAACTTACTGTCCGCGCTTGTTGAATCTCTTGAATCTATGTTATCAAATGTAGATTCAATTAGTAAGCAAATAACAAGTTGGACAGATAAGAGGATAGAGTTTAGAGATTATTATGCAGACAAGCTGTCATATCAAGATGTGAAAAAATTACAAATCACAAAATTAGACTTGTGTTCGATTTTCACAAACCCACAAACAAATCAACCTCCACCCATTACATGCAAGAGGTTCCCTATCCATTGGTGCAACAACCAAGCGATAAGGGACAATTTTGGGTAGAGGTGGTGGATGGTTTTTGACCATCCTCCATGCAATAATATTGAGGTCCCACAATACTTTTTGAGGAAACTCTACTGCGAGTTTGTCCTCAATAAAGTGCCAAACTATTTTGATATGCGAGACTTCCAAGGTAGAGGTGGGGGGTCAGCACAAGATAGACCAGGGGCACATCTTGACCCACAGCGAGTAGTGAGACGAGTAATCAGCAGACCAGCCCATGAGCATGTTTCTATCCCTTCCATTGTGAAGGAGAGTGTTGAGGTCGATACACAGCAGTCCATTAGTGCCTTGACCCAGAGCATCATAGAGCATGCCAGTCCTGCAGCACAGAGTGGGTTGGGAGATAGTGCGAGGAGTAGGGTCCCACCCCATACTTGTCAGACTTGTGGTCAACCTGTGGTTATGACCCCATGGATAGTCACGACACAGGTGCATAGGCTACATTTGCAACTATGCAGATGGTGATGACAGATACCCTCCTGAGTGAGACTTTCGGCCTTGATACTTACGTAAATATTAGCAAGTTTAATGAATTTAATTTATTAAATTTCATTTTTGAAATGCAAGATTAACTAATTTAAATTGATGATTTTAATGAAATTTTAGGGTCACAGCGTCAATGCAGTTTTCAGTGGTTCGCCACCTGCATTTTACACTAGATCATCTACTGTTAGGGTATGTAACTAGTAAACAATTATAAATATTACATGTGAATAGCATCATTATATGAATGGTATTCTAATATCTAATTTTGGATGTTGAATAGGTTAATATTGTAGATTTCACGGCAACACCTACCAGCGGTGGTGGACTTCAAAGCTTTATGGAGGTAATAAAATAAATAGTTTAATGAATGAATTGTACTTACTAGATTTTTGTATGTGACTTGTGTGCTTTATTGTGTGTATGTTAGGAGCCATGATTTGCATCACTATTATAGTTTTCATTATTGAATAATGTTGTTTTATTTCCAGATGATGTAGGTTGCGGAGACACCTCCCCATGTTCAGAGGGCAATGGAGCATGGTGTGGCCTCTGCAATTCATAGCTCCATGGCATTGACAGGGGTATAAGGCAGATTAGTAAATTTTAATTTACATTCATTGTTATAGTTGTCTATTTTTGAAAAATCAAAAGATTATTGATTTGAAGTTTAATTTCTATCTGGATGGTTTCTATAGGACATGACATCACCAGGGCCTATTCCTACTACTGAGGCAAGTGGGGAGACAGATCATATGTTAGCGGTAAGTGATTACTTTGTTAAATGTTTCTTTTTTTATAACATGTAATTTCTATATATTAATGTCTATACTTTTTATTGTAATAGGTAAAGATGCAGGAAGAACTAAATAGGAGGAGTAGCCCTTGGGTTCATAGTAGACCACCCACATGCGCGTCTCCATCCCCTAGAAGATCAAAGGCTACCCGTGATGTATTCTCTTCACCAGCCCGAGGGGAATGAATTTTTATTGTGTTCCTTTGTTGTATGTCTATATGGCATTTGTGGACATATATTTTGTATTGTATATAGTTGACATTGTATGCCTATATGGCATTTTTGTAAGCCTATATGGCTATTTTGTATATATGTTATACTTATATCGACAGATATTGATGTATGCCTATATGGATATTTGGTTAATACAAATCTTTTTTATTGATGGCGTCCATACTTGCATTATAAATCCACGTTTGAATGGATATTTGTAGATGGCTACTTCAAATATTTAAAGTCCAATTGTATTACATAGGATGCTTGTTGATCCAATAAGCTAGCTATTGTTATTCAAGTATCACCTAAACCTCATTTTGGAACTAAAAGATAAAAGTTGTATTTAAAAAAAAAAATGAATCATCATGTTGAACAGAAAATATTAATATTCTTTATGAGTAGCATAGAATGTCAACTATATGCAATACAAAAAAATGAATCATCATGTTATTCTTTATGTTTGAGATCATAAAAATGACTAAGTCTGGTAGCCTGATATCTTGAAACACTAGGATGAATATCCAAGTCATTAGGATGATTACACCTTGAGAAAAAGTCATTAAGATGAGAGCCTTAAGGAGACTTTCTTAAACATTCAAACATTGAACAACAAGCATGAAGGGTTAAGGTGCAATTTGCAACTCATAAAGCCTCAAAAGGGTGCCCAACTTAGAGAGAGAATTCATTTAAGACAAGGCGCCCATTAACACCTATTCCACCATAAAAGTGTGCCTAAGGTGGAAGGAGAACAAGCCTCTAGTAAGTGAAGCGCACCTATTGTCTAAACCACTTCATTATGGCACCCTAGCATGAGGAGGAGTATATAAGTCAATAGGAAATGGCACCTAGAATGCAAATGAAGGACTAAGTGGCATTTTCAATAAGCATCAATTCACCTTGAGCTTTCAATAAATACATCAAATTGAGCCCCATAAGCCTAGGTGCCCTTTGCCTTCAAAAGAACCTTGTATCAACGTCAAGAGTTGGTCTATTGGCAGACCTTGGTTAGGCTTCGCCGATAGTGGTCTGTCTTGCCGATGAGTGTGGTTCGAAGTCAAAGACATCGGTGTATCAGAAGATAATCCCATCGGCACATCGAAAGAGTAGTTGAGAGCTTCGCAGATGAAGGGGGTCACACCGACAGTCAAAATCCATCGGTGTATCGGCCCAATGAGATTAGAGTTCACCAATGTTTGGAGTCTCACCGACGAGTGTGGTCCAAAGGTTGTCATTGGTGAGATCAGTGTGTTGTAACTTATTGAACCACTATGATTTTGAATATTTAGATTTAGAGGGCATTAGACAACAAAACTTCTTGACCTTTAACAACCCAACCTAGAATCAATAGATTTTTTACCATCCCAACTATTCTATTCAAGACAAAGCATGTTGATTCTCATTCAATCCAAAGTTCATTAACAAGATTATCTTATCATAATATTTAGGGAAATGACCACCTAGATGGACAATGATGTGAGCTATCTATAAAGAAACTTGCAAGAAGTATAGGAGGCATGAGAATCCCTCCATGTTGTTTATTAAGTTGAATGATCTATGACACATCATGTATCATTAGAAAATATTCTCGAAGAGAAAGCAAGTGAAAATACTTAAAACAACCCATAACAAGGTGGAGAAGTTTAAAGGATGGAGGTTGCAACACTTTCCAACCTCATAGCCACACTAGTCCAATGGATCAGGATGCTAAAGGCTAGAGGTGTTGAGAAACCTCTAAAGGACAAAACTATAGAAAGACCAAATGTTCAAATGAATCCATTCAACACTAGGGTCGAGAAAAACTAGGGGGCAACTCAATCTTCCCTATCTAAATTTTTTTTTTCAAAAAACTAGTAATGACACTTTCCCACATCTTCAACAACCTAGTGGAGCTTATGCACCACAAAATCATGTGACTTCCATAGTGTATCATCCCATCACTGTCCAACCAATGTATATAGGATATCAAACAAATGTGTAAATGAAAAATCAACTTAGTACACAAGCCCCATCCATGGGTCTCATATTCATAAGAACTCCAACTATTACCTTCCAAAGGTCTCTATACATTTCTTCATAAAAACCCATTGGTGATTTTGTGATACCTTCAATATGAACAAATTGGTCAAGGCAAGAATTTGAGAGTTCCTATGTATGAAATAAAATGTTTAGTTATTGGTACATTTTTAGAAGTCAGAGGCAAGTCCTTTATTTGTCAACTAGTGCCCTAAATATGGCCCATAGAGAAATCTATAACCTCTTTTTGCATTTTGTAAATAGGGATACAAGAGAGGAGGTTTAGAAGTTACCTTATAAGTCTTATGAGGAATCTTTAGAAAGTGCATTAAGAATTGATCAAGCCACAATTAGTAGTGGGTAAAGGGTTTACAGAATAAATGGATGGTTGATGACTTCCCAAGCTAGAGATAATAGTGAAAACAATCCTTCCACCATCAGGATATTGAAAAAAAATCATAATGTAATGATATATGGGATAACTGACATACCCCTTGTGAAAAGTGATGATCATAACAAGAATGGTCACCTCAACTTAATGTCCAATAATTTTATACTATCAAGCATCCACATAATAGTAGATAATCTTATCAAAAGTCACAGAGAAATTTGTAAGGACCATAGTGTTATCCCTATGACTTGACACATACTGCTTGTTTCATCAAGCAAAGGGACATGATATAAATATTGTTGTTATATGGAGCCTAATCAGACTCAAAAGTTAAATTTACCCAACTTTTATCAGCATGGTTTCCCCCCAAATATTTTCCTACCAGTTTTGGTGCCTTGAAGTCTAAGTGCATGAAAATCATTCTGAGTTGGCAACCTAATCCAATGACTTGACACAGATCCCAAAACCACCTATTGGACCAATAGGATCCTAGGTGCTCACTTCATGCATTATGATTTCTAGGCACCAGTTTGACGCTCCATCACAAGGAAAGTGCACCCACACTTGCAAGTGTTTTTCTTTAGGATCTAGGCACCAGTTGAAGGTTGTAGTTGCCAAGAAGAGCACCTAGCAAGAGGAAGTCTTTTGGAGTCTCCAAAACACATCAAACACTTGACTAACAACAAGATAGCTTTTTCCCAAGTTAGGCGCTTCAAGAGGGAAGTTAAAACATGAATAAGTGCCAACTTGTCTATGCACAAACTCAAGCTTGTTGAGGATACACATGGCACCCAACATTCCTTGGTGATTTCACGAACTTCAAAAGCTCAGAACTGTTCAAGGAATTCCCAATGCCTCTTCTTGATGATAGGCACCAAAGTGAGGGTGGAATTGCACCTTGATGGCATTAGGTGCTATCTAGAGTATGCTACTCCATGAAAATGCACCTTCTTGCTTAGAGTAATTCAAACACTCCAAGGTCTTTAGTGATCAATTCCCCAACTTATGAAATGTCCTCCTTCATTTTAAAACACATTGTAATGCTCCAAAGAGATGACTATACCTAGGCATCAATCTGGGTTAGAAATGCCTCCAAAGTGAGCCTTCTCTTTCAGAATGTAAAACAAGGTCCAAAGGTGCTAATAAAGTGAAGCGCTTCTTTGGAAAAGTCCCGAAGGTTAAGATACGCCTTGTCTTAATGAGGTGCAACTCTTGGGTAAGAAAGCTTGTAAAGTGCGCCTAACTTAGTGAAGAGGTTGATAACTTCTAAACCCTTCGTGGAACTTACATTGCTTCAACTGAAGATCATCTTGCACCAATACATCACCAAACTTTCAATCACAAGATCAATTCAAACTTAGGCGCTCATTAAGAGTCTTTCCAATGTTGGCGCATCTGAGGGGTTGAACTGGCAAGAGATGGTGCCTACCTTCTTAGACCTTGTTTCAATATGTTTGAGTTCCAAAGTTGACTCAATGGTATCAAGATGGCACCATAGAGTCTTTGGACTAGTTTCTTAGAGTTTCAAAAACATTCTGGCTCCTTGAAAATTCCTCCTACATGCTTGGGCACCATTTCAAGGTCCTGGAACCATGATGTAGCACCTTATTTCTCTAGGAGCTCATTCATGATTATGCAATATGATTGTGCAACTTGAGATTGGCACTTAGAGTGAATAGGCTTTCATCCTGACTTAATACACTACCTCCTTCTGACAATTTTTGGGGTAGCAGAAAACCTTTCACCACGCGCAAATGTCTCAGAGATACAAAAAATTGAGAGAGGTTATTGTAGAGGCACTCTATGTGATCGCGTTACCTTAGACGAAATGTTTCTAAGTGATACAGTTTTTGAGTAACACCTTGTCAAAGATTGCTACCATTTTGCACTTTGGACTCTTCAGGGATATCGTCGGTATAATATAGCTCGGACTGTTTCGACATGTTTGGGTGAAAAACAGGACTATACCTAGCGTAAATGTACCCATCCAGATGAGTTGGAATAGTCAGTTTGGTCACATCAAGAGAAGGATGAAAGTTACACCCCTTTGCAACTTTACACTGCCTCCTTCTGACGATTTTTGGGGTAGTAGAAAACCTTTCACCACGCGCAAATGTCTCAGAGATATAAAAAATTGAGAAAGGTTATTGTAGAGAAACTCTACATGATCACGTTGCCTTAGACAAAATATTTCTAAGTGAGATGGCTTTCGTGTAACATCTCGTTAAAGATTGTTGCCTTTTTGCACTTTGGACTCTTCAAGGATATCATCGGTACAATGTAGCTCAGACAGTTTTGACATGTTTGGGTGAAAAAAAGGACCATGCCTAGCATAAATGTACCCATCCGGATAAGTTGGAATAGTTAGTTTGGTCACATCAGGAGCAGGACGAAAGTTACACCCCTTTGCCACTTTACACTGCCTCCTTATAACAATTTTTAGGGCAGAAGAAACCCTTTCACCACAGGCAAATGCCTTAGAGATATAAAAAATGAGAGAGGTTATTGTAGAGACACTCTACATGATCACGTTGCCTCAGATGAAATGTTTCTAAGTGACATATTTTTTGAGTAACATCTCGTCAAAAATTGCTGCCTTGATGCACTTTAGACTCTTCAGGGATATCATTGGTACAATGTAGCTCAGACTATTTTGACATGTTTGGGTGAAAAAAAAGACCATGCCTAGCGTAAATGTACCCATTCAGATGCATTGGAATAGTCAGTTTGGTCACATCAAGAGCAGGACAAAAGTTACACCCCTTTGTAACTTTACACTGTCTCCTTCTGACGATTTTTGGGGCAGCAAAAAACTTTTCACCACGGGAAAATGCCTTAGAGATGTAAAAAACTGAGAGAGGTTATTGTAGAGGCACTCTACATGATCACATTGCCTTAGACGGAATGTTTCTAAGTGACATGGTTTTCGAGTAACATCTCGTCAAAGATTGCTGCCTTTTTGCACTTTGGACTCTTCAGGGATATCGTCTGTACAATGTAGCTCAGACTGTTTCGACATGTTTGGGTGAAAAATAGGACCATGCCTAGCGTAAATGTACCTAGCCGGACACATTGGAATAATCAGTTTGGTCATATAAGGAGCAGGACACCAAAAATGCATAACATGATGATGTAAAAATGTGTATATGTGTATAAATGCAGTAGGAAATTAAAAAAAGACAAACCTTACAAATTAATGTGCATACTTGCAACTCAATGTAACATGACTTTACAAAATCAATGTGAATACTTACAAATTATTCCAATGAACCATCGGGGTCTACTCTACTCTTTATTGTGTCAAGTATTGCTTCATGGTCAGACTCACGCACCTTCCACAGGATTTTGTTCAGAGGTCTACCCTGATACTTTATCAAATGAACATTGGATGCCACGACAAGGTTCAAGTAATGAAGAATCTTTCGATGCTTGTCAAAGTCTTGAAATAGCCAAATATTAACACTCTTATGTGGGTACCTTCTAAGCCATGTTCCAATAATAACCACTAAGCCTGTAGGGTATTCGATGTTTTCTCCATCTGTAACAGGGGCCTCCAATTTTTTTTGGCCTCAACACAACGACATAAGTAATAATCTATTCCCTCTTCATTATCTTCATCTGCAATAACTGCATATATCTACCCTACATTGATATGTGTAGCAAATTAGATGAAATTAGTCAACATTACAAAAACACTACAAAGTAAGATGACATTACTTGGTTGAACTAGATGAAATTAGATGCATATACGTGCCCTATATTACCTGGTTAAACTAAATCTGATATGTGGTCAAAGTCAACTAATGATTCCATCTATGTTAGTTCCAGTGCCGTCGGGGGTTGATACGTGTCAAGTGGGCTAAGATAACTTAACTGCCATTCGTCAACCCACTCCTTTGACTCACACTCATCCCAGACTTGAATTGTACAGGAAGAACAAAAGCATGACATCTTTCACATATGGATACTCCATGAACCTACAATTGAGCTTTTGAAAGAGTGCATCTCATTTGATCCTGTTAGTGTACAACAGTCCTCATATGGTGCAATGTTAGTATCATCTATCAACCAAAAAAATCTACAAACTGAAGACTTACCTTCATTACCTAGACCCATGGAAGCATTACACCACTCGACAATCGATTTTGCATCTGTCAACTTTGCATTGTCTTTATACTTTAACTCTTCTCATGCTATGGCTCTTTTGATACATGCTCCTACACCATCATGCTCTCCCTTTCCATGCCCGGCCTCACAAAAGTTCCACATATGCTGAATACCTATAAAATTATGCCTCCTACTCAGCCAATAGAAATTCTACGAGTTCTTGAATTGTGACGCATAGTTATCCGACCATATGATATGCTGACTGAACGATATGCCCCTTCTAGCCAAATCATTGTAGAACACCTAAAAGCAACCTTGTACGAACTCCATAGAATGTGTGCGATCATCACTAATATAGAAATTATACTCCCTTATGATCTTTCTGTCATCCCCTATACTATCATTCACATGAATGAATGCAATGTGCACAAATATAGAAACCTGTGTGGAGTTGTAATATTATGATTGCACCTCACGCTGTGGCTGTAGACTGTAGTTCTCTGCAAAGTTGACGACTAAAACAATGCTACCAACTGGAAATGTGTCCTTGCATAACTTGAATTGCAAGTCCAACCATCGAGCTCTATGGGCATGTCTTGCATACTCATACACTATGTTGTCACGAAATATAGGGATAAACTGATACACTAGAATCTTTTCAATAACCAATTCACACCTCTTTTCTTCTTTACCATCTTTTGTATTGTATGCCACTATTTTATACTTGCCAAACTCTACTAGTTCATTTCCAACCGCATGTGTTCTTTCCATATGTTTACATATTGACAAATGTTGCAAGCCACCGCAACGATGACATGTGCCATCCAAGCATAATTTCTTGTAGAATATTTGACCTTCCTCTCTTTCACATAAAATTCTTGATATGAAGTCTCTTGAAGATGTTGGTGGGGCACATATGGCACAACCCTGCAAAACATTGTTAGTATGCATATCTAAACATATAGACCTATAGGCATCAAAATGGTTAGAAAATTCAATATGTAATCTACAACAACAAGTAGTGCGTGTGTGATTTATCTTGACATAGAAAGGTTTTAGCATTTCAAAATATATTTGACAAATTTTAATTTGAGGATACTTCTCTAGAAATTTACCATAAAACTGTGTTTGAGTCTCATCCAAAAAATGCTTTGGATGTGGCTCACAGTTCTGACTACCAATTCTCCTTCTTACCACATCCCTTTGATTCGAAGATACCCTTGTGTAATTCTTCCAAAAGTCTTCAATTAGTGATCTCAATGCTTCAACAATTGGTTTATCTTTTCGTGGTAGTCTCCCCGAGAATGCCCATAATTCATTGGCATTAGTGTCCTCAATTCTTTGGTGTCTTCCAATGGCTCTTGATAAAGTTTTCCTATTAATTCTCAATTTTTGACTCGTCTTTCTACTGAGACGAGCTTTCCTCATTTGACTACTTACTATAGTCGATGTAATCACATGCCGTGTTGCATTACTATCTTTTGTGCATGAGGTGTTACCCACACTCTGATACGCACTCATTAGATTCTTGACAATAGATTTTTCACTTAAAGCCTCTAATGTTCTCAACACAAGAATCTTCATGATGGACCTATACTTTATACTTCGCATCATTTCAATGAATAGTTGACATCTTGCAGTCTCATTTAAATTTTCAAAGAACAATCTCCAAATCTTATGAGCATATCTTCTACAAGTGTGTTTTGGAATCTTACCTTCCATTGGCTACAAAATATTCTCATCAATATCAATCAAATACTTTAGCTTTCTATGTAAAATTCTAGGTGGTGTTAAGTTAGGTAAATTCATCTCAACATTAGGAATTTCATCAATATTTAAATGAGATGGGCTAGATGGCATACCTTCAATCGAAGATGGAATAGATGACATACCTTGAGGTTGAGGTGGGAATGATGGCGTACCTCCTTCATCACATGTGAGTGATGATGTACTCTCAACTTGAGATGTGGTAGATGGTGTCCCTACATGTTGACTTGCAGTAGAGGACGTGTCTCCAACTATGGTATTCAAATCTCTCGTACCACAAAGTTTTTGCATTCGTTCTCTTTGTGCCGCTAATACCATATCTCTTTATGATGGTTGTCATTCCTCTTCAATTGGTATGTCTTCATTTATTGTGTCCAATTTCCTCTTCTCATGAAGTTCCCTCATAGCCACTACTTTCTTTGCATTCTTAACTTCTATCTCTTCCTATGTTGGTTTAATTCTTGATCATTTCCTTGGCATGATGGAGAATTTGTCTGTAGCATGATAAAGAGACCAATATTACTTCCTAAGAAATCATACAAGATAATAGTGGGATTGTATTTTTATTATGTTGTAAAGATTTATTCATGTATAGTTTGACATCATGGTATGTTAAGGTCTGTTTATTACACATAATTATTAAAGAGCCCAAGTGTATAAAATATACATGGCATCATGTGAGATTGTAGGCTACTTTCTTGATTGGGAATGTGTCTATTTTAAACATGTATCATAAAGCATGATAAAGTAATTCAATCTGAATTAAGGAAAATGTAAAGAACATGCATGTAAAGACTTGACATACCTAAAAAATAAAGATTCGAATGGAGAGAGTACCCAATTATGTAGTGTTTTTTTCTTCTTGCATCAAACTCCTCAACAATTTGAGTTTTTCACCACTTGCTTCCTTTCAATGTTAAATTGAATAACACTCAAATATAATTACTAAAAACAATACTATTAACCAATCTATAATGTTAAATTCCTAAAATTGAATCACAATTAACATTGCAACACTACAAAAATTGAAACTTGAATAGATATATATCAAACTTGGTGTGAAAACTATGTTATTTCCTCCTCCTCAAGTTGGCAAAGCAGAAAAGGTGGTGGAAAGATCATGGAAAGGTGGTACAATGTGTCAAATGTGCATGTGAACTTCTCAATAGCATGAAAGAACTTCTTTTTTGCCAGAGCACATGGAGAATCAGTATGAAAACAGAGCATGTGGGCCTAGATCATGGGGATCAACACTTTTTTACCATTTCTATAGCAAGACAAAATGCGAGCATGTTATAACTGTTGGCAAGTATGAGGTGAGCCAGTGTTGTCATTGATGTCAACATACTCATACTGCACTGACAAGAAGGATTTGATGAGCTTTGTGCTGAGGATATTGAGAAAATTAGCCTCAGTCAGGAACAGTGAAGAACAGTGATGAGAAGAAGGTAAATATACTGTATAGGATGAGAACCGGAGGATGCGGATTAAAGGGTTAGTAGATATGAATCTTGAGATGCTACAGTTAAGATTTCAGAGGTCCGCATGAAGATCTGAAGGAGTTATGGCTGCCGGTATAGAACCGGGTCCGGCAAGTATCCGGAGGTGACAGAGGATCACAAAAAGGTCCGGTGAGGTCCGGAATTGTATTATCATAATCTGCGGATTGGAAGGAGTGTTTGAGATGTCCTTGTGATGTGTCATCCTGATTTGTGTGTGATTTGGAGGTCCGGAAGTACCTCTTGCATTATGACAGTGGCGACAGACTGTGTTCTTGAAGTTCCGGATGAGGAAGACAAGAGATCCCAGCAAGCAGAGGAAGTGCGGATGTATCCGGACATTCAGACAGACTTGTGAAGGTTCTTGAATCATGTTTAGGTTGTGTTGTTGGTCCGCATTGATGGTAGAGCCCGGAATTGAAGTTATTCTTCCGGATAAAGTTATTGCTCTGTTTAGCCGACCGGATGAGTTGTTCATCCTGCGAATGTTCTTGTGATAGCCGACCGGATGTGTTATTCATCTTGCGGATACTCCTATGGTTGTTTGCCGACTTAGATGCTTGTTCCTAAGTCGATGTCTTGTATAAATAATGATTTGTGAATTCATTTCAGTGTGTGGCATGTGGATGAGCAGGATATAGCGAAGAAAGGTGCGAAAGGCAGAGCAGAGATTGTTGGGCTTAATTGGAACTGATCTGGACATAGTAGAGATGTCATTCTCCAGTTCAAGACTATGATTTTTATCACTTTGTAGACAGTGTGTCTCCTTGTAGGCAGTGGGCCTCTTTGTGAGCAGTGTGCTCGGGCAGTGAGCCCTTATTGGCATGTGCCATTCATTTTTCCTTATTCTTCTAACAGAGAATAATTCTTGGGTTAATCACCCCGTGGTTTTTCCCTTAACCGGGTTTTCCACGTCAAAATCTTGGTGTTCAATGTGTTGATGCTTATCTGCTCTTGTGTTTATGTATTGTGCTTCCATGAATGATTATTTGATATGCTGCTAACTAACAACAGAGAATTAAGTGTTTGAAAGAGAACAAGTTCTATACAACTGATTCACCCCCCCCTCTCAGTTGTATGCCCTAGATCCAACAATAACGCGCTCGTGTTTTGTCCTATAGATTGATAACATCCTATGCATTATCTTCCTTAACACAAGCAGGGATGACCACATCCTGTGCTTCATCAACTGACACTTCCAATCCTTACAATTCCTCTTAAATACAGGAGGATCCATGACTAGAAGAGCCAAGACACTTCATCCATCCATGATAATCTTTAAATGCTTTCCATCTTGGTAGGTCCTCTGCATCAGAGAAAAACCACTGATGGTGTCTGAGAAATAAGAAATTCTTCATCTCTTTGGTGATCTATTTCTCTTTCCAAACCTTCCCCTTCATACTTGAATGACCACAAGCTTTTTGAGGGAGAACTTTTCCTATTTCCTGCAAGAGCTTACCAAATGCTCCGCCATATGATAGGCATAACAATGAAGGGGCAAGCCCTCATAATCAAGTTCTTGATAGAAAATGCCCATCGAGGAAGAAAGACAGATCTTCTTTGGAAGCAGAAGTTCTAGTTTGTGACAAATCCTTATCCAAGCATAAATAGCAGGGGTTCTGTCAAGCGATTGCCAATCCACTTCTACAAAGTCTCCTGAAGACTTCCTAATTGATTACTTGACATCCACACCCCAAAAATGGAGAGGCAATCAATATAATCAAACCCATAAATCTACATTGGACGAAAGAAACCCTCAACACTGTATCTTAAATCCTAATCCCTCAACCCTCAACCCTAAACCTTATCCCTAAACCCTAATCCCTCAACCCTCAACCCTAATCCATCATCCCTCAACTCTAATCCCTCATCCCTAAACCCTAAATGCTATCCCTATTCCTAAACCCTCAATAGACTCGATACTATACCTTAAACCCTAATCCATTATCCCTAAACCCTCCAACCCTATCCTTAATCCTTATACCCTCCACACTCTACTTTAACCCTAATCCCTTGACCCTCAACCCTATCCCTAAACCCTTGACCCTCGAACCTCAACCCTCAACCCTCAACATTAAACCCTAATCCCTCAACCCTTAACTATGATCCTTTGACCCTCAACCTTATCCCTAAACCCTAAACCCTAAAGCTTCAAGCCTCAACCCTCAATGTCAAATCCTAAGCCCTCGACCCTTCACTCTAATCCCTCAACCCTAAACCCTATCCCTAAACCCTCAACACTATACCTTAAACCCTAATACCTCAACCCTCAACCCTAAACTTTATCCCTAAACCCTAATCCCTCAACCCTGAAACCTAATCCGTCATCCCTCAACTCTAATCCATCATCCCTCAACTCTAATCCCTCATCCCTAAACCCTAAATGCTATCCCTATTCCTAAATTCTCAACAAACTCGATACTATACCTTAAACCCTAATCCCTTATCCCTAAACCCTCCAACCCTATCCCTGATCCTTATACCCTCCACACTCTACTTTAACCTTAATCCCTTGACCCTCAACCCTATCCCTAAACCCTTGACCCTCAAACCTCAACCCTCAACCCTCAACGTCAAACCCTAATCCCTCAACCCTTAACTATGATCCCTTGACCCTCAACCCTATCCATAAACCCTAAAGCCTCAACCCTCAACCCTCAATGTCAAATCCTAATCCCTCGACCCTTCACTCTAATCCCTCAACCCTAAACCCTATCCCTAAACCCTCAACATTATACCTTAAACCCTAATCCCTCAACCCTCAACCCTAAACCTTATCCCTAAACCCTAATCCCTCAACCCTCAACCCTAATCTGTCATCCCTCAACTCTAATCCCTTATCCCTAAACCCTAAATGCTATCCCTATTCCTAAACCCTCAATAGACTCGATGCTATACCTTAAACCCTAATCCCTTATCCCTAAACCCTCCAACCCTATCCCTAATCCTTATACCCTCCACACTCTACTTTAGCCCTAATCCCTTGACCCTCAACCCTATCCCTAAACCCTTGACCCAAACCTCAACCGTCAACCCTGAACATCAAAACCTAATGCCTTAACCCTTAACTGTAATCCCTCGACCCTCAACCCTCAACTCTATCACTAAATCCTAAACCCTAAACCCTCAACCCTCAACCCTCAACGTCAAATCCTAATCCCTCAACCCTAAACCCTATCCCTAAACCCTCAACACTATACCATAAACCCTAATCCCTCAACTCTCAACCCTAAACCTTATCCCTAAACCCTAATCCCTCAACCCTCAACCCTAATCCGTCATCCCTCACCCCTAAACCTTAAATGCTATCCCTATTCCTAATCCCTGAACAGACTCGATCCTCTACCTTAAACCCTAATCCCTTATCCCTAAACCCTCCAACCCTATACCTAATCCTTATACCCTCCACACTCTATTTTAACCCTAATCCCTTGACCCTCAACCCTATCCCTAAACCCTTGACCCTCGAAACCTCAACCCTCAACCCTCAACGTCAAACCCTAATACCTCAACCCTTAACTATGATCCCTCGACCCTCAACCCTCAACCCTATCCCTTAACCCTAAAGCCTAAAGCCTCAACCCTCAATCCTCAACGTCAAATCCTAATCCCTCAACCCTTCACTCTAATCCCTCAACCCTAAACCCTATCCTTGAACCCTCAACACTATACCTTAAACCCTAATCCCTCAACCCTCAACCCTAAACCTTATCCCTAAACCCTAATCGGTGAACTCTCAACCCTAATCTGTCATCCCTCAACTCTAATCCCTCATCCCTAAACTCTAAATGCTATCTATATTCCTAAACCCTCAATATACTCGATACTATACCTTAAACCCTAATCCCTTATCCCTATACACTCCAACCCTATCCCTAATCCTTATACCCTCCACACTCTACTTTAAACCTAATCCCTCGACCCCCAACCCTATCCCTAAACCCTTGACCCTCCAACCTCAACCCTTAACCCTCAACGTCAAACCCTAATGCCTCAACCCTTAACTCTGTTCCCTCGACCCTTAACCCTATCCCTAAACCCTAAACCCTAAACCCTTAACCCTCAACGTTGAATACTAATTCAACCCTTCACTTTAATCCCTCAACCCTAAACCTCGTCCCTAAACCCTGAACACTATACCTTAAACCCTAATCCCTCAATCCTGAACCCTAAACCTTATCCGTAAACCCTAATCCCTCAACCCTCAACCCTAATCCGTCATCCCTCAACTCTAATCCCTCATCCATAAACCCTAAATGCTATCTCTATTCCTAAACCCTCAATAGACTCGATACTATACCTTAAACCCTAATCCCTTATCCCTAAACCCTCCAACCCTATCCCCAATCCTTATACCCTCCACACTATACTTTAACCCTAATCCCTCTACCCTCAACCCTAAACCCTAAACCCTCAACCCTCAACGTCAAACCCTAATTCCTTAACCCTTCACTTTAATCCCTCAACCCTAAACCCTATCCCTGAACCCTCAACACTATACCTTAAGCCCTAATCCCTTAACCCTCAACCGTAATCCATCATCCCTCAACTCTAATCCCTCATCCCTAAACCTTAAATGCTATCCCTATTCCTAAACCCTCAACAAACTTGATACTATACCTTAAACCCTAATCCATTATCCCTAAACCCTCCAACCCTATCCCTAATCCTTATACCCTCCACACTCTACTTTAACCCTAATCCCTCAACCCTCAACCCTATCCCTAAACCTTTGACCCTCGAACCTCAACCCTCAACCCTCAATGTCAAACCCTAATCCCTCAACCCTTAACTATGATCCCTTGACCCTCAACCCTATCCATAAACCCTAAAGCCTCAATCCTCAACCCTCAACGTCAAATCCTAATCCCTCAACCCTTCACTCTAATCCCTCAACCCTAAACCCTATCCCTAAACCCTCAACACTATACCTTAAACCCTAATCCCTCAACCCTCAACCCTAAACCTTATCCCTAAACCCTAATCCCTCAACCCTCAACCCTAATATGTCATCCCTCAACTCTAATCCCTCATCCCTAGACCCCAAATGCTATCCCTATTCCTAAACCCTCAATAGGCTCGATACTATACCTTAAACCCTAATCCCTTATCCCTAAACCCTCCAACCCTATCCCTAATCCTTATACCCTACACACTCTACTTTAACCCTAATCCCTCGACCCTCAACCCTATCCCTAAATCCTTGACCCTCGAACCTCAACCCTCAACCTTCAATGTCAAACCTATTGATAACTGAGAGGGGGGGTGAATCAGTTATCCTAATTATTTCTTCTTTCTGAACTTTTCTTATTAATCAATGCAACATTAATTCAAATAAGAAAACATTACCATGAAAAGGAAAAACACATAACACAATATTTTTGATGTGGAAACCCTATTAAGGGAGAAAACCATGGGGTGATTAACCCAAAGATTATTCTCTATAAGAAGAATAAGGAAATACAAAATGGCACTTGCCAATTAGGGCTCACTGCCCGAGCACACTGCTCACAAAGGAGGCACACTACCTACAAGGAGACACACTATCTACAAAAGAATGTTATATAATACTTGAACTGATTGGAAGCATCCACATATGCTGGAGTTCAGTTCTGGTTAGGCTGAGTACACTGATCTACTGCACTTCATCTTTCCTCTTCTCTTATGCTACTTTCCTTTCACATACTGGACCTTCCTTACTGCTTCTGCTCTGCTCTGCTTTTCTTCACATATCACATACCACCACAACACTTCTCACAACTAAATCAATCCTTTATATATATCCGCACAAGTGATTTCATTATCTTTCTAGTCGGCACCCGGAACAGTCAATCTTCTCACAAACTCTGTTATGTCAGCTGAATCCTTACACATCAAGTAATGCGGATCAAGCATATACTTGTAGAAATCATTAATCATGTTGGCCAAACATGATTCATGCCTTCATAACCTTTAACACCATCAGTAACACATCAGGAAAGTAGTCTGATGTTCTGTCGGTCAGTTCTTCCTCTGTTCATACTATCACTCAGGAACCCGGTACTCAAGTATTCATATCTTTTACCTCATCTATCACCGGAGGCTAAAACCTTGGAATCTATCACTCAAGGTAGTACTATTTACTTCCCCAAATCTGTACTTCACCAAGATGCTTCCTCTGAGAGATCTGGACCTGTCTATCAGACCTTGCCACATGCTCTATTCTTGTTTACCGGACCACAACATTCTTCACTCTGACTTCTGGTAGAGACACACCATGTTGTGCGGATGTGTGAGATGAATTTTGTTGCCATCAATGACAACAATCATGGATCCATCTAGGGTCTCTTGCCAACAATCTCCTCCTTTGGCATTGATGGCAACACTTAGTGAAAAATGGCTAAGTGTTTACACTATGCTCCCCCTTGGCTGATGCTCTGTCTTTATATACATTTTTTGGAGCTCCCCCTTAGTTGGATTCCTCATTTTTCACTACTCCTCACTCCCCCTTTGACATCAATGGCAAAGGGTAGGGTCCGCACACCAAAATTTTCAAAAATTTTACTATACTTAGCCGCATAAGTATATACATATGGCATACTTACATATACTTAAGTATGTCTGCATAAGTTGTCTTCAACTGTACAACTTCTGTCACCCAACTTTGCTTCATCCTGTCCAAAATTGAGATATGCCCACTTAACAGGAATGCAAACACATCTCTCCTTTTTAGATTTGTCAAATCATTTGTCTGGGCTATGATTTGAGCTTCTATTATGGCCTCATTTATGGCCTCTAGCTTAGGGACAATTAACCCCCTGAGCTCACTCAACCTGCTTATTCTATTTTTCCTTTCCTTCTCCAATTTCTGATTTCACTCAAGACTGCAATAGTCTGACATTCTTGATTTGTTATAGAGGAAGAAAGAGGATCAAAACTTTGAGACAAGCTTAGTAGTGTGTGCTCTTGCTCTTTTATTTTCTTCTCAATATCCACTGTTACCTTGGACCAGGAGATACAAAATTTGTATATTTCACCGCCATCCTTAAGAACATTTTCTAAGCTCTTTATCCCAATGTTCATGTTTCTCCTATCATTAATGATCAAAACCTGTACCTCGGAGAACCTTTTATCCAAAAACTCCTTCCGGACCTTTTCTTCAGCTGATTTTTCTAGAGAATCAAAATGTGTACTAACACTGCTGACTAAGGTTTTGAGATTACCGGAAGAGGAGGCTGTGGAATCCTTCTAAAAAGATGGCATGATCTTTTCCAGCACTCTGGATGCTACCTCCATAAGCTCACAGTCTTCCATGTGAGATTTCAGTAGTTTCTCTTTGATTTTCTCATTTACAAAGAGGCTATTTTCATTGTTTGCACCAGTGACAAGGAGTCAAAATCTAATGGTCCTTTTAGTAGGTCCGGTTCATCAATTTCTATAGTGGCTTTTGTCAAGAATTCTTGAACAGTTTGTGCAGTGTCTCTTGTTGGAGACAGATGTTTCTTCTCTTCTACAATCTTGGAGTTGTCCTTTTGAGTTTTCTCTCCTTCTGCAAGCTTAGCAGTATCATCTTCTTTTTCTTTTACCTCTGCTTCTTTCTCCTGTGATTTTTCTTCTCCTTTAGATCTAGAGACTGTAGGGGAAACCAGAGGGGAAATGTTGGTCTGTTCAAGGCCCACCTCTTCTGACATTTTCTCAGGAGTTTCTTCTGCAACATTTGTAGGATCAGTACCCAAGTCCTCTATGATAGGAAGATTAAATCTTTTGAAGGTTTTCCAGAGAATCTCTTCAGTGTCCTTGGCTACCTTGTCAATCTCACCAAGCATAAGTTGATTCATCCTTGCTTTGCTCTTGAATTCATCCTTGCAGTCTTTGAATACCATGTTCATTGTCTTGGGATCAATTGAAGGATATAGCTGAATAGCTATCTGTTCCCAGATCTCAAGGTCTTTTTCCATGGCATTGGTCTTTCTCATTTCCAACTCATCTCTAGACTCTTAGGAATCAGAGAGATAATTTCAATAAAAGCTTTATTGTAAATGTTCAAATACCTGATTGTAGCTTCCTGCAGGATCTTTTGGTTGGCCTCATTGTAATCATCATAGAATTCAGCCATTGGTTGAAGGTTTCCATCCACAGTGACTGATTTGATTACACTTTCTAGGGACAGGGTGGGCTTTTCAACAAATTCCTCTGCTATTTCTTCGTTGTCTTGGCCTGTGGAGGGCTGACTGGATCCTTTCTTCTTCTACTTCTTTATTTCCTTTACCCCCTCATTTGATTCGGTTTCTTTTTCATCTCTTTTACTTGCATAAGCCCTTGTGGCTTTTGTCTTTGACCTTTTCTCTCCTTTGTCAGATGCTTGGACTTCCAGTTTTGAGCTTTTAGCTGGGACAGGTGTTGGTCTATTTGAAGATCTGGTCCGGGTGGAAGTTTCTACCGGAGCACTTTTATTGCTTCCTTTTTCTTCCTCTTTCTTCTCTTCATCAGCTTTTTGTCTCTTTTCCCAGTTGGCATCAAGTGCCTCCTTTGAGATCCCTGGGCCTTGTGCAATATGTTCTACTTATTTTCTCACCTTCCTTTTCATCTTTGGTTCTCTGAGTTCCACATGGATCTTTATACTCAGCTCCTCAAAGGTTCCAAACCTTTCTGCCTTTGGATCTTTAGGCTGACTCAGCATGTGTTGAACATGCAGCTCCACAATTTGTTCATCGACTTCATACCCCATGGGCATGATCTAGACTGTCCTTGGTTCTACTGCCTCCATTAGGCACTGATCAGTTTCTACCATAAAGCAGACTGTGTCCTTGTATTTCTCAACAAGAGACTGGGGAATCCTTTCTCTTGATTGCATCATGTTCTGAAAGTTTTTGAAGTATCCCCACATGGCTATATTTCTTGCTTTAGCATCCCCAAGCCCATGCAAATAGTCTTTGATCTGAACTACTACCAGTTTGTCATTCTGCCATACCCATCCATTTGATCCGGGAAACTCATTCATGAAGTAGAAAAATAAACATACTATTAGTGCACCATATTTGAAAGATTTTTTCTTGTCCTTTTTTATCTTTTGTTTGTTTTCCATTAACTGGCTCAAGAGAAGTTCACAGAGATCATATTCTACATTTTTTCTCAACATCTCATAGGCTGTGTATACTGCAGTTCTGAATACTGAATTCTCCCTACTGGAATGATATATCGTGTATCCTATTATCATAGATGCATACTTGATATCTAGGTCAGTAATATCTTTAATGGTCATTGCCCTCTTATCAAATTTTGATCTGGTGACCTCTATGACAATGTTGTTTTTGACAGATTTGAGGACAAGAATTCCTCCAGAGGAATGTAAAACAGTTACTGCCCTAATTGCTTCCTTGGTGATCTTGCAAGGTCTATTCAGCCATAGGGAGTTATCATGCACCCTACTTAAAACATACCGGACCCATTCATCTTCTTCAAAGTAGGGGAAATGAATGAACTGATCAAAATGCTTTTCTCAGATGCCCTTATACTGATGTTTGATCTCAAAGGAATCATCTATTAATTGCTTGTGGTATATGTCTCTTAGTTTGAATTCCCCAAACTCTTCAATGTTTGCATGCATATAAACCCTAATATCTTCGATGTGCAAGACACCATGCGAAACACTAGAAAATGCACCAAGGGGGTCTACCTCCAAGGATTTGTATGGATGTTTCTTAAATGTAGGGTGAGGTCTATCAAAGATCTTTACTATATTCAGAGTAGCCATCATCAAACAATCTTACTGAAGGATATCAAGGACAATAAATACCTTTTACGCAGGTTAGGGCACACGAAGAAATCCGTATAGAGTTGTATGAAGAGTTGCCTTGATCTTTTGAGAGAAGTTGTTTGCAGAGCTCCTTTTCTTTCTTCTTCGCATGTGAGTGTACAAGTGTGTAAATGACAAACAAATGAACTCTTTTATTCCAAGAAGCCCTAATTTTCACCCTACAATAAATGTGCAACCTAATTCATTCCAGTTTGCCTGGTTTTCCTTGTTCGAGGAAGAAACTCATCCGGATCATTATGATTCCCTTGTGATCGATGTTAGTGATGAATCATCATATCCACTTGTCCTTCTGATCATCTTATGTATCCGCATATCAAGATGTATCAATTTGGATTCATATCGGGCCAATCTTGTGAGAAACTTATTTTACCGGAAGACTTGCTTAACCAGACCAATTCAGAAGGAATTGAACCTTTTAAATTTTCTTACGGATCTCTCAGATCTTTACTTGACCTTCTTTACATGTTTCTCTAGAAACCCTTTGATCCGCAGCTTCTCATGTGCCAATTTCAGGCACCAATTAACTAGCTGGGGGAACAAGGTTTTCTTAGTGTCTCCCCCTGAGCTAGAGCTCAACTTTTAGTTTTTGAAAGGAATATCAGCACCAAAGTCTGGTGCAGATCTAACCTCTACATTCTCTGAACTTTTCTTCAACCAAATCTTGTTCATCTCATTCCTAACTTCATCCGCATTCACCTTTTGTTTACCCTTATCTTGATTCTGATTATGATATATCGGACCTCTTTTCTCCTGATTCTTGCTTCTACAGAATTTTGCATTATGACCGGACCTATTACAGATTTGGCAAACAACATTTCTTTGCATATTTGATTGATATCCTCTTGATCTGCATTGATTAGCCATATGACCTACTCTGTTGCATGCAAAGCATCTACCATTGAATGATTTGTTCATTTGCATAGTTCTACATTCATGAGACTTGTGACCATACCTTTTGTAGTTAAAACACTGTCCGAAGAAGGATGAATTAATCTGATTCATTCTCTTTCTACACTGATTAGCTTTGTGACCAAAGTGATTGCAGCTATGGCAGTATCCATTGAAGGATGGATATCTTTGAGCATTGGGCTGTCTTACCGGAGGTCTTCTAGGCCTGTTCCTTGGATTTTCTAATCCAAAATTTTTCTGACCAGATCCGGAGCTTTCTCCTTTCTCATATCCCAAACCACATTTGTCATCTACCTTCTTTTGACTTCCAAGAAGAACTTCAAGTTGAGCAGAACTTATCTTGAATTTCTCTTTATACTCATTTGCTGTTTGAAGATCTCATTTTAGAGAGACAATTTGATCCTCAAATTTTTCTTCATTATCTTTAGCATCTTCAAGATCAAATTCAAGATGTCTGATAATTCTATCCATCTAGTGGCAATCTTCTAATTTCTCCTTGAGAGATTGTCTTAGATTATCTTCAATTTTTCTTTTCTCTTCAATTTCTTGGGTAAACTTTATAACTCCTGATTCCATTTCATGTCTTACCATAATGATTTCTTTCGATATCTTTTCACATAACTTGGTTTTCTCAGTCAGTTCTTCATTTGCATTATTTTCTTCACCTTGTCTTGCCAATTGCTGAAGCAGCTCCTTTCTCTTTTTCATGGAGAGACTTAATTTGTCTTTTAGTTCTCTCACGAAATCATCAGCCTATTTGAGTCTTTCCTTCAATTCATTGACTTCAGAGTTTGACTGTTCAAGATCCTCAAGGGCAGTCTTGAGTTGCTCCCTTAAACCATATGCATCCATTTGGACTCCCAGATCTTCCTCAAGCTGTTAGACTCTGTTAGGAGGAACTTAGCTCTGATACCAATTGTTGATAACTAAGAGGGGGGGTGAATCAGTTATCCTAATTATTTCTTCTTTCTAAACTTTCTTATTAATCAATACAACATTAATTCAAATAAGCAAACATTACCATGAAAAGGAAAAACACATGACACAGTATTTTTGACATGGAAACCCTGTTAAGGGAGAAAACCACGGGGTGATTAACCCAAAGATTATTCTCTATTAGAAGAATAAGGAAATACAAAATGGCACTTGCCAATTAGGGCTCACTGCCTGAGCACACTGCTCACAAAGGAGGCACACTACCTACAAGGAGACACACTGTCTACAAAATAATGTTATACAATACTTGAACTGATTGGAAGCATCCACATATGCTGGAGTTCAGTTCCAGTTAGGCTCAGTACACTGATCTGCTGCACTTCATCTTTTCTCTTCTCTTATGCTGCTTTCCTTTCACATACCGGACCTTCCTTACTACTTCTGCTCTGCTCTGCTTTTCTTCGCATATCACATACCACCACAACACTTCTCACAACTAAATCAATCCTTTATATATATCCGCACAAGTGATTTCATTATCTTTCTAGTCGGCACCCGGAACAGTCAATCTTCTCACAAACTTTGTTCTGTCGACTGAGTCCTTACACATCAAGTAATGTGGATCAAGCATATACTTGTAGAAATCATTAATCATGTTGGCCAAACATGATTCATGCCTTCATAACCTTTAACACCATCAGTAACACATCTAGAAACTAGTCTGATGTTCTGTCAGTCAGTTCTTCCTCTATTCACACTGTCACTGAGGAACCCGGTACTCAAGTATTCATATCTTTTACCTCATCTATCACCAGAGGCTAAAACCTTGGAATCTATCACTCAAGGTAGTACTATTTACTTCCCCAAATCTACACTTCACCAAGATGCTTCCTCTGAGAGATCCAGACTTGTCTGTTGGACCTTCCCACATGCTCTGTTCTTGTTTACCGGACCACAACATTCTTCACTCTGACTTCCGGTACAGACACACCATGTTGTGCGGATGTGTGGGATGAACTTTGTTGCCATCAATGACAACAATCATGGATCCATATAGTGTCTCTTGCCAACAAAACCCTAATCCCTTAACCCTTAACTCTAATCCCTCGACCCTCAACCCTATCCCTAAACCCTAAACCCTAATCCCTCAACCCTCAATGTCAAATCCTAATCCCTCAACCCTTCACTCTAATCCCTCAACCCTAAACCATATCCCTAAACCCTCAACACTATACCTTAAACCGTAATCCCTCAACCCTCAACCCTAAACCTTATCCCTAAACCCTAATCTGTCAACCCTCAACCCTAATCCGTCATCCCTCAACTCTAATCCCTCATCCCTAAACCCTAAATGCAATCCCTATTCTTAAACCCTCAACAGACTAATACTATACCCTAAACCCTAATCCCTTATCCCTAATTGTTATACCCTCCACACTCTATTTTAACCCTGATCCCTCGACCCTCAACCTTATCCCTAAAACCTTGACCCTCAAAACCTCAACCCTCAACCCTCAATGTCAAACCCTAATCCCTCAACCCTTAACTATGATCCCTCAACCCTCAACCCTCAACCCTATCCCTAAACCCTAAACCCTAAAGCCTCAACCCTCAACCCTCAACATCAAATCCTAATCCCTCGACCCTTCACTCTAATCCCTCAACCCTAAACCCCATCCTTAAACCCTCAACACTATACCTTAAACCATAATCCCTTAACCCTCAACCCTAAACCTTATCCCTAAACCCTAATCCCTCAACCCTCAACCCTAATCCGTCATCCCTCAACTCTAATCCCTCATCCCTAAACCCTCAACAGACTCGATGCTATACCTTAAACCCTAATCCCTTATCCCTATACCCTCCAACCCTATCCCTAATCCTTATACCCTCCACACTCTACTTTAACCCTAATCCCTCGACCCTCAACCCTATCCCTAAACCCTTGACCCTCGAACCTCAACCCTCAACCCTCAACATCAAACCCTAATCCCTCAACCCTTAACTCTAATCCCTCGACCCTCAACCCTATCCCTAAACCCTCAATGTCAAATCCTAATTCCTCAACCCTTCCCTTTAATCCCTCAACCCTAAACCCTATCCCTAAACCCTCAACAATATACCTTAAACCCTAATCCCTCAACCCTCAACCCTAAACCTTATCCCTAAACTCTAATCCCTCAACCCTTAACCCCAATCCGTCATCCCTCAACTCTAATCCCTCATCCCTAAACCCTAAATGCTATCCCTATTCCTAACCCCTCAATGGACTCGATACTATACCTTAAACCCTAATCCCTTATCACTAAACCCTCCAACCCTATCCCCAATCCTTATACCCTCCACACTCTACTTTAACCCTAATCCCTCGACCCTCAACCCTATCCCTAAACCCTTGACCCTCAAACCTCAATCCTCAACCCTCAACCCTCAATGTCAAACCTTAATCCCTCAACCCTATCCCTTAACCCTAAAGCCTCAACTGTCAACGTCAAATCCTAATCCCTCAACCCTGAACCCTCAACACTATACCTTAAACCCTAATTCCTCAACCCTCAACCCTAAACCTTATTCCTAAACCCTAATCCCTCAACCCTAATCTGTCATCCCTCAACTCTAATCCCTCATCCCTAAACCCTAAACACTATCCGTATTCCTAGACCCTCAACGGGCTCGATACTATACCTTAAACCCTAATCCGTTATCCCTAAACCCTCCAACTCTATCCCTCAACCCTCAACCCTATCTTGAAACCCTTAACCCTTGAACCTCAATGTACTCAACCCTCAACGTCAAACCCTAATCCCTCAACCCTTAACTCTGATCCCTCAACCCTTAACCCTTAAAACTTGAACCCTAAAGCCTATCCCTACACGCTCGACACTCGACACTATATCTTAAACCCTAATCCCTTAACCCTCATCCCTAAAGCCTCAACCCTAAATAATTAAACCTGCAACCCTAAACCCTATCCATAATCCCTCTACCCTCGACACTCTTATTTAACCCTAATCCCTTGACCATTAACCCTATCCCTCAACCTCAACCCTCAAACCTCAAACTTCAACCCTCAACCCTCAACATTAAACCCTAATTCATCAACCCTAAACCCTAATTCCTCAAACCTAAACCTTATCCCTAAACCATCAACCCTTAACACTATACCTTAAACCCTAATCCCTATCCCTCAACCCTTAACCCTTAAAACTTAAACCCTATCCCTACACCCTCAACACTCGACACTATATCTTAAGCCTTAAACCCTCATCCCTAAAGCCTCAACCCTCAATCCTTAAACCTTCAACCCTAAACCCTATCCCTAATCCCTCTGCCCTCGACACTCTAACCCTAACCTCGACATTAAATGCTAATCCGTCAACCCTAAACCCTATGCCTAAACTGTTAACCCTCAACACTATACCTTAAACCCTAATCCATCAACCCTAAAACCTAATCCCTCAACCCTCAACCCTCGACACTATACCTTAAACCCTATGAGAAAAGCTTTGCGTATGGTACATCCATAGTGAGTAATTAACAGTTGAAACCAGAAGGATGATCATTATGAGAAAAGATTTGCATTGGGGTACATCTATGTTTCTTGCTATCCACTACGCACTTAGGGAGGGTATATTATTATGAAACAGACAAATAATCTCCCATTGTTTACTGGCTCTATCCACAAGAACTACTAAACTATACCTTAAACCCTAATCCCTCAACCCTAAACTTTCAACCCTAAACCCTATCCCTAATCACTCTACCCTCAACAGTCTACCTTAAACCTAATCCCTCGACCCTTAACACTAAATCCTATCCCTAAAGCCTCAATCCTAAACCCTAATCCCTCAAGGTCCTAAACTCTAATCCCTTATCCCTAAACTCTAAATCTTATCCCTAAATGCTCAACCCTCAACCTTAAACCTTAATCACTCAATCCTTATCTACCCCTCTCCTCCCCTATCTGGCTCACTCCCATCTCTACCCTCCTATGCCCTCAACACTATACATACATACATATAGGCATACATAGACACATACATACATACATATAGCCATACATACATACATACATACATATAGGCATACATACATACATACATGATTAATAGCCTTGAACATAAAAAAATTTAAGGGGATCATAATGCGAGCGCGTTATAACTTGCTTGTGTTATGTCAAACATGACAAACAACACTTGCGGAAAAGGAAAATGCAAAGAAAAACATAACGCGAGCACGTTATAACGCACTCGTGTTATGTCTTGCTTTGGGAATCCCAAGCCTTGGGCTTGGGATTTACTTTGGATTTCCAACCCAAAGGCTTGGAGTGCCTTTTGAATAGTAACATACGTGTTTTTCCATATTCTTCAAGATTTCACATAATTTCGTTCGTGCTAACCCTCATATTTGCACGTGTTTCAAGGTCGAACAAATCGAACACCTGGGTAATGTTAGGCTTTCTCTTAGCTATTTGACGATGTGATTTTTTTCACATTTTAACAATGTTAAGCCTTTCATCTTTAATTTCTTTTGTTTGTGTGTCTGTTTTTGGGAAAAAAACCACTATTTGGTCTTTTTTTCATTGTAAATTAACTATTCATTGAAATTTTAAAAAAATTACATATTTAGAAACTAGACTCCATTCTACAAATATTAAAAAAAGAAAAAAATGATTTTCAATTAGTTTCAAAATTTATAGGGCAGCACGGCCAAAATTCTATTTTTTATGATGTGTCCACTTTGAAAATTAGTAAAAAATCAAATAATCATCAAAAAATTATTAGAAAAATCTAGCATAAACTACATGCTATTAGCTAATTTCTCGCTAAAGTGATTTTAAAAATACCAAAAAAAAGTTGACCTTTTGAGGGAGCCACAAAACATGCTATGTTATGTTTTTTTGACAGAAACAACACCAATTTCTGTGGCTCCCTCTTTTGAACCCCTTAATCTATGCCATTTAAAAAAAAAATAGTAGTCTAGAAAGTAGACTCGGAGCACTACGAACATTGTTTTGGTTGCATCTCCAAATTTTGAGTGTAACTATGCTCAAATTCTCATCCAAGGCCAGTATTTCCTAATTTAAAAAAAAAAAGTGGCCACTTAAGACCCCTTTTTGGCCCCCCATCTTCTTGCACTTACCCTAACCTTGATTTGTTCTTTTCTAGACTCATGGGACCACCTTGTCATGGCCATTGGGGGTACTACAACCACCTTCAAGATGGATGAAGTGGTGTCTTCACTATTATCTAAAGAAATGTAGAGAAAGTCTTTAGAGCTAGCTAAGGAGGCTCTTGCGGTTCGTGGTAGACCCAAAGAGAAAGGGAATAAAAAGGACAAGAAAGATGAAAAGGGAAAATCCAAATCCCATGGGAGATCTAAATCTCTTGGAAAGTCTAAGGAACTATGTTGGAACTGTGGTAAAACTAGACACTTTTGAAAGGAGTGCAAAGAGGAGAAGAAGAAAAATAAGAACACCTCTGATTCAGATTCTGACAAATCTCAAGATGATGGTGATGCTTTTAATTCTAGCTTGGTCACCAATGCATCATAAGATGTGTGGCTAATTGACTCTAGTGCTTCCTTCTACATGACCTCACATTAAGGTTGGTTCACAAAGTATGAAGAGTTTGATGGTGGGAAGGTGTACCTGGGTGATGACTCTCACATGAAAATAGTTGGCTGTGGAAGAGTCTTGATCCAATTCCCTAATGGACGAGTGAAGGGGATCAATGGGGTCATTCACATCCCTAGTTTAGCATGAAACTTGCTCTCTGTAAGTAAATTTAATGATGCAAGTGTGTAGGTTATCTTCTTGAGTGGAGGATGCAAGATGACAAGAGGAGCTATGATGCTTGCTAAGGATACTCATAGAGGTACTCTATTTTAGTTGGATGGATACACTTCTTAGTGCAACAATTCTTCTATTTCAAATAGAAGAGCTTTAGATTATTCATCCTCACCATTGGAACCAGTAGTGAAGATATGTGTTGCTTCAACTTCTGATGGTAGTGCTTTCTGGGTACCTAAGGGTGCTCATGCTTTGGAAATGAAACTTCCTGATGAGAAGACAATGTTGTGGCATAAGAGACTTGGTCACATTGGTGAGAAGGGTCTTAGAGCCCTGAAAAATAAAAACTTTGTCAAGGGTTTAAATGATTGTAATCTCGAGTTTGAATTTGCGAACATTGTACATATGGAAAGAAAAACCACGTTAAGTTTTACTCTAGTTCTCACAAGTCTTTTGGTGTGTTGGATCGGATTCATTCTAATGTGTTTGGTCCTATGAATGCTCCTTTGATTTCTAAATTGTTATATTTTGTATCATTCATTGATAATTCCAGTAGAAGGACATGGGTTTATTTTCTAATAAGAAAATTTGAAGTCTTTAGTTGGTTCAAAGAGTTTAAAGATTTTGTCAAGAATCATACTAGTAAAAAGATTAAGTGTTTGAGAATTGATAACGATGGTGAGTTTTGTTTCATAGAGTTTGATAAGTTCTATAAAGAACATGGGATTGAAAGACATAAGACAACACCATACAACCCTCAACAAAATGTAGTTGTAGAGAGGATGAACAGAACATTGATGGAGAGGGCTAGGAGTATGCTTAGTGGAGCTAGCCTCAAACAAAATTTTTGGATTGAAGCTATAGCCAATGCTTGCTACCCAATTAACATGTCTCCTACTTTAGTTCTCGTCAATAAGACACCCATGGAGGTGTGGTCTAGTAAGAATCCTTTGTTGATACATCTTCATGTTTTTGGTTGTGAGGCATATGTCCATGTGCCTAAAGAGAAGAGGTCAAATTTGGAGAATAAGGTAGTTAAGTGTATCTTCATGGTTATGGTGTTAGTGTGAAAGGGTACAAACTTTGGGATCCTGTGGCTGAAAAATTTTTGTATAGAAGAAGTGTTATTTTTAGAGAGGTAACTCCTCCTATTGTTTTATAGCCAGAAGAAAAAGAAAAGAGAGGGGATGTGGTTCAGTTTCCTACTACCCATGAGAAGACTAAACTGAAAGACCCTATTGGACCTGATGATGAGGAGAGCTCTAGTAGCTCTGAAAGTTTAGAAGAGGAAGAAGAACCTCCATCTCAGCTTTTGAGGATGTCTACATGAAACAGGAAGCAACCTGAGAGGTTTGGTTATTCATTGCTTGATTCTAGTTGTTCTTTTGCCTTGATTTCTAATGCTCATGAGCCTACAACTATTAGAGAGGCTATGGGCATGAAAGATACAGACTCCTAGAAGGAGGCCATAGAAGAAGAGATGGCTTCTTTGGAAAAGAATAAAAGTTGGGACTTGGTTCCTTTGCCTGATGGATGGAAACCTATTGGATGCAAATGGGTGTTCAAGAAGAAATTTGGTGCAGATGGCAGTGTTGAGGAGTATAAAGTGAGATTGGTTGTGAAGGGGTACTCTTAGGTGGAGGGAAATGATTATGGTGAAATTTTCTCTCCCATTGCAAAGCTAACATCTATTCGGTTCCTGATATCTCTTGCAGTAGCTTATGACTTAGAAGTGGAACAAATGGATGTGAAGACAACTTTCCTTTAAGGTGACTTGGAGGAATAAATCTACATGTCATAGTCAAAGAACTACATGGTAAAAGGTAAAAAAAATTAGGTTTACAAGTTAAAGAAGTCTTTGTATGGTTTGAAATAGTCTCCTAGGATGTGGTACCAAAAGTTTGATGCCTTTGTGTTGAGTATTGGATTTTTGAGATCCAAATCAAACCATTGTGTTTATTTCAAATTTGACAATGATCACATTCTCATTATAGCATTGTATGTTGATGATATGTTACTAATCAGGAATGGTAAAGCTTTGATTTCTGATTTGAAGTCTCAATTGTTAGCAGAGTTTGAAATGAAAAATTTAGGGGCAGCCAGGTACATTCTAGGGATGGAAATAAGAAGAGATAGAGCAAACAAAAAACTTTGGTTAGGGTAGAGTAAGTATGTTAACACTGTGTTGGAGAGATTTGGTATGGTGGATTGTAGACCATTGACTATTCCTATTATGATGGGGACAAAGTTATCTATTGATGATTGTCCAAAGTCTCCTTCTAAGATAGAGGATGTGAGAAGAGTACCTTATGCTAGTGCAGTTGACAACTTGATGTATGCTATGGTCTGTACAAGACCAGACATTGCCCAAGCAATGGGAGTCCTTAGTCGATTTATGGCTAATCCTGGATGGGTACACTGGGTTTCAGTGAAGAGAGTGTTTAGGTATTTGCAAGATACTTTTGAGTATTCCCTATGTTATCATGGTTATCCTACAAGACCTCAACATTCTATGCGTATTTGTGGATTCTGATTGGGCAGGTGACATTGATAGCAGGAGATCCACCAGTGCCTAGGTGTTCACTATGTTTTATGGAGCTATTAGTTGGATGAGTAAGTGACAACCCATGGTTTCTTTGTCCATGACAGAAGCAGAGTACATGGCAGCAACTCATGCTTGTAAGGAAGCCATTTGGCTTAAGAGGTTGTGTTCAGATATTGGTTTTGATGCAGGACATATTACTATTTGTTGTGACAGTCAGAGTATAATTTGCTTAGCAAAGAATCCTATTTTCCATTCTAGAACAAAGTACATTGATGTTCAATATCATTTTGTTCATGATATGGTAGAAGATGGGAAAGTGATATTGGAGAAGGTTGACACTTTGAAGAATGTTGCAGATGCATTGATAAGTTCAGATGGTGTTTGGAGTGTAGGGGCCTCTTGGCCCCTAGTAGTTAAATCTTGTCATTCTATTGACTCTTTCAAGGTGTTCGACAAGTGGGAGAATGTTGGGAATTAAGGTGTCTCAACCTTGCAATTCCTAGCATTGATTATTAGATTATTTATTTATTTATTTGCCTAATTTTATTTTTATTTGCACATCTTGTTTTGTCATTTATTATAAGGTGGCATTATGACATGTCATCCTACTTGTAATATGACATGGATGGTCAAGTCAAACACATGTGGATTTAGGCATCCCATTTTAGGTGGCACTAATATTCCATGTGTCGGCATCTTGTGTTATGACAAAGGACTTATTTTGTATGACATAATTTATGATGCGTAAGAGCCATGTATAGAGATTCCTAGAACAAGTGAAGACAAGTGTCAAAGAGCATCTTTACATGTGGAGAAGGCATCTTTGGGCACCCAAATTGGGTTATGATATGTTGTAAGAGGAATATGATATTTTTAGTCGTGTATAATGGATTCTCTTACAACATTAAGTGTTGTTATGTTGCAGATTTTTATGACAGCTGTAAGATGCGTAAGAGCATCTATCATTGCCTATTTTTAGTCTAGAGCACTCCATTCTTGGGAATCAAATCTTCCATGTATGACATATGTAAATGAGATGTATGCATGTTAGACAAGTGTCCTTGGGTGTGAGGAATAGGCCATGTGGCCAAGATGCACACCCATCTCTAGAAGCTTCATATTTATGCCTTGTAACTCTATATAATGAGGTGTTTTGGAGTAGTAGTTGTATAGTGTTTGTACAGGTACTGTTATGCTACCAGAATTACTCTAGAAATGACATTTACAAACTCCTAGAAGAACTTGCATTGCAAGTGTGTTGTAAACAATCTTGTTTTGATAATACATTGCGCAGGTTTTATAGTGTGGGGTTTTTCACCTAAAAAGGTTTTCCCCACAATATACCTTGTGTCTCTCTTGCATTCTTGTGTTGTGTTTGCTGCTATAATATCTATGTTAAACACATGACATAACTGTAATTCTAAGGATTTAAAAGAATTTGCATAGTATTCCCCTCATTAGGTTGGTGTAGGAAGTGTGTTTTACGTACCTTCCTTCCACAAAACTATGCCCTTCATGATTTGGAACTAGCAATAGTCATTCATGCACTGTAAATGTGGAGACACTACTTGGTTGGAAAACCCTTTGAGCTGAAAACAAATCATCAAGGGCTCAAATATCTGTTCACTCAGCCACATCTAAATGGTTATCAAAGAAGATGGTTGGGGTTCATCTTGGATTATGATTTTGAGATTAAATATATCCAAGGAAAAGAAAACTAGGTGCAAGATGCCTTAAGTAGAAGAATATATATCTCCTCAATGATCTCCATATATTCTGATTTTAGGAATCATGTACTACAGAAGTCTAAGCGAGATGAGTTTTACGAGCAGGTAAAATAGGCCCTTGTCAAGAATCCCCAGAATTTGAGATACAGTGGATTTAACCTTGAACCATATGGGTTATTAAGATATAAAGGAAGGATGTATGTACCTAACTCTATGGAGTTAAGGAATATTGTGTGGAAGGAGGTTCATTTTGCACCATATTCGGGACATCCTTGAGTAACAAAGTTACTTTCTGATGTGAAACCCCTATATTTATTGAAAGGAATGAAGAGGGATGCAAAAAATATTGTAGCTATGTGTATATAATGCCAGAGGGTGAAGGTGGAACACCATCACCTGACAGGACTCTTATACTCTAATGAAATTTTTGAGTGGAAATGATAAATCATAAGCATGGACTTTATGCAAGGTCTTCCTATGCCAAGGAACATGCACAATTCTATTCTAGTTGTGAGATAGACTCACCAAGGCTACTCATTTTATACCTGGGAACTTGATGGATGGGGCACCTGTCATAGCCTGTAAATTTGTTCAAGAGATTTTCAGATTGCATGGCATTCCTAAGAAGATTATCTTAGATAGGGATGCATAAATGACATCAAGGTTTTAGCAAACCTTATTCTCTTCACTTGGAACCCAGTTGAACATAAGCTCTGCTTATCATACTAAAATGGATGGTCAAACTGAAAGGATAAACCAAGTGTTGGAGGATTTGTTGAGAATGTATTGTATGGATCAACAATACAGATGGGAAGATGATCTTCCCCTGGTGGAATTTGCCTATAATAATTCCTATCATTTTACAATTAAGATGGCTCCATTGGAAGCATTATCTGGAAGAAAGTGTCTAACCCCTATAATTTGGGACAACCTAGAAGATAGGGTTAGCCTTGGTCCAAAAATGCTATCAGAAATGGAAGAGCAAGTCCATCTAATTAAGAAAAGACTAGCGGAAGCCAATGATAGGAAAAAGAGTTATGCGGATGCTAAGTGCATCGAAAGGCATTTATCAGTGGGAGAGAAAGTCCTTTTAAGAGTAAAACCTCAAAAGAGTTCCATTAAATTTAGGAAGACATCCAAATTGGCACCTAGATATGTGGGTGCCTTCAAAGTTCTTAAAGAAGTCAACCTAGTTGCATACAAAATTGCTCTACTGCCAGCCCTTACCATGATGAATAATGTTTTTCATGTTTCCTATTTGAAAATGTTTAATACTGGAGATAATCAAATTCCTATTCTTGATTGGAATGCTATAGAAGTGAAGGACCTAGGGGTGGTGGTGATCGAGCCCATCAAGGTACTCAAAATGCGTAAGCTATGCTTACGTAACAAAACGATAACTCAATGCAAGGTCCAGTAATACCAATATGTAGAGGAAAATGCCACCTAGGAAAACTATGAGGATAATTATGTGAGATTTCCCCATCTCTTTTAAATTGTTTTTATTATGCTTAAAAAACATTGTTCTTATTATGTTGGTTAACTTTGAAAACATTTAATCATTGTGGATGATGATTCTTATGGGGGAGATAAGTTACATCCCCAACTTATGAATTAGCTTAATCTTATTGTTGTGTGGTAATCAAGATGTTTAACCATAGTTTAATGATTAGATGTTGTGGAAATATCTGATTTAATCATTGATTATGTGGATACTGACTAATGTTAGTTAGACATTAGATTACATGTTGATATGATTATTTAATTATTATGAATTACAAATCAGATGATGATAGACTAATCATGATTTTATGATGGTGAGTGTGAATGGGAAAAGAATCTTCCTTTAAAGATGGAAGGAGAGTATCATCCAGGAGGAAGAGATAGATGTTGAAAAATGGATCAAATTGCCATATGAGTATCAGATTTTTCATCCTTAAGAATCCTCGTAAGTTTGAGTGAGTTGCATCTTTTCCTTGCTAGTCGATTTCCTTTTTGAGTCGTCATGTCAGTTTGGGTTACCTCAACGATGTTTACATCGATTCAACTAAATGATGTTCCTAGAATGTCGACGCAAATTGAGAGATTGTCTTGCCAAGTGGTTCAGTACTTCCTTGTTTCTTTATTTATTTCTGAACTAGTGTATTGAATATATTTTCTTTCCTTTTTTATATTATACTTAGCATTTATAGAGAAGAAGGGGGAGTGGTGTACTCGACCCCTAAATTGCATTTTGATTATGTCACCATTTTTGTGATGATGTCATTTGATGACATCTTGGATTGTTATGGTTGCCCTCATACATCATGTAGATACATGAGAAGTTTATTATGGTATAATCATTTTGGCCTTGTACTTGAGCTCCTTTCTATTATTAATGTATATGTGTTTTGAGTGATTAAGTAGACATCACCCTTGGTTAGTGGAATGAGTGGAGGCCATTTCAGACCCGCTTAGATCCTCACCCTTGTTGTCCACTTGATAATGGCAAGTAATGGACTGAGATAACCAAATGAGGTTGCATGGTGGCAGAGTGGGGTAACCACTTTTCCTTCATGGAGCTCAAAGGTGGTGAGCTTATCGCATGCAAGGCATGCAAAAGAGAAGGAAAAAGTCTTTTGTGTTGAGTAATCTTTCTTTAATGATGCTTTGGAGAGCAAGGGAAGGAGAATATACACTAAGCTCTCTAGAAGAAAATGACTGTCATATATATCAATGAGTTGGGAATTCAATAATGCTTAATTGAGAGCCATCAATAGGCTGACTCCAATAATCGTCTACAATACCTAAAGGTATGCTTTGTAAACTTGTAAGACTAATATATGTGAGCATGATAACTAAACGTTACCACTGTGTGTAAGTGGTCAATAGTGTTGACATATAAAAGTTAAACTTACTGTGATTATTTCTCTGTGGTGATTGATGAAGGCCTGTGAGGCTAAAGCATTCTATAGGTTAATATAATTAGACCCTCAAGGTCTTATACTCTGTTTGTATAATTTTGACATTGCATTAAATATGGAGAGCACCTCCAGGCCCTTGAGTTGTATAGGAATCTCTATTCCAAACTTGTAAAACCAATTGATAGATAAGTCACTCGAGGCCCTCAGGCTGAGCTGCGACTTACTATAGCATGCAAATATGATTGTATACTATTATGGCATGGACTGTAATGATTTAATGACTCCCTAAGGCTATTATTATTGAGCTCGAGCCAACTGTGCTCAATAAATAAAGTGTTTAAAACTATTATGATATGGTATGTGCTTTGGAAAAACCAGTTTGCATGTGGGCTGAGAACCTATCCTCGAACCATAATGATATCCATCATGAATCTTTAACCAGTGAATGTGCATGGAGCACATAGCTACCATTCTTGAGAGCTACAACCATAGTGATTGACTGCTAAAGAAGGTTATTAGGATAACCATAGTGCAATCCTTAAATTTAAAAGAGTATATGCATCAACTCCTTGTTTAGGAAAGGAGGTTTGATAAATGATAGTTAGTATTATTACTTTAGGGCAGCTTTAAATGCATGCCAGGGTTATTGAAGAGTCTTCTCTTCTTGATAATTATTTCTTTTCAAGATTGAAAACTAAGTTTAGTCTAAATCTCATACATTGTATTGTAAATGAAAACCACTTCCTTCATAGTGGCTAAACTTTACAAAGGGAGTATAAAAATGCTATGAACTCATGTGGTATATGAGTTGGAGTCTTTTGTTTAGACCGTATTATTAGACTATTGTAATATAAGTCTTGAAGTTATGAACTTGAACGTAAACCCTATGGTAAGTCAATGTGAAATTTTGAACCTAGGAAGGTCCTATGTTGGAAAGCTCAATTTGACTATTGCCATGTTGAAAAACAAAACAAAGTGATGAGGAGTCACAAGTTCCCTATTATGAAAACAACATAATATATTCAACATAATCCCATGATAGGAGTGGAACGTCCAAGATTTGGACTAAGGATGAAATGAACTTATTTATCCTAGACCTAAATGAGGGTCAAACTATAAACACTGTAGGATGAGACAACTTCTGAGTCGAGTCGTGGTGGTGGACATATGACTATGTTCACTACAAAACGTATATGTATGTAAATCTTTGGCCAAATAAATCCATCCATCTCTATGCACATTGTTGGTCCACCATGATCTAGATGCAATGATGTTTCCAGTAGCATCATACATAGTTAGAGATGATCTATAGTTGTATGACTATGAAACATTATGAAGGATACAACACCAGATACTCAAATGAGAAAACCTAATGGTTCCTTATATCTATACCTTCCATGAAGGGTAGGGCTGCTTCCATTTAGGAAGTTGTGTGGGGGACTGTCGGTCTATGGTTTGAGGAAAAGCACTTGGATGATGCTCTCCTTCCCAAGAAGTAGACAAGCTGAGGCTTGCAAAGACAAATGTCAAAGTTCCCAAACACAGTGCTTTTCTAAGTTATATGACTGGATAGTCAGCTATTATGTATATTTTTATATTTGATGCCTTGAGCATAACTTTGTACATGTATAGTGATGATCATTCACTATTGTGGTATTGCTGGATAATGTAATTCTAAGTTTTGTTATGTTTTGGAAAAGAATAACATACTTAATTTTGTTGATGATGATAATTCATTTTGTTTACCTATGATTTTGTTAATCAAGATGTGATCTTACTTTTAGTTAAGATGAATAATTATGGTTATTTATGAGCATTATGAAATGTCTTGTTACAAGAATGCTCCGCATTTCTCTGCATTGAGCTTTCCTATCTTGTAGATCTAGGAGAGTGCTTATATTATCTCTATCCATCTTCCTTTGAAGTTTCCAGTGTTGGGATGCTCTGCAAGTTTAGTTCTTGTGTTGGTGATCAATAACAGTGTCTCCTAATGTGCATAATGAAGACATTCTTTGATTTAGATGGTTGCAGAAGCATTGTAGAAGTTTATGATGATGATGAGTATTCTAGGAAGGTGTGTGAATTCTTTGTAGTGTCTCTCTCTAGTCCACATGATGTTCTTAGAATTAGACAAGCATGGATATGGTCATTATCTCAGGTTTGGTCGACCTGGCTTACTAACACCATTTGTGGAGGTACCTCATAGATTGTGAATGTGATGAGAAGCTTGGTGACACAAATTTGAGTCCTAGTTATGCCTTGACATGGTCCACTTTGTCTTCTTTCCACCACAGAAGTGTTTAGTTCCGACCTAAGTAATGTTGCATGTGTGTAATGCACATGCTTCATTAGGACCAACCTAATTGGGATAGGTCCTATGGTAAGTCAATGTGAAAATTTGAACCTAGGAAGGTCCTATGTTGGAAAGCTCAATTTGACTATTGCCATGTTGAAAAATAGAACAAAGCGATGAGGAGACACAGGTTCCCTATTACAAAAACAACATAATATATTCAATGTACTCCCATGATAGGAGTTGAATGTCCAAGATTTGGACTAAGGATGAAATGAACTTATTTATACTAGACCTAAATGAGGGTCAAACTATAAACACTGTAGGATGAGACAACTTCTAAGTTGAGTCAAGGTGGTGGACATGACTATGTTCATTGTAAAACATATATGTATGTAAATCTTTGGCCAAATTAATGCATCCATCTCTACGTGCATTGTTGGTCCACAGTGATCCATATGGCATGATGTTTCTAGTAGCATCATACATAGTTAGAGATGATCTATAGTTGTATGACTATGAAACATTATGAGGGACACAACACTAGATACTCAAATGACAAAACCTAATGGTTCCTTATATCTATACCTTATGTGAAGGGTAGGGCTGCTTCCATGGAGGAAGTTGTGTGGGGGACCACTGGTCTGTTGTTGGAGAAAAAGCACTCAGATGATTCTCTCCTTCCCAAGAAGTAGACAAGACGAGGCTTGCAAAGGCAGATGTCAAAGTTCCAAACATAGTGTTTTTCTAAGTTATATGACTGGATAATCAACTATTATGTATATTTTTATATTTGATGCCTTGAGCCTAGCTTTGTACATGTATAGTGATGATCATTCACTATTGTGGTATTGTTAGATAATGTAATAAAAGTTTTGTTATGTTTTGGAAAAGAATAAAATACTTAATTTTGATGATGATGATAATTCATTTTGTTTATCTATGATTTTGTTAATCAAGATGTGATCTTACTTTTAGTTAAGATGAATAATTATGGCTATTTATGAGCATTATGAAATGTCTTGTTACAAGAATGCTCTGCATTTCTCCACATTGAGCTTTCCTCTCTTGTAGATCTGGGAGAGTGCTTATATTATCTGTATCCACCTTCCTTTGAAGTTTCCAATGTTGGGATGCTCCACAAGTTTAGTTCCTGTGTTGGTGATCAGTAACAGTGTGTCCTGATGTGCATAATGAAGACATTCTTTGATTCAGATGGTTGTGGCAGTGTTGTAGAAGTTTATGATGATGATGATGAGTATTCTTGGAAGGTGTGTGAATGCTTTGTAGTGTCTCTCTTTGGTCGACATGATGTTATTAGAATTAGAGAAGTGTGGATATGGTCATTATCTCAAGTTTGGTTGACCTGGCTTACTAACACCATTTGTGGAGGTACCTCACGGATTATGAATGTGATGAGAAGCTTGGTGACACAAATTTGAGTCCTAGATTTCCCTTGACATGGTCCAATTTCTCTTCTTTCCACTGCAGAAGTGTTTAGTACCGACCTAAGTAATGTTGCATGTGTGTAATGCACATGCTGCATTAGGACTGACCTAATTGGGATAGGTCTTGGTTGTAGATGGTATAAATGTAAGATGAAGTTGAGTGGAGCAAGGTAGAGATGAGAATGTGAATGTGAATCAAGGGCAATAAAGTTGTGTGCGAACTTAAACGATTATGACTCTAGAATGCAATGAATAGAAGGTGTCCACATTTTAGTGTGCTAGAAGTTGTTGGAGGCAATGACCCAAAGGTTGTGAATGGTAATGAGTGGCAGTGGTGGATCTCTCCTGTTTCTTTGAGATAGTGAATCTCTCTATAATAGTCTTCTTCTATCTTCTCTCTTCTAGGGAGTGAGCCCTTGGCAGTGAGCTTTTCTTCTAGGCACCTAGCCTTTTAATTTTTGCTATTGTTATTCATATATATGTGAGCTAATCCTCACCATGGTTTTTCCCTTATTGGGTTTTCCATGTAAATCTAGTGTTCTCATGTGTTTGGATGTGCTTGCATTAATTCTTTATATGTTTACATTCTACTAATTCATGTTAAGAGGTTAATGATTGAAATTATTTTGAGGGTTTAAAGTTTTAACATATAACTGATTCACCCCCCTCTCAATTGTCATGTGCATTCTAACAATTGGTATGATAGTCGAGTTCCCTAAAGTAGCTTAACTACTTGGGTAGATCCGAATGGCAAATAGGAAATATATGGAGGTTCTAGTGTTTGATGGAACAAATTATGTTTTTTGGAAAACCAAGATGTAAAGCTTTCTTGTCTCTTTAGGATATGTTGTATGGAAGATAGTTGACAAAAAGTACATTATACCTACTAATGGCCCAAATGATGAAGATTACATTAAAGAATATGAGAACAATGGCAAGGCAAGGAGTGCTCTTCTAAACAGTCTTTCTAATTCTGAATTAGTGAAAGTAATGAGATACAAAATTGATCATGAGATTTGGAAGAAGCTGGAAAGCACCTATCAAGGAGATGGGAAGGTCAAGCAAGCAAAGATGTAGGATTTGAAGGCCAAGTTTGAAACCCTAAAGATGTAAGAGGATGAAAATATTGCTAGCTACATGCAAAAAGTGGATGCAATTGTCAATTCCATCAATGGTCTAGGTGGGGAGCTGGAGGAAAAACAAGCGGTAAAGAAGGTACTAAGAACTCTTCCAAAACCTTATAGTACTAAAGTCTTTGCTATTGAAGAAACTCAAGATTTGGATAATTGTTCTAGGGATAAAATGTTTGGTACTCTAACTACTTTTGAGATAAGAGAATTTAGTCAAGATGAGCCAAGGAAAGAAACTACTTTTAAGGCTAGCTAGACATAAAAGAATGTTAAATCTGATTTAGATGACTTTGATGAAGTGGAAGCAAATTTTGTGAACAGATTGAAAAAGGGCTCTAGAAAATATAGAGGTAAGTTACCCTTCAAATGTTTTAGCTATGGAAAAATAGGTCATTATGCTTCAAAATGTCCAATCAAAATTTCAAATGACAAATACAAGGATAACAAAGGAAAATCATTCAAGAGAAGTTATTAAGTTAAATAAGATGAGAGCATATCTGATGATGAGTCTGACTATTCAAATGATGAAAGTGTTTAGTGGGAAAAGAGGGAAGATGGGATTAATAGTGTTTAGGTTAGATCCTCCTTTCACTACTAATATTCAAGGACATTTAACCAAGTTGAATCACAACTTTTGCAAGAGGATTCACCTATAGGTTGGTTGTCACTTGTAATGATGTGGAAATTTAGAAATGATTGATTAATGTATTAATTTAATGCTCAAGTATGCTCAAAACCCTAATTATGTAAAATCGTAAGCAAACAGATAAATTACGACAACTGCTTGTAGACCAAGATAGTAGACAGAAATTAGTTACTGACCATTTTTTGAAGTTTGGGATTCTGAATAGTTGAAGGCTTCATGACTAGCACCCTTGCCCAATGCAGTACTTTCTTCAGAGGGTTCCAGACTCCTTCTGACATTGATGATCACTTTTCTCTCTATTTCTGGCTCTTTAGATGTGGAGGGCACCGTGACTAGTGCCCTAGCCCAAGGCTGGATGTTTTTCAAGATGTCATGACTTCTTATGATTCTGATTAGTACCATTATCATAGAGATTTCTATACCTGCAACCTCAGAGGGCTTTATTACTAACGCCCTAGCCCCAACAGTGCACCAAATTGCTTCTTTCTATCAGATCTGAAATCCTTATCTTCTACAACCTTCCTATGCAACTCCACTCCACAAAATCCAATGCCTATAACCTGTAATCACAAGGAGTGTGGTTGGGGGTTGTGGTGTTTAAGAACTTTCCTTAGTCAAGCCACAGAATATCATTCAAGCCTTCCAACACTGTTATTTGATAAAGAGTGTGTATCCCTATGGGATAGAGGCAAAAACAAATTGACAAATGATTGATTCAACACAAATAGATATCACCTAGGAGGTGTAGCTCACATGTAGATGAAAATCCTTCAACACATGAGAAGATGAAGCTAAATCTACAATCACAAACACAACAACATTATTCTTCTCTGCAAAGATGGATATCTTGAATGCTCTAAAATCATAAGTTCGCCAAAAGTTCATAATCATCTTCTAGTTTGCAAATGAATCCCTAAACATTCTTATATATGCATTCTTGCTTAAATTTCAAAATTCAAACTTAAGATGTCGGCATGGGACACCTTTAATAGTCACATAACTAACATTCAAATTTGGGACCTACCTAAAATAGGGAAGGACTAGGGAATGAGTACCCAAGCCCCTGGGTCCTATTTTAGGGAAGGGTTAAAGTTCACAATGTCCCTCAAGCCCCATTTGACATGGGTTTTAGGCCATTTTGTTTCAGGAGTTAAAAATGACCATGTACGATGCAAAACAAGGAACTTGGGAGCTAAACTTAGGAGGTAAAAGTCCTAGGGGGACATTTTATGACATAACATTTAGCCCCCACTTTAATGTATGTATGATCCTATGACCCATACATGCATTAAAGTATGGTCAAAACATAACAAACATGCCAGGCACTTAAAGTTAATGCATACACAAAGATTGAGGAACTATTTCTAGCCCCGTGTCTTAGGTAGACATTAGATAAAACATGCCACAGACATGCCAAACATAGTGAAGAAAGTAACCTGTAACCTGCAATCACAAGCAGTGTGATTGGGGGTTGTGGTGTTTACGAGCTTGCCTCAGTCAAGCCCCAAAATGGCATTCAAGCCTTCCAACACCGTTATTTGATAAAGAGTGCATATCCCTATAGGAAGAGGCAAAAACAAATTGGCAAATGACTGATTCAACATAAATAGATATCACCTTAGAGGTGTAGCTTGCATGTAGATGAAAATCCTTCACCACATGAGAAGACATAGCTAAATCTACAATCACAAGCACAACAACAATATTCTTCTTTGCAACAATGAATATCTTGAATGCTCTAAAATCGTATGTTCACCAAAAGTTCATAATCATCTTCTAGTTTGCAAATAAATCCTAAACATGCTTATATATGTATTCTCACTTTAATTTTGTAATTCAAACATAAGATGTTGGCATGCGACACCTTTAACGGTCACATAACCAACATTCAAATTTGGGACTTGCCTAAATTAGGGTAGGACTAGGGCATGAGCACCCAAGCCCCTAGGTCCTATTTTAGGGTAGGGTTAAAGATCACAATGTCCCTCAAGCCAAATTTGACATGGGTTTAAGGCCATTTTGTTCTGGGAGTTAAAATGAACATGCAAGATACAAAACAAATAACCTGGGAGCTAAACTTAGGAGGTAAAAGTTCCATAGGGACATTTTATGATATAACATTCAGCCCCCACTTTAATGTATGTATGATCCTATGACCCATACATGCATTAAAGTGTGTTCAAAACATAGCAAACACACCAGGCACTTGAAGCTAATGCATACACAAAGATTGAGGAACTATTTCTAGCCCCCAATCTTAGGTAGACATTAGAGAAACACACCGCAAACACGCCAAACATAGTGAAGATAGTAACAGGAACGCAAAACATGGGGAAGATAGTAAAGGCATGCAAGACATGGAGAAGATAGCATTGAAGACATGCAAAACATGATGAATACAATGAATGCAACGATTATTTCTTTTTCATTTTCATATATATATATATATGAATGCAAATACATGGAAAGTAAAAATGTAACACACAAACCCAAAATGTAGGAGGGGCATTTCGCCATGCTCTCTGGACTACATATGGGGGAGAAGACACACAATACAAATCTCATAGTGTAGGAGGGGAATTTTGCCATGCTCTTTGGACTACACTTGAGAACAAGCAGGCCATACAAATCTGAAAGCATAGGAGGGGCATTTCACCACACTCTTTGGACTATACTTGGGAACAAACATGCCATACAAATCCCAAAGCATGGGGGCATTTCACCATTCTCTTTGGACTATACTTGGGAACAAACACATAGAAGACACATGGAAAACATGGGTGTCGTATAGCATGCCAAAGACATGTTATACATCTTAAATACGACAGACAAGGTGATGGAAGGAACTTATTGCTAAGCCCCCACCATCTCAAGCACGCTACAGGCACACCTGATGGTTGGGCTTATGCCACAACAACTGCCAAAGACATGCATAAAGGAGGATACACCAACCCCACCTACTTGGAGGACTTTTGAAATAAAATGATGTGCACTAGCTCAAGAGATACATTATCCCACCTCACACAAAGGGATTTTGAATAAAAGGATACACACTAGCTCAAGAGATTCAATATCCCACCTCTATAGAGGGCTTAATGATTCCAATATAGAATAAGGATGTGCATTCATGCCAGAGATACAACATCCCGCCTCCACAGAGGGCTTACAAACATGCTTCTGTTGCAAGTATGGACTTAACTAGTATTGTCATTGATGTCAACATACTCTTGTTACATAATAATAAGGTTTGGATGAGCCGTGAGCTGAGGATATTGAGAAAATTAGTCTCAATCAGGAAGAGTGAAGAACAGTGATGACTGTAAGGCAAAAGTCCAAGATAGGATGATGATCAGAGGATGTGGATTAAATGGTTTGAAGATATGTGTCTGTAGGTGATCTAGTAGAGATTTCAGAGGTCCGCATGAAGATATGAAGAAGTTGTGGCCACTCAAGTAAAACTGGTTCTAGTAGGTGTTCAAAGGTGACAGAGTGTAACAAGAAAGGTCCGGTGAGATTTGGAAATGATGTTTCCTGTTCTATGGATTTAAGGGAGTGTTGAGGAAGTCTTTGTGGTGTATCAACTCTATTGGTTCATGGTTTGAAGGTCCACAAGCATCTATTCCTTTGTGACAGTAATGACAGACTGTGTTATTGAGGTTCTGGATGAAGGAAAGAAGGATTTCAGTAAGAAGAAGAAGTGTGGATGTTCTTGATGATTCAAAAAAGCTTGTGGAGGTCTTTGGATCATGTCCAGTTCATGTTGGTGGTCCGCATTGAAGTTGGAGCTCGCAATTGAAGAGTAACTTCTGTATGATGGTGTTCTTCTTGAGACAGGCTAACCGGATGAGTTATGCATCTGGCGGATGGTCTTATGAATGTTTGCCGACTTAGATGATCATTCCCAAGTTGATGCCTTGTATAAATAAGGGATTGCAAAGTTAGTTTGAAGTTGTCCTTATGGTGATGAGAGTGTGGTAGTGAGGAGGAGAGCGAAAGGCAGAGCAGAAGTATTGGGCTTAAATGGAACTGATTCATCCAGTTCATGTATGTGATATTTATTTCTTTGTAGACAGTGTGTCTCTTGTAGGCAGTGAGCCTCTTGTGAGCAGTGTGCTTGGGCAGTGAGCCCTAATTGGTATGTGCCATTTTGTTCTTTCTATTCTTCTAATAGAGAATACAATCTTGGGTTAATCATCCCGTGGTTTTTCCCTTAACTGGGTTTTCCACGTCAAAATCTTGGTGTCTTATGTGTTGATGTGTTTCTGCTCTTGATTTGAATGCATTATGGTTCATGATTAACATACTACTAATCACTAAGAAGATTTAAGTGTTTAATTAAGAGAAAGTTTTGCACAACTGATTCATCCCCCCTCTCAGTTTTGTGCCCTAAGTCTAACAATTGGTATCAGAGCTAAGTTCCTCTAAAAGATCTTAACCGCTTGAGGAGATCCAGGATGTCGTCCTACAAGAAGGATAGTCTAATGTTTGATGGAACAAATTTTAATCTATGGAAAGGCCGCATGAAGTGTCACTTGCAATGCATGGGAATGGCATACTGGACCATGGTTACAACATAGTATGTATCTCCACAGGGTGGTCCAAAAGCTCCAAATGAAATCATAGATGCTGAAAACAATCTGCAGATTATAGAAGCTCTTCTAAGCGCATTATCTGATTTAGAGCTCTCAAATGTTATTGACCTTCCAACTGCTTTTGATATTTGAAAAAAATTGGAACTTTTGCATGAAGGAGACCAGTATGTTAAATGTGCAAGGTTAAAGAATCTGAAAGGGACATTTGAAAACCTGAAGATGAGAGATGATGAAAATATTACTACTTTTATGCCAAGATTAAATGGGCTTGTTTGTGGAATTAGAAATACTGGTGGAGTCTTGGATGAAAATGAGATTGTTGGAAAAATTCTCAGATCCCTTCCTGCTTCTTACAAAATCAAGGTTGCTGCCATTGATGAATTCATAGCTCATACAACTGTCACAAGAGATCAATTGGCTGGCAAATTGGCTACATTTGAAATGACCGAGTTTGGAGATGATCCCCCCAAGACTGAATCTGTATTTAAAGCCAGTGCCTCTGTAAAAGGTAAACAAAGGTTTGATCCAGGAGAGAACTCATCAAAGAAAATGTCATGGTATGAAAAAGAAAGAAAAGACCTGGAAGAAGAAGAAGTAGAAACTACTCAACTTGAAGCCCTTATTGCTAAGAGACTGCCAAGAGGATCCAATAAGTATGAAGGAAAATTACCTTTTAAGTGTTTTAACTGCAATAAGATTGGTCATTTTGCCTCAAAATGTCCGGAAAGATTTTCAAGGCCAAATCCTAATAGATCAAGGTTCCAAAAGAATTGTTACTATGTTCATGAAGAAGATGATAATGAAGGAGTAACAAATGATGAATCAGAGACTGGAAACAAATCTGGAAGTGAATGGGTGTTTATTGCCATCAAGGAAGAAGAACCAATATCCTCTGTATCTGTCAATCATAAAGTTGTAGAAAGAGCCCTAGCTACCCAAGTTGAAGAAAAGGATGATTGGGTCATTGATAGTGGTTGCTCTCACCATATGATAGGTGAAAAAAATAAGTTCATAGATTTGGAAAGGTATGAAGGAGGAGTGGTGAAGTTTGGAGATAATTCTGCTGGTAGAATCAGAGGAAGAGGAACTATTTCTTTGGATGGAAGGAACAAAACCGATGATGTTCTATATGTTGAAGGCTTTAAGCACAATCTTCTCAGTGTTGGACAGTTGGTGGACAAAGGCTATGATCTCCGGTTCAAGAATGGAAAATGCAAGATCTTTTAAAGCTTCAAAACAGAGATTGCATCCGGTACCCAAACTAAACGTAATATCTTCCACTTGGTTGGCACTAGTAAAAGTTGCTTATTTGTTCAAGTTGATCAGAGTTGGTTATGGCATAGGAGAATGTGTCATGTGAATTTTGATAATATCATCAAGATAAGCAATACTCATGCTATAAGAGATCTTCCAAAATTGGTGAAACCTACTAATAGCTTATGCAAAGAATGTCAGTTGGGTAAGCTGAGCAGAATCACATTCAAGAGTAAGGAACTGCCTTCTACTGGATTATTGGACTTAGTTCATACTGACCTTTGTGGCTCATCAAGAATCAAGAGTATGCAAGGTGATAGATACTTCATGTTACTAATTGATGACTATTCCCGGATGATGTGGGTAACTTTTCTAAAAGAGAAATCGGAAGCTTTTGAGAAATTCAAAATATTCAAGGCTATGGTAGAGAATAAAACCGGATTGAAATTGAAATGTCTGAGGTCTGATAGAGGTGGAGAATTCACATCTAGTGAGTTCATAGAGTTCTTTGAGAAACATGGAATAAAGAGACAGTTGTCTGCTCCTAAGACTCCACAGCAGAACAGAGTAGTGGAAAGAAAGAACCAGACCATACAGGAAGCATCTAGGAGCATGATGATGGAAGCAAATGTTCCTCATATCTATTGGAGAGAAGCTGTCAGCACTGCAGTCTATACTCTCAATCGAGTTCAAATCAGAAGCAATACTGGTAAGACTCCTTATGAACTTTGGTTTGGCATCACTCCTACTGTAAGGTATTTTAGAGTTTTTGGTAGCAAATGTTACATTAAAAGAGATGAAGATCTAGGAAAGTTTGATGCTAGAGGTGATGAAGGAATATTCTTGGGTTACTCTACTCAAAGCAAAGCATACCAGTGTTATAACAAAAGACTGAGAAAGATGATAGAAAGTACAAATGTGAAGCTTGATGAGGGAATTGAGAAACCCTCAAGGTTTTATGAATATGATGAAGATGATTAGAATGGTGTTCTAACTCAAGGAGCCCAAACTTCATCTATTAGTTAGATTCAAGCTAATCAGGTAAACCAGGAAGAAGAAATAAGTTTCAATGAGCCTGATCAAGAATCAAAAGTGCAAGAAATTCCTAAAGTTCCCAGGTATGTAAGACTGAACCACTCTGAAGATCAGATCATAGGTGATAAAAGAAAAGGAGTACTAACAAGAAGGAGAATTGCTCAAGATTCAGAAGAGTATTGTTTGATTTCAAAGATAGAACCTAAGACAGTGAATGAAGCTTGCAATGATGAAAACTGGACTAAAGCAATGGAGGAAGAGCTGGTGCAAATAGAGAAAAATCACACTTGGGATCTTGTTCCCAGACCTAGAAACAAGAATGTGATTGGAACCAAATGGGTCTTCCGGAACAAACTAAATGAAGTTGGTGAAGTAATTAGAAATAAAGCCAGATTGGTCTGCAAGGGCTACTCTCAAATAGAAGGAATTCATTTTGAAGAAACTTTTGCTCCGGTGGCAAGAATTGAAGCAGTCAGATTATTTCTTGCCTTTGCTGCCTTCAAGGATTTCAAGGTATATCAGATGGATGTCAAGTCTGCCTTTCTAAATGGTGACTTGGAAGAAGAAGTGTATATAGAGCAACCAGATGGATTTCAGTTGTCTGATCATGCTGATATGGTCTGCAAGTTGAAGAAGGCACTGTATGGATTAAAGCAAGCCCTAAAAGCCTGGTATGAAAGATTGGATAAGCATCTTTTGAAGATTGGTTTCAACAAAGGTATTGCTGACAATAACTTATATTTCAAAATTGATCATGAAAACATCTTGATTGTTGAAGTATTTGTTGATGATATCATCTTTGGAGGAAGAGATAGTATGTGTAAAACTTTTACAAATCAAATGAAAAGTGAGTTTGAGATGTCTATGCTTAGTGAAATAAATTTCTTCTTGGGTCTGTAAATTACTCAAACAAAGAAAGGAATCTTCATTTCTCAAACCAAATATGTGAAAGAATTATTGAAGAAATTTGGGATGGAAGATTCAAAGCCAATGAATACCCCCATGGCAACCGGATGTAAGTTGAGCAAAGATGATGACTCTCCTAAGGCAGACCAGACAAAGTACAGATCAATGATTAGAGGATTGTTGTATCTCACTTAAACTAGACCAGATATTATGCAAGCTGTTGGTCTTGTTGCTAGATTCCAAGCTGATCCTAGAGAATCCCATTTCATGGCAATCAAGAGGATTTTTAGATATCTAAAAGGGACGGTTGAGTATGGTCTGTGTTATCCTAGAGATCATGATTTCTCTCTTCATGCATATACAGATGCTGATTGGGCAGGAGATGTGGATGACCAGAAGAGTATCAGTGGTGGACCATTCTTTTTGGGGAAGAGATTGGTTTCTTGGCTAAGCAAGAAACAAGAGATAATATCTCTATCTACAACTAAAGCAGGATATATTGCAGAAGTAGGTAGTTGCACTCAAGTTTTGTGGATGAAGCAGATGCTAAGAGATATCAAAGTGGAGTATGAGGAACCTATCACAATCTTCTGTGATAATTCAAGTGCTATAAATATATCTAAGAATCTGATGTTGCATTCAAATACTAAACATATCCATCAAATTTCACTTTTTGAGAGAGCAAGTGAACAAGAATGAAGTCAGATTGGAGTTTGTGCCCTCCAAGGATCAGATTGCAGACATCTTTACTAAACCTCTACCTAAGGACTCTTTTAAGTATCTCAGGGAGAAGTTAGGGGTTATTTCCTATCTGGTGATGAACTAAGGTGCACTAAGGTGCATCAGTCCAGTGGATATCACAGTCATATCTTGTGATCCAGATTGATGGGGAGCTGCTACTCAAGGGGAGCAGCATGTATGATTCCAAAGTGTTAGAATTGCAAGTATGTACCCTTTGCCATTGATGTCAAAGGGGGAGAGAAGACATGTGAAAAATGAGTGGTTTCTGATCAAAGGGGGAGTAGTAAAGGGAGAGAAGACATGCGAATGGTTGTTGCTAATAGGGGGAGCTGTGACAGTAAGAAGAAGTTCTTGACTTGATGGTTAAAACAGTTTTTCACATCTTATGTTGCCATCAATGACAAAGGGGGAGATTGTTGCAAGTATGGACTTAACTGGTATTGTCATTGATGTCAACATACTCTTGTTGCATTAATGATAAGGTTTGGATGAGCCGTGAGCTGAGGATATTGAGAAAATTAGTCTCAATCAGGAACAGTGAAGAATAGTGATGACTGTAAGGCAAAAGTCCAAGATAGGATGATGATCAGAGGATACAGATTAAAGGGTTTGAAGATATGTGTCTATAGGTGATCTAGTAGAGATTTCAGAGGTCAGCATGAAGATATGAAGAAGTTGTGGCTGCTCAAGTAAAACCGGTTCTGGTAGGTGTTCAAAGGTGACAGAGTGTAACAAGAAAGGTCCGGTGAGATCCAAAAATGAAGTTTCTTATTATGTAGATTTAAGGGAGTGCTGAGGAAGTCTTTGTGGTGTATCAACTCTATTGGTTCATGGTTTGAAGGTCTGTAAGCATCTATTCCTTTGTGACAGTAATGACAGACTGTGTTCTTGAGGTTCCAGATGAAGGAGAGAAAGATTTTAGTAAGCAGAAGAAGTGTGGATGTTCTTGATGATTTAGAAAAGCTTGTGGAGATCTTTGGATTGTGTCCAGTTCATGTTGGTGGTCCACATTGAAGTTGGAGCTCGCAATTGAAGAGTAACTTCTGGATGATGGTGTTCTTCTTGAGATAGGTCGACCGAATGAGTTATGCATCTGGCAGATGATCTTATGAATGTTTGCCGACTTAGATGATGATTCCTAAGTTGATGCCTTGTATAAATAAGGGATTACAAAGTCAATTTGAAGTTGTCCTTGTGGTGATGAGAGTGTGGTAGAGAGGAGGAGAGCGAAAGGCAGAGCAGAAGTATTGGGCTTAAATGGAATTGATTCAAGCATGGTGAAGATGCTATTCTCCAGTTCATGTATGTGATATTTATTTCTTTGTAGACAGTGTGTCTCTTGTAGGTAGTGAGCCTCTTGTGAGCAATGTGCTCGGGCAGTGAGCCCTAATTGGCATGTGCCATTTTGTTCTTTCTATTCTTCTAATAGAGAATACAATCTTGGGTTAATCACCCTGTGGTTTTTCCCTTAACCGGGTTTTCCACATCAAAATATTGGTGTCTTATGTGTTGATGTGTTTCTACTCTTGATTTGAATGCATTATGGTTCATTATTAATATACTGCTAATCACTAAGAAGATTTAAGTGTTTAATTGAGTGAAAGTTTTGCATAACTGATTCACCCCCCCTCTCAGTTGTGTGCCCTAAGTCTAACAGCGTCATTAGTACCAAAATCATTAGACAACTTACCTTTTATATGCCCCCACCTTAAGGTGGTTGATATCATGTACCGATATCAAGCACATTAAGCTAGAGAGAAAACACACAAGGGAACAAGAGCTCACGCAAAGCCCATGCTCCCAAATGTGACATGTGCTTCACAATCACCAAATGTTCCCACAAACACACAATTTCCTGCAAGAAGAGAGGTTAGCAATCTTTCTCTACAATAATAACCACATCACATGATAAAAGTAATGCATGAAAATAATCATATCAAGAGCAAAAGTCATACTACAGATTCAGAAACCAAGTATAACCATGGGGCTATACTACAGAAGTCTCAGAACCAAGTGTAACCAATGCGAGACCCAAGATAACAAAGTGCTTAGAGGAGCTATATTGTTATGGTTTGTTAGAAAACATAAGACATCATCGAAATATCATGAATTGATTCTACTAGCCAAGCATCAGATTATATATATCAACCCCGTCATCATATATGGACTAGGTCCATTTTTGCTTACTTGCTGAAGAGACATGTGGTCCGTATCAGTATTATTTGTTTTTCATCATTCGTTAACTAGATAGAACCACTAGAAGAAGGTAAACAATAAATAAAGGGAGGAGAGACAAGTACCTTAATATCATCATGTAGGAAGGTGCCCCCAGGTCACCAACCGCAATGCTATGCCTCTAAGGCATGAAATGCAACAATAAAATAGAGGAGATGAGCAATATAGAAGAATGATGATACAAATAGAAGGATGGTCACAATAGAGGCGGTCTCCTGGTATCCTTGACCTTACAAGAGTATCAAGCATCATTCTAAGAGGCCTAAACAACACATATATCACAACGCGGGGGAATCACAACATAGAGAGAAGGGTTAGAAATACTTACCTCATACAATCCAATGTTAAGAACATACATATCTAGGAAGAGGCCACCCTTGAGAGCAACTATAATAGTTGCTACAATGAGTGTGGCTTAAAGAGGGAGAAATACTTACCTATTTCAATGGGATATTTCCTGGTGGATAATTATTGTCTATCAACCCAAGATATCTCACATGTCATTTTGGTCCTATTGATATTACATTAACATTAAGTTTAGGATGACGAGAGGCTTTGGTGGGTTTTAAAGAATGGTATCCAATACTGGCTATGTAGTTAATTCCAGCAACTTGTAAAGGTAATCTGATTCCTTGTTGATTTACACCACATCCATTACAAATCAGTCAATCAAAAAAGGGCATTTTTATTGTATAGTCAAATAATGCTAAAGAAATGTTGAAGAAGTTTGGAATGGAAGACTCCAAACTGGTATGTACTCCCATGACTATTGGTTGTAAATTGAGTTAAGATGATGAATCTCCTAAGATTTATTAGAGCAAGCAGATCAATGATTGGTGGACTATTATACCTGACTACTACCAGACCAAATATCATGCATGTAGTCTGTCTTGTGGCTAGATTTCAAGATGATCCTAGAGAGTCACAAGTTTTAGCAGTAAAGAGGATGTTTCGATACTTGAAAGGCACTCTAGAGTTTAGCCTATGGTATCCCAAGGATACTGATTTATCCTTTGGTGCATACACAAATGTAGATTGGGTAGGATGTACAAATGACAAAAGAAGTACAAGTAGTGGTGCTTTTTTCTAGGAAGCAAACTTGTCTCATGGTTAAGTAAGAAGTAGGACTCAATGTCATATCTACTGCAGAGGAAAAATATATTGCAACATCTTTCTACACACAAGTGTTATAGATGAGGCAGACATTGAAGGATATCAAAGTGTCATATGATGAACCTATTCCTATCCTATGTGACAATACAAGTGTTATCGACATTTCAAACAATCCATTGATGCATTCAAGGACAGAACATATTTCAATCTAGTATCACTTATTAAGAGAAAAGATTGCATAGAATGAGGTGAAGTTGGAGTATCTGCCTACCAAGGATCAAGTTGTAGACATCTTTACAAAGGCTCTCCATAAGAATACTTTTGAGTATCTCTAACAAAAGTTAAGGGTTATTTCCCCTCCTCTTAACTAGATGCATAAGTGTGTGCATCTGTCTAGGATGCATTTCAATATACACTTTTGGTCATGGACTGATGTTGAAGGATACCTCTAAGGGATGTAGGTAGTGATACTATTGGTTGGTGTAATCAGATGGAGCATATCCTATGACCTTAATGGGAAGAGTGCAAAAAAAGTGAGAGCAGTGGAGATACAGCAGATACTTGCTGGTGTTAAATTTTTTGCCCTCTGCCATTGATGTCAAAGGGGGAGAGAGTTGAAGAGATTGAAAAACCATTGTGTAGAGAGGTGTGTGAAGAGTAAAAGTTGTTTCTATCAAGGGGAGTATTACTAGTTGTAGAGCTACTGATTGATTACTTTAGGTCTTGATGGTTTTCCAAAGTGCTAGTATTTCCATCAATGATAAAATGAGATATTGTTGGAAAATTGTTGGTGTTGTCATTGATGTCAACTCCCAGTGGATGGTTTACTTGGTTCCCAAGTGCTTTTGAGAAAATTTGATAAAAAAAGGTGTAGTGTGATAGAGGTACTCTCAGTGTTATTTTCTACATTTCTTCTTAATTGAAGATATGATTGTTCAGTTTGGAAGCATTGATCAGAGGTGTTATATCCAGAGTTCCAGGTTTTGGATCATGTAGAAGTAGAAGATGTGTTTGACAGAATATTTGACTATGAAAGAGGGTGTCTGGGAGAGATGAGAATGCTCCGCATTTCTCTGCATTGAGCTTTCCTATCTTATGGATATGGTAGAGTGCTTATATTATCTATATCCACCTTCCTTTGAAGTTTCCAGTGTTGGGATGATCCAGAAGTTTAGTTCCTGTTTTGGTGATTAGTAACAATGTGTCCTGATGTGCATAATGAAGACATACATTGATTTAGATGGTTGTGGTAGTGTTGTAGATGTTTATGATGATGATGATGAGAATTCTAGGAAGGTGTGTGAATCCTTTGGAGTGTCTCTCTTTGGTCCACATGATGTTCTTGGACTTGGAGAAGCGTGGATATGGTCATTAGCTTAGGTTTCGCTGACTTGGCTTACTAGCACAACTTGCAGAGGTACCTCGTGGATTGTGAATGTGATGAGTAGCTTGGTGCCATAGATTTGAGTCTTGGTTATCCCTTGACATGGTCCACTTTCACTTCTTTCCACTATGGAAGTGTTTAGTGCCGACCTAATTAATGTTGCATGTTTGTAATACACACGCTTCATTAGGACCAACCTAATTGGGATAGGTATTGGTTGTAGATAGTATAAATGCAAGATGAATTTGAGTGGAGCAAGGTAGAGATAAGAATCAGAATGTGAATAAAGGGTAGTAAAGTTGTGTGTGAACTTAAATACTTATGACTCCAGAATGCAATGAGCAGAAGGTGTCTACATTTTAGTGTGCCAAAAGTTGCTGGAGGCAGTGACCCAAAGGTTGCAGATGGAAAGGAGTGGTAGTGGTGGATCTCTCCTATTTATTTGAGACATTGAATCTCTCTATAACAGTCTTCTTCTATCTTCTCTCTTCTGGGCAGTGAGCCTTTCTTCTGGGTAGTGAGCCTTTGGCAATGAGCCTATTGATTTTCGGTGTTGTTATTATATATGTGTGTGTGTGTGTGAGCTTATCCTCACCATGGTTTTTCCCTTATTAGGTTTTCCATGTAAATATGGTGTTCTTATGTGTTTGGGTGTGCTTGCATTGATGCTTTTTATGTTTACATTCTGCTAATGCATGTTAAGAGGTTAATGATTGAAATTGCTTTGAGGGTTTAATGTTTTAACATACAACTAATTCACCACCCCTCTCTCAGTTGTCCTGTACATTCTAACAAGTGTTACTTGTTAGACATCAAATGTATTCATAATGACAACCTAGGTGGTATCCCTAAGGATCACACTATGCTAGGTTATCTGCCAACACACTACACACCTACTAGCCACACTGCATAACTATTAGGAGATGATAAGTCACACATGGAAATAGATCAACTTCCATAACAACTCTCATCCTTCACATGTAATCTATATATACATATCTATAACATTATCTTAGCAAAAAGATAGATAGGTATATAGTAGTAATCAAATTAGAAGATAGCAATCATACATTTTTCTCAAGAATATGCCATGTATTAAATAAAACACATTTCTCTCTCAATCTTTGCACTACTACGTCTCACAAATCTTTTGCACATGCACATAACTTCATCTAGATCTTCATTTAGAGAGTTGTCCAAAACATTTCCTCTTGGGCCTTCGATCATTCTATTGTGAAGAAATATTCATACATTGCTCCAATCAAGACTGATATTCTACAAAAAATATTTGTGCTATTCCATGCAAGGAGATATGTCTAGTATCAACATCCTTAAGAAGCTTGTTTCCTATGATTGTACACTCATAGCAAATTATTGAAATTTCAAAAACTATTTGGTATTTTGACAAAAATATGAGTAGAGCTCATGGACTAGATATTTAACTTTTGATATTGGAGCACACTTGTTCACAATTTGGAATCTCAAGAAATATTATCTACTACATAACTTTATCTAAAGATAATGCAATGAAAGTTGGTTTTTTATTTTTTCTTATACATCTTATTTTTCCACCTCAATAAGACAACTTGCTCATTCCCAACTATTTTTTATTGATTAATGCATGCAAGGAAAGTTGGGAATGTCAAGAAAAGAAAAGAAATAGTATATTCTAGATAGTCTTTCATATGACACCCTCTAGTCAAAACATGAAGAAACACCCAACTGAATATTTTTTGTCTTTTGTGTTACTTCCATCATCTTTCCAAATTGAGCTTGAATTCTACCTCCACATGCAACAATATTTCCCTATTTTTTAATCTATGCATCATATTCTAGTGCACACATCACATGAAAACATTATTCCTTTGTTTTCTATCTTATCATTGATTTTCCTCTTCATCTACAATTTTCTTTTCATAAACTTTACCACCATATTTTCTAGGGTGTTTAGCTACAATGTCTCATCCCTACCACATTTCAAATGATAAATATTACACCTAAATTCTTTCATAGGTTCATCTTTGTCTCTATTCTTTGCCAACTTAATGAATGGGTACTTTCATGCCCAATCAATCTAAAAATTCCTTGATGTGTTCCTCTTCTATCTATTTTCTATATGACCTTCATTATCTCCTTCAATTCATGATTTTCAATTCATTTTCTCAAAATTAGGCGGGGGGGGGGGGGGGCATGCTCAATTTTCTAATTTTTAGCATGTGTTTGCTTTGAAAATTAGTAAAAAACTATATTTTCATTAAAAAATTGGTATAAAATCAAGCATAGACTACATGCTGTTATCTATCTTTTCATTTAATGGATTTGTGAAATATTTTTAAAAAATTCAACATATTATGAGGAGCACACCTAACACTATGTTATATTATTTTGATAAAAATAGAACCACTTTGTGTTCTCCCCCTTTTCAACCCTCTTAATGCCATCATTTAGAAAAAACTAATAGTTTAGAAACTAGATTCTAGGTAAGTTACTAATCTTGTTCTTGTCACATCTTCAAAATTTGAGCGGGAGTATCTTGAATTTCTTGTCCAAGATTTATTTTTATTGATTTCAAGAAAAAAAGTGACCACTTTTAACATCCTTTTGGCTCCGATTTCCATGCACATACCATTAGGTTATTGATTAAATCTAAGATAGAAATTGTGATAGATTTAATGATTGAAATTATGTTTGAATATATTAAAGGAAACTAGGGTTTAGTGAATTGAAGCCTAGGGAAAGCTAGTGAATCCAATTTAGAGTAAATTGGAATCCCTGTACAAGTGGAATTGAATGAGTTGAGAGTCATTTTGATTTTATTTTTTGTGAATTCAATCTAAAATTTTGACTTTAAAACTAAAACCATATGATTCATATCACATGGAAACCTTGAGTGCCTTGATGATCTTGCGAGTCTAGGTGATGGTTTGACATGTACTTAGTGTTGGTGTGTGAGCATGAATTAGACTTTACTCCCTATCCTACCCTTGCACCTAATTACAATAGTGGTCTTGTATCTTGGAAACCTAGGATGTCATTGTCTCCCAAAATTGTGTATAGATAGAGAATATGATTACTCTTGCTATACTGATGCAAAATCACACTAGCTCATATTACTTTACATGATAGAAGGTATGTAGGCATGATTATGTATTTAACTCTCCCTCCACCACTATGAGCTAGGAGATTTTCAATACCAAATCCCTATGGCCTAGTAGGAATACATTCTAATTCTACTTGTTGAGGTAGCAAGCCCTATGATTGATCTATAGTTTGTCACTGTCCTTGTGCAAGTGAGCTTCATAATACATGATAAGGAAATAGATTTTAGTTTTTCTAAAGATACCCTTAGGACTCGTGTTCTATATTCTTACATATGTCTTGTGTTTTGTCATATTGTCTTTTGATCTTGTATTTTATTTCCAAATGTTCTTGTGATTGTATGACTTATATTGTTCTTGATTGTTGTATTCTTTGTTAATGTGTCTCTTTTCTTGGGTTGGTGTGTATTCTTATTTTATTCTCTTATTGTATTCTTGTTTTAATGTTAATGTGATAATGTTTATGAGGATAGAGATAAGGTGATCAAGAATATGTGTAATATGGGATACATGTTCTTCTACATTGAGCTTGGATGGAAGGTTAAGACATATGACATTGGAGGATGAGTGCTCTCATAGTATGGGATGCAAGTAGTACTCATTTGGAAGTGTTGCATAGTCTTGAGTGTATACAGCTAGCTGTTTTACACACTTAAATAGACCGTGAATATTTTCGTATGTATTTTGTGTGAGTTTTATTGATATTAGATATGTGTTGTGAGGTTGTTGTAATTGTTTATGATGTATTACAATGTGTGGAATAATGTTTTAACATGTCAATTTAGATTAGAATGATTGATGTGTATGACTATGTATGTCATGGAAATAATTATTTATAGAAGGATCTAAGAAAGATAATCACGTCGCATTGTTACCCATTCCTTCATGATCATTGGCTTATCCATTTATCTAGTTCTATTGAAGCTAATGGTTGGGGAGGAAAGGGTATCCTTTGATGTGTAGGTTGAAACCACCTTCCCCATTTGTAGTTGGAGTGTCGGATGATATTAGAGTTGCTTGACATTGCTACATTAGATGGTTGTACATTTATACTTGGATTATTTCTTATTGAGTGGTGTACCACTATTACATCGGTGGAGTTTTGAAGCATGTTATCTATTAAGATGTATATATATAGAGTGGGTGTATTATTGGATTTAGTTGTATTATTGTTCACATTTATTTGTACATCTTGTAAGTATCTCTAGCATAATAATTGATACTAGATTTGTAATGGAAGTGTTATTGGTTTATATATTGAGTTGTTGATTATGGTGTATGGGTTCTTATATGTTTTACTTAATCTTTATAAGTATGAGAATGTTGGGGCTCACATTTGGGGTTGTTACATACTTTTAACTTTTCATGATTTTTAAATGAAAGTATTATACAAAACTTGTTAAATCTTTTTGACAATGAACAAATTTTATCATGCTAAAACTCCTTCAAGTGCTTAGAGCATCTAAATATATTGTTTTAGATTTGTCATAGCTTTCAAACATAAATTGATTAATGTAATTATATTTGTTAATATAGATTGGCCTATTGGCTAGTTTATATGTATAATCACACTCATGACTCTTTGATAGCATGTTGAACTTTAAATGGCCATAATATCTTCATATAATGTCTTCTCAGTGCACATAACTATTCATTGGAAAAGGTATAACCCACTATTTGTAGATTAAATGAAGCTACGACTCAATCAAGTAACACTTCTTATTGCCAACAATTTTTTTTTATCTTTTGATTCCTAACTATTTCAACTAAAAAAAAGAACACGATTGCCATGAAACCTCAACCCTGTAGTTTAGCTACAACTTATGAGTTGTAGTAGCATTAAATGATTTGTGTACAATTATTAAGCTTGCAATATAATAAAATGTTCAATGTAAAGATAGATTTACATAGTATTTACCCCACCTTTGATATGTGATTTAGATGAATGATATGAAACTGCAATTTCATTTGAGTGGGAATTGTTGTCAGCTACTGTATTCTCTATTTCTTGCTTTAATAAAGTATGTTATTGCAACTTTTTTCCCATTGTACTTCATAAAATTGTTAGAATAATAAACATACAGCAGTTATGGTTAGTTAGTGGACAGTTTGTACTCAGTTTTGGAGTCAGTTTTTTATTTCATGTAAAATATTTCTTGTTATCAGTTGATTAATATAGATTGCAATGTTTCTTCCATTTGCATATTGTTGTTAAATGATCTGCAGATCATTGTAATTTTTATTTGCTATTTAATACCTTCAATTGGTATCAGAGCCAAGGGTTATTCGGCAGTGCGATGATTGTGCTTATCAGGAAATTGATGTCGTCATGTTTGAAGCTGCCAGAAGGATTAAAGCACTAGATTTATGATCAAATCGCTGCTGGTAGATGATTATGGGAGAAGCTGCTTTTTTTACAAGGAATCATCAGAAAGATAAAGTATTGTCAAAAGAAAATCAAAGGAACTAAAGCATTCAAAAGGGAGAAAATTAGATACAATGGAATCGCAGGCAGAAAGGAGGAGTTGAAAATCAAGTCGCTTCCAAAATCGCGGATCGCATAAGTGAAGAGCTTTGAGAGTTTGTTGAGGCTGCCCAAGTCGTCGGTCATATCAGGTTCTCTTGAAGCATAATTTTGAGACATTTTTAATATCTAATTATAATGAGATTCTATGTATTCCTGTGCAATTATTGTATACGTTGTTTGGGAGTTTACATCTGCATAAGATAGAGGTTACAGATTTAACCGGCAAGAGAAAGCAAATGCTGCGAGAGGAAGATAAGAGTGTTTAGTGTATTTCAGTGCCGAGAATCGAACTGGGGTTGGCGTATGGAGCAAGTACATCATTTTCTTGTGAGGAGCCGCATTTCTTAAAAGGGATTTTGTTTGGTACATTCTCTGCCATTAGACGTAGGCCTAAGTGATCGGTACCAGAACTGCAAACCCAAATAATTTGGAATTCTGCAATTGGATGTGATTTTTAGTGACTAAGACTAGTAAGACTTCAGGAGGCATAGATATGAGATTAAACCGATGTTGAATAAGGGTTCTCAAGGTGATCGAGGGTTGGAATTAAGAAGCCGTTGAAGTGACCAGATTTAGGGTTTTTTGCAGCCACTGAATAAAAAGCCAAGAGGATTTGTTATACGAAATTTTTGATAAGGTAAGTTTGAAGGTTTCAGAAGTCCGACGATGGATTTGCTATAATGTGTATTCTGAAAATTTTTCATAAATGCTTGTGTGAAAATTGGCTGTTATGTTGGAGCAGGTGTCATGGATTTGGTAATAAAGGCCTCAAAGTAGAAGTAAAGAAACATTTTATACTTAAGTTAGACTTGGCATGAGTGGTTTGTCATATTCAGGCTGTTTGAAAGGCATTAAATAAGGAGAAGAAATAAGGTTCAATGTTACATTGCTAGTACATGATTTTGTGTAAAATTTGAGATATTTTGTTAAGAGGAAAGATATTGTGAGAAGGTTGCAGAAGGCCTTCTGAAGACATAGAATGACTGCGAGTGCAAAAGACAACAGCTTGAGGTAAGTGTATTATTTATTTTCAAATGGGGAAATCTAAAATAGAAAAGACAGACAAAGAAATAAATTATTGGGAAGAAGAAAGAAATGAATTATTAAGAAATTTAAAACAAGTTTCAATGGAAAAGACTGAAGAACAGATACAAATTTCTAATCTTAAAATTGAATTAGTTAATGTTAGAGAAGAATTAGAAGAAAAATTAAAGTTATTTGATGAAATGAAAGAAAAGATTGAAAGGTTAGAAGAAGAAGACAGTTTAAAAAAAGAAAAAATATCAAAATTGAAAGAAAAGAATGATCAATTGGTAGCATGCAATGAAAATCTAAGATTAAAACTATTGGTTTGTGATGTTTCGTGTGATACACATGATTTGTGTGAAAGAGTTGAAGGTTCATTGGATAAAGAATGCAATGTTGAAGATAATAAGTATATTGGCTCAGTAAAATTTGCTAACATACCTAGTTGTTTTGATGATAATGTTGGTTTGAAAATAATGAAGAAAATTGGTTATAAAGGTGAAGGTTTGGGTAAGCATGGGCAAGGAATCAAAGAGCCCATTGAGTCAGTGGTTAGGCCAAAGTATGAAGGTATTGGATACATAGGTAAAGGAAATGGTTCAAGAAGATTTGTTCAAGGAATGCATTGTTCTCATTGTAACAGGAAAGGACATAACAAGGAAATGTGTTCAGATATTCACCCTTGAAGGATTTGTGGTTTGAAAAATCATTGTGAAAAACGTGTTGGAATAGAGAGTTAAAAAATAAATCTATGATAGGTTGTTTGAAAATGAATTGTGGTTGGATAAATGTATTTGATTGGCAAAAGGTCGTAGGTATGTTTAGAATGCTTTATAGACATAAATCTTCTCATGTTGAGAAAAAGGAAAAAGAATTGAACAACAAAAACAAAACAACCAAATACAATGAACAACCAAGTGCAGAGACTAGTAAAGAAATTGAAGAAATTGAATTGTTTTAGCAGAGTGCAGAAGCATGAGGAAGACAAGGAAGAGAAGTTTGTTGGTCTTGCAAGACATCAAGAAAAAATGAAAGCTACAGATTGCGAAAGGACTTCTTGATTGAAGATCAAAGTTGAGGGACTGCCACAGCAGTGAGTGAGAGTTGAAAGAGGAAAGATCAATAGATTAGTGAGAGTTGAAAAAGGAAAAATCAGCGGATCAATGAGAGTTGAAAAAAGAAAGATCATCAGATTGTGAAGATAATTTGAGTCAGCAAACTTGGAAGAGGATAACTAATGAACATTTTTTTGTATGTTTATTATGTAGGAGAATGTTAGAATAATAAACATACAACAATTATGGTTAGTTAGTGGACAATTTGTAGTCAGTTTTTTATTCCATGTTAAATATTTCTTGTTATCAGTTGATTAATATAGATTGCAAAGTTTCTTCCATTTGCATATTGTTGTTAAATGATCTACAGATCATTGTAATTTTCATTTGCTCTTTAATACCTTCAAAAATATAGTCATGGGAATGTTTATTCCTACATGTTGCCTGGGCTTAAATACTTGTTACCTCTGTAGAACCAGAATTAGAAGAGTATTTTGTTGCAATATGTACACCTGTCTATGCTCTGTCAAGTTAGTATGGTTTTGAAGTCAAAGTCTAGATATTATGTACCAATGATGAAACTAAATGAGATGGCCATGTTTTGAATCAAACAGATAAAGAGATTTTCATATGTTTTGAGGATCAACCCTCACCTAGTAGGTGTTGTGTAGGGAGCTGAGCAACACAATCTTAACCCCCTTTCCCTCTATGCAGAATGTCCTATAATCTGCCTTTCATATTCATTTCATGTGATCGTACTACTAAATGTATTTCTATTTTTGGTTTGGAAGGAAAAACCATCTTCTTACAAGGCTTATATTCCCCATTTTTATCGTTTCCTATAGGGATTGAAGTTGCATTGTAATCCTTTTTCTCACCAGGTTTTGTTTGATTCATTGCATCGCAGGATTGTCCTACATTATGCTACAAATTATGGGGACACTCACTTCTTAGATGCCATTCTTTAGTTACACTTAACCCTTGTTATAGATTCCTAATGAGCGTGTTTTATTCTTTCCTTTTTTACCTTGACAGCGATAAAATGTTTCTAGTGAGTGGTCTTGAATTCCTTACCCATGAAGTATTCTGCTATTTTTGTAGATATATAGATCTAGTATTTTCTTATTTTAGGGGTAACCGGTGATAGACCTATGGATTCATCACTTGCATAGCTAGTTTATCTTCAAGAGGCTAAGAATCCCTAGTAATGCCAACACATAACGTTGACTTAAACGACCTTTGTTGGCTATATGCTTTGTTGGCAATACCAAAGCTCTCTTCTTTGGGCTAATCTAGGTGATGTTCAATGGAATGGTAGATCTTTCAATATGACATGATAAACTAAAATATAATTATTTTGAAGTAATGCAAAATAGAGTAGTTTTAGCCTTGAGTTTGCAACCAACAAAGTGGATTCATCATCTTGGAGTGTCCCATAAAACGCCAGATCTTGATTTGTATCTTTACCACATCTCTAGGATATTAAAATTTGAAAACATGGCACAGATAGGAATTTGATAGTATTTTACTTATCAACACATGAAATATAAATATGCCCAGAATGGCTTATTTAAGGAAAATAAGGCAATTTTGTAATTTACATGCTCAAATAGTGAATGCCATTCTTTTTTGAAAGTCTAAGATACTGAAATCTTCTTGATAGACTAGCACTACATTGCCTGAGTATTTAGGGAGGGACTCCAGTGGGTCTGCAGCATTTTTTTACATTAATTAATGAGTAGAAATTAATTACACTTTTCAATAAAAAGAATAAAATATGGTCTTCCAATGCTACAGGTGAGAATAACACGTTGTACTTTGTTAAAAGGCGTCTCCACTGTGTCTAGAGCGAAATCTCACCTTGTTTCACTGCATTGAAAATCGTGCTATATTAACTCACTCAAAGAATATTTCATACAAAAAAATTTCTTAGACATGGATTTATAAAACCCAGAAGCAATAACAGATATTTAAAACAAAAAAAATAGTAGTAGAGGAATCCATAAACATCTAAGTTTTTCTCCAAGTGTCAGGTATGCTCCTAGGGATTGTTTCCATGGCAAATTGTCATCCTTTATCTCTTGATATTCCTTTCCCTTCCTCCTTCCATTTTCTGGGATTATGCATAGTTGAGGCATGAGTCCAGGGTTTTTTCCACTGTCTCATGCATTGTGAGCTTTTTTTGTTTGAAAAGAAAAAAGTAGTAGTCTGGCAGGCCATTGTAATCCAAGAAATGTTCAAAAGAATGTACTTTGCCTCCTAATTGACCTCCAAATGATCCAGACAAGTTCACAATTGTGTAGAGAGTGTTTGGAACCAGCCATATCATTAAACTGCTTCAAGTCAACTTAGTCTAATAAGTCTATACTCACTGTATTTAAATATCATCCACTTCAATGGTCAAAAACTCAATAGAAATTTTACACCTCATTTACTACAAAAAGTGGTAAATATTTGTCATATTTCTATTAGCCAAAATTGATCTTTGACTTTTGAAATGGATGATATTTAAGAATAGCCATCTATACTTCCCACACAACCCTCATGACAGCAAGAGATCTACCACCTCATACATAGATATCTTCTCTTGGCTGTGATGTGGCATCTGTTGGATATATAAAAAAAGTTCACCAATTGAATTAGGACACTAAAATTGGTACATAGTTAGAGATAACTTGAAGCAATTTAATTAATGATATGGTCAGTTCCAAACACTCTCTGCATATTGGGAACTTGTCTGGATTATCTAGAGAAAAATGAGGAACCAAAACATATTCTTCTGAATATTTCTTTCATTGCAGTAGGCCAGGTAGGTTACCATCTTTCTTTTTTTCAACAAAGAATGCTCTCACTGTGGGATACTATCTTAGGTCTCTGCTATCATTTCATCAAGCTAAGATTTTTTCATATGGCCTTTAGGCTGAAGTGCTCCATTATCTTCACTAGTCTTAGAGGATGAGGCATCTAATAATGACCCACAATTCATGTGGGAGGCATTAGAAATAGATCTTGTCTGATGTGATAGGCACCTTCACCTTCATCACTTGTTTGTCCAACTTCATCATCTTAACATGCCCATGATGTCCTTTGAACAAAATTGCATTGCCCATGAAGCCCAACATGAGACACCAAATTTCAAATGAAGAACATCTTTTATTGGCATTAAAGGGCTGCCCTTATCCAACACACTCCTATTATTGGCATTAAAGTGTCGCCCTTATCTAGTCCACTCTAAACTTTGAGAGTTCCATGTGGCAACACCCTGTCGATCTAACTTTTGTCCACTCGTATAACACCCGTCTCTCTACTGTTAAGACACTACCTATTTTCTTCCATGGAAAGTCTTGTGTGAAAATTTGAAATGGACTCACTGTCCTTCATGTGTAGAGTCTCAAAATTTCTCCTTAGCAACTGGAGTTTCACAAGCCTCACTTTGTCAGTGCCCTTATAATTGTTTTTGAGTATTTTGGGCATGGTTCTTTTGTATAGGTAGCTATTGCTATTATGGGAAAAATAGCCTCTGTCAAGGCTGCCTCAATTAAACTAAGGGCTTTTGCATCATTTTTCCTTGCCTCTTTCAACTAATTCTTTTGAGCATTGCTCAATGTTGTATATGCATTTGGGTTAGTCATATCTGTGAACTTATTTGCAACTAACTCCCACAAATCATTTGCTACCAAAATGGTTTTCATTTTCTTTGCTCAGACGTCATAATTTTTTACCATCAAACATAGGTGGCTACTGCCAACTCCTATTGTATCCTCCTACCATTTTGCTAAATGGGGGAAATTATTGAAACCCAGAAAAGATGTAGGGCTTTTCTTCACTACCCAGGAAACTAGGGCTTTCCTAAAACTGAATGCCCGGAAAACTTAGGGGCTCTGATACCAATTTGTTGGAAAAAGATCCAACTAAAGTGGACAAAGAAGAAGATGCAAACCAAGAAAACAAGGAGACATAATAATTTCTTTTGTATTCATATTAAAAATTACATTAAAAAATGTTTTCATACTGTTGCCCGAAATTTTGAACTTATAAAATTTCAAAATTTCAATACATTCCCAGACACTACAACTTGTCAAATCCTAAAAACAATTGATTTTGAAAATCCGTAAAAATTGTCGTGAAATCCTTTTGTCGGTTTGTTCTTAATTTCATTCCACCCAATATGACCAATTTGTTATGCCGAAATAACTCACCGTCTAAGAGATTTTAAGCTTTACATTTTCTCAGTGACAATTCATAAATAGAGCCAATATCTAGTGTCCAAGTTGTTGGAGGTTAAAATAATTATGGGTTTTGTTCAGAGATGTTTCATCACCCTATTGTCCAAATTTCATCAAAAATAGAGTCATTTTGTGGAAGATATAGAGTTTTTCATCTTCATCTTGAGGTACGGCTTCAGAGTTTTCAAGTTTAATTTTGCTAGAATGTATCTTCCCAAATCAGAAAGTGAATAAATGCATTTGGGTGCCCAGTTTTCAAATGGAAATTTCATTGAAGGCTTTATTAGGTTAGCACATTAAAAGGGCCCTTAACTTTAGAAATACCCATTTTCTTTTTGGTCAGGTGTTTCCAAGGTTTTTAAGCTTTTATTTCGGTTCAAAAGTTCACATTGTTACCGATGCCCCGACTCCCTCTATGTCGGTAGTGTTGAACGATTTTGAACTCCCGATCATGACTTCAAGAGTTCATGTTTTGGCCGAATGCCCGACTCCATTTATTGTCGGAGGTGAGGTTTTATAAATCTTTGAACTCCCGACATTGTGAGTTCAAAAGTTCTAACATCGACCGGTCGCCTGACTCTCTTTACCAACGTACTGGTTTCTCCAGAGATTGTTAGAGTTGGAAGTTCTTTGGAAATTTGATGGACGCTGGAATGCGTTCTGTTTATGGTGAAGAAAGCTTTGGCACTGGTTCCGACCGTATTAGAGAAAAGAATGAGATCTGGGCAGTTTTGACATGGCTTCCAATTCTTGCTTTATCTCTCCCCGGCCATGCATTGTATGTAAATTGAATCAATCGCAGGATATGTAAAGATATGTTATATTCACACTGTTTACTTCATTCCAGAAGTGTGCAATTGGAATCAAGCTTGAAACATTGGAAGCTAGTACAATTGCTTAGCGCGGGATACAGTTAGTGGAATTACCCACAGGCATGACCCTTCCTTACAGTTCTTCAAAAACCAGTAGAAGATCCACTGTAACTGGATGAATACCGTATGGTTGGCAAACAATCAAATAGTGGAGCTGGAATTGCTTTTAGATGAAGAGAAGAAGAAAAATTCCAAAATACTTGATGCAGTTGTGCAAGACAAGGCAAATGTCATACACTTCCGGCCACATACCATTCTCAATGATTCTACAGTGGTCTGGGAGGAAGAACATGATTTTGAGTCATTGCCTCGTGTACACCCTTCAGTGGCAATGCCAGAAAACTCTGTTTTCCAAATGTCCCTTCCTACACCTATGCAGCCTCAATTAGTGCCTTTCCTTCACACTCTCGAATATCTGCACCCAAATATTTGGAGCAATCATCTAGCTAAAGGCAACAAATTAGTAGTTCCCATCGTTCATCTCTAAAATTGGCAGCAGCAAAACAAGTAAGTGCAGTTAAGACAGAAGAACATCAAGTGGTTGGAGGGAAGTATGAATTATCTGAAACTTTAGGAACTATGTTGGGCTCATTGCAAGCATCTCGGACCGGTTCTTTGCAAACCTTATCCTTGCTGCCACAACAAGTATGTCCTAATCGTGATTATGATGAAGGCATTGGCAAATCATTTTGATGCCGAATTGCTTATGTTTGATTGCAGTGAGAATCTCATGGGTACATATATGAAGGATTAGAACCATGTTGTTAATGCATGTGAGAACAACTCAGATTTAAGTGTATCAAACACTGCTTACCTGTCAGCATTTGTCTGCCCTTCACAACTTTTATCTCCAGGGCAAGTGTTTCTAAACTTAAATTTTGGAACATTTTAAAGTAACAAAAGCAACAAAATGAAAAAGTGACAAAGAAAGCAAGTAAATAAAAAAAGGAAGTGCAAAGTAACTTTATGGGAAAGACTCTTAAAAAGAAAGTTGATAAACGAATCTGAAAGACATTTCCAAAGCCTGGGTAGTTACAAGAAAGGAAAGACTTCATTTTCAAGAAGTTACGGAAACTGAATGGTTTCTGAAGGGTAGTTTAATTTTCTTTTCACATTGTTTTGTTTTGTTTTGTTGTACAGAAATATGGACTTTGTACTCATGTGTGGCATTGGAGAAACAAAGGAGATGTTCTGAATCTGTGTGTTTATCAATGTCTTCTTTTGATTACAAGTGAATTGTGCTTCTCTGTAGTTACTCTTCAATGTTCATCTGTTATATCAGGCTGTGTATGCATTTAATTCCAGAATTTTGAATTCAGATTAAATCATATGTGGAAAGTGTCTACTGCTCACTCTTTTCTTGTTTCTCATTTGTGGATGTGGGATAAATGAACTGTGTGTCAGTTGTCTGCATTCACTCCATTTTGAATTAGTTCTGCACATCTATTTCATGGTTATGGATAGATGTTAGTGAGCCTTTATGTTTTCTAGTCAAAACCATACTCAGATTCCATCCATTGTATATCTTCCGAAGGTAGCTGCACCTTGTAAAATAAGCAAAGGGTACTGTCAACTATTATTGCAAGTGACTCAACTGTTGGCCAGGTTGTCATCATTGTGGGCAAAAAGGAGTATAAACTAAGATGAAAAATCTGTTAACCATCACATACAAAAAACTTAGAACTATAGCTTTGTATTTTTTTCATACAACAAACTGCAAACCTTTTCAGAGCTTCTAGAGATAACTTGACTGATTCTATGCAAGTTCAAGAGTTCTGGACTTAGATGTTTTCCGGAGCTCTGTCCACTGTTCAGATTTTAGAGTTTTGAAGCTCTCTGCGGATACCAGACACGACAAAGGGGTGAACAATCCCAATGGATCTCTTCTGACAATTGCAATAATTGTGGTGGATGGCTGCTAAAAATTAATATTTCTAACAAATTCTTTGGGATCCCTCAAGAAACTTTCCTCCGACTCCCATTCGATGGACGCCTACCAAATGCAAAATAACATAGTCCCTCCAACTTCATCATCTTAACACGCCCATGATGTCCTCTGAACTAAATTTCAAAGTGAAGAATGTATTTTATTGGCGTTAAAAGGTCACCCTTATCCGTCACGCTCCTATTATCGGCATTGAAGTGTCACCCTTATGATCCTTATCCGATACAGTCTAAACTTTGAGAGTTTGACGTGGCACTCTAACTTCCGTCCACTTGTCCCCACTAACCGCATAAAATAGTGAACACACAGGTCCCCACTTATTTTTACTATGACCGTTCCGTTTTCCGTCGGGTTTCGGTAGTCAAAGTCACACTAATAAAACTGCTACGGTAAAGTTTTTTTTTAAAACTGTTTCCCTTCCCAATCAAATGAAGGGGCGTCTAAATGATTTTTGACACTTTTCCCCCCTCTAATGCATGTGAGAGAAGTAACAAGAAATCTTTTTGTTGATGTTTTGTAGCGTCAGGAGGTTACACTAATGGTCTCCAAACTAATAATAATCAAACAGTTAATTAATAAGACATGATATTGGAAGGGTGCGATCATTCCAGCGTATGTGTCCCCTTCTAAATATATATATCAATCAAAGACAAGTAAGAAATATATATACAATAGTATATCTGATCTAGGAAAACTAACATGGTATCAAAGCAGGTTTAGGAAAAATCTGATTAGATTTGGAAAATTAACAGCTATGAAGTATTTGGTATGACCAATAACTATGATTATTGCAGTGCATAATTACTCTTCATTAGCAGTAGATGGTGGGGATACGCTTCTACTGGAGGCTTCACTCACTGGAAATCTTTACAGCTTATGAGAATAGGCTTATCGACCCAATACCAGAAAATCTTGGCTTGAATTCCAACTTAGCTTTGCTGAATCTCCATTCAAATAAGCTTAAAGGAAAGATTCGTGAGGGCATTTTTGCATCTGGACAGCGTCAAATCCTTATTTTGACTATGAATAGCTTAGATGGTGGCCTTCCTCCATCTGTAGGGAAATGCAGAGGCTTGTCTAATATTTGCATACGAAGCAACAACCTTACTGAAAGAATTCCTTCTAAGATTGGTGGGATGAGTGCTCTATAAATAGCATTAAATTTGAGCTTCATTCAGCTTCAAGGAACAATCCCTCTAGCATTGGGAAAACTGGACAAGTTGGTTAGTTTGGATGTGTTAGACAACAGATTATTTGGAAGCATCCCTTCTGATCTCAGGGGCATGGTGAGCTTGATTGAAGTTGATTTCTCCAATAATTTGCTTTTAGGGATAGTGCCCACCTTTAGGCCCTTTCAAAATAGTGCTAGTTCAAGCTTCAAAGGAAATAGAGAGCTTTGTGGGGAGCCTTTAAAAACCTGTGAGAACATCTCTCTATCAGGGCACCCAATAAGGCATAAATCATTTGGAAAGGTTTTACCAATGGTTTTAGGATCTAGGCTTATGGTATTTTTGACGGTCACAATTGTTGTGGTTTTGTATGTTATTAAAGAGAAGCAGCAATTTCCTGATACACTGGATCCTCCTCCATCCTTTGTCACTGGCAGTGTCTTTGTAGAAAGTCTGAAATAAGCCATTAATTTTGAGAGTTCTATTGATGCAACATTAAAGGAATCAAACAAGCTGAGTAGTGGCACTTTTAGCACTGTCTACAAGGCCATTATGCCTTCTGGACTAGTTTTGGATGCAAGGAAGCTTAAATCATTAGACGAGAATGGTGAACTAAAACTTTACTACTTGATTCATGACCTGGAAGCAGTGAGGATGATTGCAATGGAAGTGGGCAATCATGTCGACGATGATGGTTATGTGCCAATCATCTGTGGCCTCTCCAGATGCAACAAGGTTGACATTCTTAGCAATGCTGGATGCTTCAAGGAAGCCTTTGACTTTATTAAAAAGATACAATTAGAAGATCTTGCTTCTGTGTGGGGGATTTTGCTTGGTTCTTACAAAATTCACTGCAACACTGAAACTAGAGAAAGTATGCCTAAATGTTTGAACTCGTGGAGGATTCACAGATAGATCTTCTAAGAGAATTAGAGTCTCAATCAAGTGGATCAGGAAGAAATATATCTTTGACAGAGATAAGTCAAGGCAAGGATCTTGCAAGGGGTTGTGAAGTCTGGGACTCACAACTAAGAGGGAGTCTGACAAACCAATAGAGGCAACCTTGGACGAGGAGGTCAAGAGGTTGATGCTAGTACTTGGAGCTTCAAAGGGAGTCACATCATCATGAAGATTCCTTGTTAATGCATTTTTCTCTAAGATGGAGAAATTTGAGGTGAAAACCCTTGTTAATGCATTTTTCTCTGAGACAGAGAAATTTGAGGTGAAAGCCCTTGTTAATGCATTTTTCTCTAAGACAAAGAAATTTCAGGTGAAATCCCTTGTTAATGCACTTTTCTCTGAGATGGAGAAATTTGAGGTGAAAGCCCTTGTTCAGATCTCTCATCACATTCTACACCTATGGATACAACTTTGCTAAAGTTAAAAGAGGTTACAGCTAGTTCAGATCTAGTGGATCCTACTATGTATAGACAACTAATTGGATCATTGATGTATCTAGTCAATACTAGACCAGATATTTGCTATGTAGTGAGTGCACTTAGTCATTTCATGAGTGAACCAAGGCAAATACATCTAGTTGCAGCGAAGCATATCCTGAGATACTTGTGTGGCATAGTTGGCTATGGCTTGAGATATTCTTCTAGTGTGGATTTGGAGCTGCATGGATATACTGATTATGATTGGACAGGGTGTGTCACTAATTGGAAGAGCACCTCTGGATATTGCTTTAGTTTGGGGTCTGTGATGATATCATGGTGTAGCAGGAAGCAGTCTTCAGTAGAACTAAGCACCATAGAGGCTGAGTATATTGCAGCTTGTGTGGTAGCTTGAGAAGCAGTGTGGCTTCAGAAGCTCCTTGCAAGATTGTTTGGACAATCATTGGAGCCAACTGTCATCCATTGTGATAATCAAAGTTGTGTGAAACTTTTTGTCAATCCAATCTTTCATGATAGAGCTAAACATGTTGAGATCAAATACCACTATATTAGAGATATGGTATTAAGGAAAGCGATCTAGTTGAAGTATATTAGCACTGATAAGCAGACGTCAGATATTCTCACCAAGCCTCTCTCTAGGATAAAGTTTGTGTACTTTTGAGACAAGCTTGGTATTGTAGAGAATGAAGCCCTAGCTGAGAGAGAGTCTCAGCATCAGGGATTTTTTTTAATGCATTTCTCTCTGTGAGAGGGATTTGAGGTGCAAGCCCTTGTTAGTGCATTTCTCTCAGTGAGAGAGATTTGAGGTGTAAGCCCTTGTTTCCACCCTATGGGAGTAGCCATTGTGGATGTCATGTGTGTGACTCCATGACAACATCACGTGAGAGAGTCCATGATGATTTTCTTGTACTTGTGTTTTTCACCCTCTGGGAGTAGCTATGGTGAATGTCATGATGAGGTGACAACATCACATTGAGTGATTCTGTGATGGGCACTTGTACACATTTACCATACATGGGAGTAGCCATGATGGTTGATATCATGATGAGGTGATATATTTCTTTTCCACATATGGGAGTAGCCATGGTGGTTGACATCACGATGAGGTGATGTGTTTTTCACCCTCTGGGAGTAGCCATGGTGGACGTCATGTTGAGAGACTCCATGACAATATCATGCTGAGAGAATCCGTGATGGGTACTTGTGCACATGTTTCTTTCCACACATGGGAGTAGCCATGGTGGACGTCATGTTGAGTGACTTCATGATGATATGACGTTGAGAAATTCCATGAACTATTTCACAAATGGGTGTAGCTATTGTAGATGTCATGTTGAGAGACTCCATGACATGGATATATGGAAGGATAACTCCCTAGCTAAGAGGGAGTGTTATTGTTTGTAGCTTAGGGAGGTTACAGATTTCATGGCCGAATGGTTCTAGCGCTAGAGAAAATAATGCATCCATTGGCCAACTCCCTCCTTATGCACTCCAATGACAATAGTTAATGATAATAACTATTATTGATTATGGAAAACTGATTTGGTAAAGAAATCAGTCAAATAAACATGTTGAGAAAACCCATAAAAAGACATAATACCCTTGAGTAGGACTCAAGGAAGGCTTTTTATATACCTCCCTAGTTAAGAGGAAGTGTTGATGTTTGTAGCGTCGGGAGGTTACACTAATGGTCTCCAAACTAATAATAATCAAACAATTAATTAAAATAAGACATGATATTGGAAGGGTGCGATCATTCCAGCATATGTGTCCCCTTCTAATTATATATATCAATCAAAGACAAGTAAGAAATATATATACAACAGTATATTTGATCTGGGAAAACTAACACTTTCTTCCCTAGTACCTCATAATGATGATGGGCCTACTTTCGTCTGAGCATAGGGACAGCCATTGAAACCCATATTCATTTTTCTTTTCTAATCCTGGTCACTAGTCACACCTCACAAACAAAACCTATTCTTTTGACAATTCCTTGGTCTTATCATTTCATTTTAAGTCATTCACTTTATTGTAATAATTGTTGCTTTCCTCTCCATGTGTTTTATTGCACTTTGTCTTTGTTCTAAAATATCAATTCTGAATAAAACTGCAATGACAAGTTGGCATGGCTTTAATCTTCAAATCAATGTATTTTCGTCTAGAAAGAGAGTTAGATTGATCACTTATTCCATGTGTTAAAGGAAAAGTTTGGAGTAAGGACAACTATCTTAGTTGAGAATCTCGAAAGAGAGTTGATTGATCACCCATTTCTCATATGTTAAGGAAAAGTTTGGAATATGTAAGGACAATTATCTCAATTGAGAATCTTGAAGAAGATCAAATATTATTGAGAAAGAATGATATAGGTACTAGTGTAAATGAAAATAAACTTTCATTAGGTTTAGTCTAGGCTAATATAGATCAAATATCGTTAGAAACGAATGATATAGGTATTAGTGTAGAGATCAAGTAATAGGAATATGAAGTGTTAAAGCATAGAAAGATATAATTTATAGTTGAATTATACTTAAAGGAGAAAAATGATTTTATTGATACATTAGATTATGGGTGTCTTTAAATTTAAAAAGTATGATTTTTGTTTGTCTCTTGTTTTGTAATTAAAAATTTTGGTCTGTATTGTAATTGGTTGAGTTTGGGGATCAGGATCAAATTTGGCCCACGAATGTGTCTTGCACATGTAGAAATGATATAGTAGTTTGCCTCTATTTCCTCTACTATCTATACTAGTGGTATTCAAAAATAACTTTACAGAGCTAGGATTATGTCTCTAGAGGACATATTCTCCTAGGTCAACCCTCATAAAACTTAGGTACAAAATCAAATACATTAAGCTTGATTTGTGCAAATCTTCCTAGGAATGAATGTGGAGTTCTAGATTTGTTTTAGTGCACTAATGGAATTCTTCCTACCATGCTTTTCTCCTTGAATGATAATGGTATGTACATGATTATCGGATGATAAAAAATTAGCACAATTTAATACTTTTAAATACAAATACACACAATGTTTAGCAATAAATCATGCAAACACATGTTTAGTTGGCTCAAGAAAAGAAAAGAATAGGTGGTAGTCAACCCAAATTTGAATTTGATATTTGAGAAGTCAAATGAAGTGGATAACATAATGCATAGGGATAGTTGCATTCATAATCATAATAAATACATAATTTGGATGAATATATTGAAATGTGTATCTTTGTTGATATGGTAAGAGATAGGTGCATAGGAATATGTGTAAATGGATGAGTAAAGGCATAGTGAAAGGGACTTAACTTTGCACAAAATTGTGTCATTTGTCAATATGTAAATATATTTATTATCTCAAAATAGACACAAAACTAAAAGAGAAATAACATGAGTATGTAAATTTCATCATTACAACTAGTATATATCTTAAATATATCTATCTAAAATGGTAAGATATAAATTTAGTATAATAAATACAAAAAATTAATTAATATTTTTATATAAATTACTTGTATTTATATAATTATTAATTATCATGTTATATTTTATAATCATAATTAAATTGATGTTAAAATTAAATTAATATGATTTATAACAATTATAATATGAATTTAATATATAAATATTTATAATCTACATTTTAAGTAATATTTTATGTCCATATTTTTTTGTAAATACACTCACATCATTAGAATCCATCCCTTTCTTCACTTAATTATTGCAATTAGACTTTTAAATAATAATAAAACAATGATCAACCTTAAAAGAAAAATGACTAAGCATACATTTTTTTAAAAAAAATTAATACTAACATAACCCTTAGCTATAAGGGAATGCATTTTTACATGGCTTTGAAGGGTTTCTCTAAATGCATAAATGTGTAAAAATAATAGTTATTTATAAGATATTGTAACAACAAAAATTCTCTAAGTATTTTTCATTTAAAAATTTTGTTTGTACTTAAAATGTTAATGGTTGGCAAAATGGTATATTTACCTTTTAACATTTTTTTTAATATATTAATCCAATTTTAAAGGACTGGGAACCTATAAAAAAATTCGGGTAAAAACCCTTATGCCATTGTATCCATTCAAGGCTTAAATTTGACAGTCAACCTTACTTGTCAAGCAATTTTTTTATGACGGTTATCACTTCAAAAGTGTCTTTCAAATACTATGACATGCCTTAGTATAAGTAAATCATATAAAAATTAAATATATATATCATCATAATCCTTTATAAATTTTAACAGTTTGTCCAAAATCTCTCCTTTCATATGATACAGTCTGTCTAAACTTTTGATTGTATTTTATAGCTAAAATGCCTAAATACAGCAATACAACTTTCAAATTTAAGCCCTGTATCCAGTGAAGAAGCTATAACAATATTAGAAACAAAACATAAAACTACCATCTACCCCAAGCCCCATATAACCCATATACCCCATAGAAATTAAGTCTAAAGTAGGAAGAGGAAAATTACACAGGCCCCATATCCTTGTGGCAAAAAATACTAAACAAAACATACTAGTAGACCCTAGACCTCATCAAAACAATCAAGATCCACCACATCATTCTCATAATCATAGCCACAATTTAATGATTGAAATTTGTGTTGCAAGTATCGGCCTAACCGGTGTTGTCATTGATGTCAACATACTCCTATTGCATTGATGATAAGGATTGGATGAGTTGTATGCTGAGGATATTGAGAAAATTAGTCTTATCAGGAACAGAGAAGAACAGTGAAGATAGTAAAGTAAAGATCCCAGTTGAGATGAAGAACAGAGGATGTGCTTCAAAGGGTTTGTAGATATGTGTCTTAAGATGATTCAATAAAGATTTGAGAGGTCCGCATGAAGATCTAAAGAAGTTATGGCCACTTGAGTAAAACCGGTTCAGGTAGATGTTCAGAGGTGATAGAGTGACACAAAAAGGTCCAATGAGATCCGAAAATGCAATATCTTGTTCTGCGGATCTGGTGGAGTATTTAGGAAGTCAATGTGAATAGACAACTCAATTGGTTCGTGGTCTGGAGGTCCGAAAGCATCTATTCCAATATAATAGTGATAACAGTCTATGTTCTTGAGGTTCCAGATGAAGGAGAGAAAGATTTCAATAAGTAGAAGTAGTGTAGATGTTCTTGGTATTTTAGGCAAGCTTGTGGAGGTCTTTGGATTGTGTCCAGTTCATGTTGATGGTCTGCATTGAAGATTGAGCTTGAAATGGAAGAATTACTTCCGGATGATGTTGTTCTTCCTAAGTCTGGCCGATTGGATAAGTTACATATCCTGCAGATGATCTTGAAGATGTTCTGTGAAGCATAACGTGTTCCTAAAAGAAGATTGAAGTCTCAGATCTGTGTAGCCAACAGTGTGTTGATCCGCATGAAATCTTTTGTAATTAGTCAAGTTGTATTTGCTCTGTAATGTATGCCGACTTGGATGATTATCCCAAAGTCAAATGTCTTGTATAAATAAGAAGTTGTGAAGTCATTTCAAAGATATCTTGGTGGTGATGAGAGTGTGGTAGAAAGGAGAATTGCGAAAAGAAGAGCATAAGTATTGGGCTTAAATGGAATTGACTCAAGCATGGTGAAGATGCTATTCTTCAGTTCAAGCATGTAATATTTATTATTCTGTAGACAGTGGGCCTCTTGTGAGCAGTGTACTGGGGCAGTGAGCCCTAATTGGCATGTGCCATTTTGTTCCTTTTCTTCTTCTAACAGAGAATACAATCTTGGGTTAGTCACCTCATGCTTTTTCCCTTAACCAGGTTTTCCACGTCAAAATCTTGGTGTCATATGTGTTAATGTGTTTTTACTCTTGCAGGATTGCATTATGTTTCCATGATTAATTTATGATTATGTTGTTGAATTACAAGAAGGATTTAAGTAATTAAAAAGAGGAAGTTTTGGGACAACTAATTCACCTCCCCTCTCAGTTGTTTTCCTTGATTCTAACAATTGGTATCAGAGCTAAGTTCCTCTAAAAGAGATTAACCGCTTGAGGAGATCCAGGATGTCTTCCTATAAGAAGGATAGCCTGAGGTTTGATGGAACCAATTTCACTCTTTGGAAAAGCCGCATGGAATGTCACTTGCAATGTATGGGAATGCAATATTGGATCATGGTTTCAAAGAAATATGTTCCTCCACAGAATGGTCCAAGAACTGTAGATGAAATTAGAGATGTTGAAAACAATCTTTGGGCTAAAAAAGTGCTATTGAGCACCTTATTTAATTCAGAGCTGACAAATGTTATAGATCTGAAAACTTCATATGAGATTTGGGAAAAACTGGAACTTCTGCATGAAGGAGACAAGTATGTTAAATGTGCCAAGCTACAGAGTCTGGAAGGAAAATTTGAAAACATGAAGATGAGTAAAGATGAGAATATCACCTCTTACATGACAAAAGTAAATGAGCTTGTATGTGGCCTCAGATGTGCTGGTGGAGTTCTGGATGAAGATGAAATTGTTGCTAAGGTTTTTAGATCCTTGCCTCCTACTTATAAACACAAAGTTGCTGCTATTGAGGAAGTCAGATCCTCAACAACTATCACAAGGGATCAATTGGTTGGTAAGATATCTGCATTTCCTAATTCTGATTCACTAGAACATGGGTCTTACTAGTTGGAAATTCATGTTGAGTTTGGTGATGCACTTCCCAAGACTGAATCAACATTCAAAGCTAGTGCCTCTACAAAAGGCAAACAAAGATATGATCCAAGTGAAAGTTCCTCAAGAAAATTTTCTTGGTATGAGAAAGCAAGAAAGGATCTAGAAGAGGATGAATTAGAAGCTGAACAACTTGAGGCTCTCATTGCAAAAAGACTGCCAAAAGGATCTAGTAAATATGAAGGAAAATTGCTTTTCAAATGTTTTAACTACAATAAGATTGGTCATTTTGCCTCAAGGTGTCCGGAAAGATTCTCTAAGCCAAATCCTAATAGATCAAGATTTCAAAAGAAGTGTTACTACATTCATGAAGATGATGATGAAGGAGTAACAGATGATGAATCAGAGACTGGAAACAAATCCGGAAGTGACTGGGTGTTTATTGACATCAAAGAAGAAGATCCAATGCCCTCTGAATCTGTCAGTCATAAAATGGTAGAAAGAGCTTTGGCTGCCCAAATTGAAGAAAAGGATGATTGGGTCATTGACAGTGGATGCTCCCACCATATGATAGGTGACAAAAATAAGTTTATAGATTTGGAAAGATATGAAGGTGGAGTTGTAAAATTTGGTGATAATTCTGCTGGCAAGATTAGAGGTAGAAGAACTATTTCTTTTGATGGAAAGAACAAAACTAGTAATGTACTATATGTTGAAGGTTTGAAGCACAATCTTCTCAGTGTTGGACAGTTGGTGGACAAAGGCTATGATCTTCGATTCAAGAATGGAAAATGTAAGATCTTTGAAAGTTCCAGAATAGAGATTGTATCCGGTACCCAAACAAAAGGTAATATCTTCCACTTGGTTGGTACTAGTAAAAGTTGTTTATTTGTTCAAATTGATTAGAGCTAGTTGTGGCATAGAAGAATGTGTCATGTGAATTTTAATAATATCATCAAGATAAGCAACACTCAGGTTGTAAGAGATCTTCCAAGACTGGTGAAACCTACTAATAGTTTGTGCAAAGAATGTCAGTTGGGTAAGCAAAGTAGAGTCACATTCAAAAGTAAGGAACAGTCTTCTACCGGATTATTGGATTTAGTTCATACAAATCTATGTGGTTCGGCAAGAATCAGGAGTTTCCAAGGTGATAGATACTTCATGTTATTAATTGATGACCACTCCCAAATGATGTGGGTAACATTTTTGAAAGAGAAATCTGAGACTCTTAAGAAATTCAAAATATTCAAAGCTATGGTAGAGAATGAAACCAGATTAAACATAAAATGTCTGAGGTCTGATAGAGGTGGAGAATTCACATCCGGTGAGTTCATAGAATTCTATGAGAAACATGGGATAAAAAGATAGTTGTCTGCTCCAAGGACTCCACAGCAGAATGGAGTAGTGGAAAGAAAGAACCGGATAGTCTAGGAAGCATCTAGAACCATGATGATGGAAGCAAATGTTTCTCAGATCTACTGGAGAGAAGTTGTAAGCACTACTATCTATACTCTTAATCGAGTACAAATCAGAAGTAATACTGGTAAGACCCCTTATGAACTCTAGTTTGGCATCACTCCCACTATGAAGTATTTCAGAGTCTTTGGTAGCAAATGTTATATCAAAAGAGATGAAGACCTTGGCAAATTTGATGCTAGAAGTGATGAAGGAATAATCTTGGGTTATTCTACTCAAAGCAAAGCATACCGGTGTTATAACAAGAGATTGAGAAAGATGATAGAAAGTACAAATGTGAAGGTTGATGAAGGTGTTGAAAAACCCTCAAGGTTTTATGAATATGATGAAGATGATCAGAATGATGTTTTGGTCCAAGCCCCTTCTGTTATACAAATCCAGACTGATCCAGAGAATCAGGAAGAAGAGATAAGTTTGAATGAACTTGTTCAAGAAATAGAAGTGCAAGAAACTCCCAAAATTTGCAAGTATGTAAGATTGAATCACTCTGAAGATCATATCATAGGTGATAAAAGCAATGGTGTTCAAACAAGAAGAAAGATTGCTCAAGACTCAGTAAATTATTGTCTGATTTTAAAGATTGAACCAAAGACAGTGAATGAAGCATGCAATGATGAAAGCTGGACTAAAGTAATCGAGGAAGAGCTGATGCAAATTGAGAAAAATCACACTTGGGATCTTGTTCCCAGACCTAGAAACAAGAATGTGGTTGGAACCAAATGGGTCTTCCGGAATAAACTGAATGAAGATGGTGAAGTAGTCAGAAACAAAGCCAGATTGGTCTGCAAGGGTTACTCTCAAGTAGAAGGAGTTGATTTTGAAGAAAATTTTGCTCCGGTGGCAAGAATTGAAGCAGTCAGATTATTTCTTGCCCTTGCTGCCTTGAAGGACTTCAAAGTATATCAGATGGATGTCAAGTCTGCCTTCTTGAATGGTGACTTGGAAGAAGAAGTATACATTGAGTAAGTAGATGGATTTCAATTGTCTAATCATGGTGATATGGTCTACAAGTTGAAGAAAGCACTATATGGACTCAAACAAGCCCTACGAGCCTGGTATGAAAGACTGGATAAGCATCTTTTGAAGATTGGTTTCAACAAAGGTACTGCTAATAGTAACTTGTACTTCAAAATTGAACATGAAAATATTTTGATTGTTGAAGTATTTATTGATGATATCATTTTTGGAGGAAGAGATAGTATGTGCAAGACTTTTGCAAATCAAATAAAAAGTGAATTTGAGATGTCTATGTTTGTGGAAATAAATTTCTTCTTGGGTCTGCAAATCACTCAAACAAAGAAAGGAATCTTCATTTCATAGACCAAATATGTGAAAGAATTGTTGAAGAAGTTTGGGATGGAAGACTCAAAACCAATGAGTACTCCCATGGCAACTAGATGTAAATTGAGCAAAGATGATGACTCGCCTAAGACTGATTAGAAAAAGTATAGGTCAAGGATTGGAGGACTATTGTATCTTACTCAAACTAGACCTGACATTATGAATGTTGTTGGTCTTGTTGCTAGATTCCAAGATGATCCTAGAGAATCTCATGTCATGGCAATCAAGAGGATTCTCAGATATCTAAAAGGGACAGTTGACATGGTTTATGGTATCCTAAAGATCATGATTTCTCACTTCATGCATATACAGATGTAGATTGGGTAGGAGATGTGGATAACCGGAAGAGTACCAATGGTGGAGCATTCTTTTTAGGGGAAAGATTGGTTTCTTGGCTAAGCAAGAAACAAGAGGCAATATCTTTGTCCACTGCAAAAGAAGAATATATTGCAACAGCAAGTAGTTACAGTCAAGTATTATGGATGAAGCAAATGCTAAGGGACATAAGAGTGGGGTATGAGGAACCTATCACAATCTTCTATGATAATTCAAGTGCGATAAATATATCAAAAAATCTAGTGTTGCATTCAAAGACAAAACATATATCCATCAAGTTTTACTTTTTGAGAGAGCAAGTGAACAGGAATGAAGCCAAATTGGAGTTTGTGCCCTCCAAGCATTAGATTACAGACATTTTTACTAAACCTCTACCTAAGGACTCTTTTGAGTATCTCAGGGATAAGTTAGGGGTTATTACCCCTCCAATTCTGAATTAAGGTGCACTGATGTGCATCAGTTCGGTGGATCTCATAGTCATATCTTTTGGTCTGGATTGATGATGGGAAGCTACTACTCAGGGGGAGCAGTTGGTATTGATGCAAGTATGTGCCCTTTGCCATTGATGTCAAAGGGAGAGAGAAGACATGTGAAAAAAAAAGGTGATTGCTAATCAAAGGGGGAGCAGTAAAGGAAGAAAATACATGTGAATGGTTGTTGTTGATAGCGGGAGCTATGACAGTCAGTAAGGAGAAGTTCTTGTCTTGATGGTTAAAACAGTTTTTCACATCATATGTTACCATCAATGACAAAGGGGGAGATTGCTTCAAGTATGGGCCTAACTGGTGTTGTCATTGATGTGAACATACTCCTATTGCATTAATGATAAGGATTGGATGAGTTGTATGCTGAGGATATTGAGAAAATTAGTCTTATCAGGAGCAGAGAAGAATAGTGAAGATAGTAAAGTAAAGATCCCAGCTGAGATGAAGATCAGAGGATGCGCTTCAAAGGGTTTGTAGATATGTGTCTTAAGATGATTCAGTAAAGATTTGAGAGGTCCGCATGAAGATCTGAAGAAGTTATGGCCACTTGAGTAAAATCAGTTAAGGCAGATGTTCAAAGGTGACAGAGTGACACAGAAAGGTCTGGTGAGATCCAGAAATGTAATATCTTGTTCTACAGATCTGGTGGAGTATTTAGGAAGTCAATGTGAACAGACAACTCAATTGGTTCATGATCTGGAGGTCCGCAAGCATCTATTCCAATATAACGGTGATAACATATTGTGTTCTTCAGGTTCCAGATGAAGGAGAGAAAGATTTTAGTAAGCAGAAGTAGTGTAGATGTTCTTGGTATTTCATGCAAGCTTGTGGAGGTCTTTGGATTGTGTCCAGTTCATGTTGATGGTCCACATTGAAGATTGAGCTTGAAATTGAAGAATTACTTCTAGATGATGTTGTTCTTCCTAAGTCTAGCTAATCGGATAAGTTACATATCCTGCAGATGATCTTGAAGATGTTCTGTGAAGCATGACGTGTTCCTAAAAGAAGATTGAAGTCTCAGATTTGTGTAGCCAATAGTGTGTTGATCCACATGAAATCTTTTGTAATTAGTCAAGTTGTATTTGCTCTGTAATGTATGCTGACTTGGATGATTATCCCAAAGTCAAATGTCTTGTATAAATAAGAAGTTGCGAAGTCATTTCAAAGATATCTTGGTGGTGATAGAAAGGAGAAGTGCGAAAAGCAGAGCAGAAGTATTGGGCATAAATGGAACTGACTCAAGCATGGTGAATATGCTATTCTTCAATTCAAGTATGTAATATTTATTATTCTATAGACAGTGTGTCTCCTGTAGGTAGTGGGCCTCTTGTGAGCAGTGTGCTCAGGTCATGAGCCCTAATTGGCATGTGCCATTTTGTTCATTTTATTCTTCTAATAGAGAATACAATCTTGGGTTAGTCACCCTGTGGTTTTTCCCTTAACCAGGTTTTCCACGTCAAAATCTTGGTGCAATATGTGTTAATGTGTTTTTACTCTTGAATGATTGCATTATGTTTCCATGATTAATTTATGATTATGCTGCTAAATTACAAGGAGGATTTAAGTAATTAAAAAGAGGAAGTTTTGGGAAAACTGATCCATGCCTCCTCTCAGTTGTCTGCCTTGATTCTAACAATTTGCTTTCAATTTATTCATCAAAACTAGGGTTTAGTGAATTGAAACCTAGGGAAAACTAGTGAATCCAATTTAGGGTAAATTAGAATCCTTGTACAAGTGGAATTGAATTAATTGAGAGTCAATTTAATTCTAATTTTTATGAATTTATTCTAAAAATTTGGTTTTGAAACTAAAACCATATGATTCATATCACATGGAAACCTTGAGTTCCTTCATGATCTTGTGAGTCTAGGTGATGGTTTAACATGTACTTAGTTGGTGTGTGATCATGATTTAGACCTTACTCCCTATCCTACCCTTACACCTGATTACAATAGTGGTCTTGTATCTTGGAAATCCCAAAATTGTGTATAGCTAGAGAATAAGATTACTCTTCTTGCTATAGTCATGCAACATCACACTAGCTCTTATTGCTTTAGAGGATAAAAGGTATGTAGGCATGCTTATGTATTTAACTCTCCATCCACCACTATGAGATCGGAGATTCTCCATACCAAAGCCCTATGTCCTACTAGTAGGAATACATTCTGATTCTACTTGTTGAGGTAGCAAGCCCTATGATTGATCTATAGTTTGTCATTGTCCTTGTGCATGTGAGCTTCATAATACATGATAAGGAAATGGATATTAATTTTTCTCAAGATACCCTTATGACTCTTGTTCTAAATTCTTAAATATGTGTTGTGTTGTGTCTTGTTGTCTCTTGATCTTGTATTTCATTGACAGATGTTCTTATGATTGCATGACTTGTATTGTTCTTGATTGTTGTATTCTTTGTTAATGTGTCTCTTTTTTTTGGTTGGTGTGTATTCTTATTTTCTTCTCTTATTGTAATCTTGTTTAAATGTTAATGCAATAATGTTTATGATGATAGAGATAAGGGGATCAAGAATATGTGTAATATGCGATATATGTTCTTCTACGTTGAGCTTGTATGGAAGGTTAAGACATATGTCATTAGAGGACGAGTGCTCTCATAGTATGGGATGCAAGTAGTACTCATTTGGAAGTGTTTCATAGTCTTGACTGTATAGATCTAGTTGTTTCGTTGATATTAGATATGTGTTGTGAGGTTGTTGTAATTGCTTATGATGTATTACAATGTGTGGATTAATTTTTTAACATGTCAATTTGGATTAGAATGATTGATGTCTATGACTCTGTATGCCATGGAAAAGAATAAATGGAATAATCTAAGAAAGATAATCATGTCACTTTGTTACCCATTCCTTCATGGGTTATCCATTTATCGAGTTCTATCGAAGCTAATGGTTGGGGAGGAAAGGGGCTCCTCTGATGTCTAGGTTCAAAACACCTTCCCCATTTGTAGTTAGAGTATTGGATGATATGAGAGTTTCTTGACATTGCTACATTAGATGGTTGTACATTTATACTTGGATTATTTCTTATTGATTGGTGGACTACTATTACATAGCTAGAGTTTTGAAGCATGTTATCTATTTAGATGTATATTTATAGAGTGGATGTATTATTGGATTCAATTGTATTATTGTTGGCATTGATTTGTACATCTTGTAAGTATCTCTAGCATAATCATTGATCTACTAGATTTGTAATGGAAGTGTTATTCATTTATATATTGAGTTGTTGATTATGTTGTATTCGTTCTTATATGTGTTACTTAATCTTTTTAAATATGAGAATTTTGGGGCTCACATTTGGGATTGTTACATACTTTTATCTTTTCATGCTTTGTAAATGAAAGTATTATATAGAACTTGTTAAATCTTTTTGACAATGAACCTATTTTATCATGCTAAAACCCCTTTGAGTGCTTAGAGCATCTAAATATATTGTTTTAGATTTGTCATAGCTTTCAATCTTAAATTGATTAATGTAATTATATTTGTTAATATAGATTGACCTATTGGCTAATTTATATGTATAATCACACTCATGACTCTTTCATAGCATGTTTAATTTTAAATGGCCACAATATCTTCATATAATGTCTTCTCATTGCATACAACTATTCATTAAAAAAGGTATAACCCACTATTTGTAGATTAAATGAAGATAAGACTCAATTAAGTAACACTTCTTATTGCCAACAATCTTTTTAATCTTTTGATTCCTAACTATTTCCACTCATCCACATGTATTTGTCTTTTGATTCCTTATAGATTTAAAACAAATCACTAAATGAAACCTCAACACTATAGCTTAGCTGCATTAAATGATTTATGTACAATTTTTAAACTTGCAATCTAATAGAATGTTCAATGTAAAGATAGATAATATTTATCCTACCTTTGATATGTGATTTAGATGAATGATATGACACTCCAATTTCATTTGAGTGGGAATTGTTATGAGGTGTTGTATTCTCTATTTCTTGCTTTAATAAAGTATTTTACTGCAACTTGTTTTCCCATTGTACTTCATAAAATACAGTCATGGGAATGTTTGTTGCTACATGTTGCATGGGCTTAAATACTAGTTACCTCATTAGAACTAGAATTAGAAGAGTATTTTGTTGCAATATGGACACCTGTCTATGCTATGCCAAGTTAGTATGGTTTTGAAGTCAAAGTCTAGATATTATGTACCAATGATGAAACTAAACAAGATTTGCCATGTTTTGAATCAAACAGACAAAGAGCTTTCCATATGTTTTGAGGGTCAATTTTGAAGGATATTGGAGGAGTAAAAATTATACAAACACTATACAAAATATAAGACTGAGCCAGAAATCTTCATGTCATCTTGATTGTCCAATGGAATGTACATATATAATTAAAATACAACTAATTCTAAAACTACCCATAACAAGTAACTAATCATCTATTTACACAATGTTTCATTATCCAACATTCTCCCCTATAATGAACATTGGGAAGAACACCAAGTGAATGCCGATATCATTCCAAGTCTGCTGACTCAAATTATCTTCACGATCTGCTAATCTTTCCTCTTTCAACTCTCACTTCACTGTTGCGGCAGTCCCTCAACTTTTATCTTCAATCAGGAGGTCATCTCACTGTCTGTAGCTTTCTTAATGTATTGATGTTTTGCAAGACCAACAAACTTCTCTTCCTTATCTTCCTCGTACTTCTGCACTCTGCTAAAAAAATTCAATTTCTTCATTTTCTGTACTATTCTCCGCACTTGGTTGTTCACTGTATTCAGTTGTTTTGTTTCTGCTATTCAATTCTTTTTCCTTTTTCTCAACATGAGAAGACTTATGTCTATAAAACATTATGAACATACATGTGATCTTTTGCCAATCAAATACATTTATGTAACCACAATTCACTTTCAAAAAACCTATCATAGATTCATTTTTTAACTCTCTATTCCAACATGTCTTTTCATAATGATTTTTCAAACCACTGTAAATTTTGCAAGGATGTAAATCCCAACACATTTCCTCGTTATGTCCTTTCCTATTACAATCAGAACAATGCATTTCTTAAACAAATCTTCTTGAACCATTTCCTTTACCTATGTATCCAATACCTTCATACTTTGGCCTAACCACTGACTCAATGGGCTTTGTGATTCCTTGCCCATGTTTACCCAAACCTTCACCTTTATAACCAATTTTCTTCACGATTTTCAAACCAACATTATAATAAAAAAATAGCTATCTTAGCAAATTTTACTGATCCAATATACTTATTATCTTCAACTTTCCATTCTTTATCCAATGAACCATCAACTCTTTCACACAAATCACATGTATCACACAAAACATCACAAACCAATGGTTTTAATATTAGTTTTTCATTGCATGCTACTAATTGATCATTCTCTTCTTTCAATTTTGATATTTTTTCTTTTTGCAAACTATTTTCTTCTTCTAACCTTTCAATCCTTTCTTTCATTTCTTCAAACAATTTCAATCTTTCTTCTAATTCTTCTTTAACTTTAATTAATTCAATTTTAAGATTTGAAATTTGTATCTGTTGTCCAGTCTTTTGCATTAAAACTTGTCTTAAATTTCTTAATAATTCATTTCTTTCTTCTTCCCAATCATTTCTTTCTTTTTGCCAATCTTTTTCTGTCTTTTCTCTTTTAGCTTTCCCCATTAAAAAATGATTAAAATTTACCTCAGACTGTTCTCCTTTGCACTCCTTTGCACTCGCCTTCCTTCAAACTACCTTCTTCAACCATCTCTAGATCTGTGGCTCCTCTTTTGACTACAAACTGCCTTCAGATATTTGATTCTTGTCGTTTCTATCAATGATTATTGACTGTTTTGTGGCCTTCAGACAGAGGCAATTCTGCAACTACATTAAACTTTGCAAACAAATGAAACTTACAAACCCTTGATAAACAGACTCCACGCTTCTATGTTACCTTGTTTCCTGGCACATTGCGATTCACACAGTATACATACACACAACCTCTCATAAACAACATTCCACATTTTTCAATACAACGGGACCATCATTTGTATCTTTATACTGAGACTTTTTTATTATCTTGCTGAGCGGCTTCTTTCAATAGCGATTTTATCTGACTTTTAAAAAACTCAACACAACTTAAAAATTTACTTCCACAAAAATTTCAAACCTGGGATTTTTGACTTCAATACAAGACAACGTATCTGCATTCCTTCTTGCGCTCTTCACTATTGGTGGCGATCCTTAATCTCCTGCAATCTCCCTTGGCAGCAATCTTCCTTTGTCTGGCTATAGCATGTTTTCAAACGAGGCGTCGTCCTCCTTTATTTGTTTCTCTGATAGTTTCAACAAACAAGAAAATTTAAGTATTGGCAGCGGCTGAATGATTGGCGGCTACTCCTATTTCTGCAAACGCAAACTTTATATTTGTTTTGTTGGCTTCGACCTGAATAAAAATTCCAGCGGTTCCTTGTTCCTCTAACGGCTGTGATCTTCTAATTCCTTAGCAAACCCTCTGTAAACAACCTGCTACAAACACAACCTTCTTTGACAGAATCACTACTCCACTTCAACACGATCTTCAAACAACTTTTGCAACCCTTAGATTTTACGATCTTCAAACTCTTATGCAATCTCTCTTCAACAGTTTTGCGCCTTCAACAAATGTTTCTTTTGTTTGATCTGCAGAATAGACAAAAAAGAATCCACTTCCTCAGCTATTCTCCCTATGCTCTGATACCAATTGAAGGATATTGGAGGAGTAAAAATTATACAAACACCATACAAAATATAAGACTGAACCAGAAATCTTTATGTCATCTTGATTGTCCAATGTCCAATGGAACGTACATATATAATTACAACTAATTCTCAAAACTGAATCCTACAACTAATTCTAAAACTACCCATAACAAGTAACTAATCATCTGTTTAGACAATGTTTCATTATCCAACAAATTCTAACCTAGTGGGTGTTGTGTAGGGAGCTGAGCACAAATTTTAACCCCCTTCTCCCTCTATACAGAATGTCATATAATCGGCCATATTCATTTCATGTTATCATACTACTAAATGTATTTCTCTTTTTGGTTTGGAAGGAACAATCATCTTCTTACAAGACTTACATTCCGGATTTTTATTATCGTTTTCTGCAGGGACTGAAGCTGCATTGTAATCCTTTTTTTCGTCAGGTTTTGTTTGATTCATTGCATGGGAGGATTGTCCTGCATTATGCCCAACTAAAGAATGACTTCTAAGCAGTGAGTGTGCCCAAATTATGGTCACACTCACTGCTTAGAAGCCATTCTTTAGTTGTACACTTAACCCTTGTTATAGATTCCTAATGAGCGTGTTTTATTCTTTTTTTTTTTTTTTACCTTGAAAGTGACAAAATGTTGCTAGTGAGTGGTCTTGATTTCCTTACCCATGAAGTATTCTGCTATTTTTGCACACATACAAATCTAGTATTTTATTATTTTAGGGGGTAACCGGTGGTAGACCTATGGATTCATCACTTGCACAGCTAGTTGATCTTCAAGTGGCTAACAATCACTAGTAATGCCAGCACATAGTATTGACTTAAATGACCTTTGTTGACAATACTAGAGCTCTCTTCTTTGGGCTAATCTATGTGATGTTCAATGGAATGGTAGAACTGTCACTAACATAGGATAAACTAAAATATAATTGTTTTGAGGTAATGCAAAACAGAGTAGTTTTAGCCTTGAGTTTGCAACCAACAATGTGGATTCATCGTCTTAGATTTATGAAGAATAAAGGTTGTCCCATAGAATGCTAGATCTTCATTTGTATCTTTTCCACATCTCTAAGATATTAAAATTTGAAAATATGGCACAGATAGGAACTCTACTGTATTTTATTTATCAATACATTAAATATAGCTATGCGAAGATCATTGGGCTTAAACAACACACTAAGCTTTGACTTGCTTAGGTGGCTGGAGGGGCCCACCAGCCACCTAAGCAAGTCAAAGCTTAGTGTGTGTTGTTTAAGCCCAGCCTGCACAGAATGACTTATTTCAGGAAAATAAGGCGATTTTGTAATTTACACGTCCAAACACTGAATGACGTTCTTGTTTGAAACTCTGGCATACTGAAATCTTCTTGACAAACTAGCACTGCATTGCCTTAGTATTCAGGCAGGGAATCCAGCTGCTCTGCAGCATTTATTTACATTCATTAACGAGCAAAAATTAATTATACTTCTCAATAAAAATAATAAAACATGGTCTTCCAATGCTACAGGTGAGACACTAAATTTCAAATGAAGCCCAACATGGGACACTAAATTTCAAATGAAGAACGTCCTTTATTTGTGTTAAAGGGCTGCCCTTATCCGGCACACTCCTATTGTTGGCGTTGAAGTGTCGCCCTTATCCGATCCACTCTAAACTTCGAGACTTCCACATGGAAACACACCTCAACTTCCGTCCATTCATATAACACGCCATGACACTACTTTCCAATCACTCTTTAAATATTTCCATTTTAATGATCAAACAGTCAATAGTAATTTTACATCTCATCCACAACAAAACAAAAAGTAGTAAATATTTATCCTAATTTTATTGACTAAACTTTACTTTTGACTCTTGGAGTCGATGATATTTAGCGATAGGCTTTTATATGTGAACATTATAATGCTCTGAAAATTATCTCACACTATAAGAAAAATTCACGCTGGCAAGAGTTTGACCTTGCAACACCTCATCACTCTAACTTTTGTCCATTCATATAACATCCCATGACACTACTCTCCAACCACTCTTTAAATATGATCCATTTTAATGGTCAAACAGTGAATAGTAATTTTACACCTCATCCACAACAAAAAGAAAAATAGTAAATATTTATCCTACTTTTATTGACTAAACTTTACTTTTGACTCTTGGAGTCCATGATATTTAACTAGGATATTTATATTTAAAAAATACATTTACAGTGCCGAGAGTTATTTTCAATTTATTTTTTGGTTTTTGGTTTTGGCATTTATAAATTACTCCAGCTAATATTTGAATTTTGGTTTAAAATAGCAAAAGCATCTTTGAGAGTGGTGTAGTGGTGTATTTATTGTGGCGTTTTATTATGATCCACTACAACCATATATTGAATTTTATATTATTTTATTTTATTTATTTGCTATTTTTTTTTTTGGATTTTTGTTTACAGGTTACAAGAATTTGAATCTTTCAGCCCTTAGTACTATGATTGTAGAATGCCTCTCAGCATAATTAGCCCATAAACTTTTATATGTGAACACTATAGTTAAATTAACACTAGAAAATTTTCTAAAGTCATTTATTGTCCCTATTGGGTATTCCTTGAACCTCCTATGGATGCAAGTGCTAGTTAATTAGCTGATAAGCTATTAGTGGGAGCTTTTGCTCCCGGAAAATTGTCGAATGCCAAAAATTGTCGGAAGTCGAAAATCTAAAATCGTTTCAGGCGCCGGAAAATCGTGTCTCCATTCAGTTTTCATTTTCGCCTAAAAATCGTGTGTCTGTTCAGTTTTTGTTTTTGCCTAAAAATAGTGGCAGTATTGCCTCCAACGTTATGTCGCACCTTCTTTACAGATCCCATTTTAGGATTCTAATTAATCACAGAAAAACTAAAACCCCATTACTGTTTTCTTTAAAATATGCCAAAATTTATTTCAATGCAACATATTTACATTGCCTCCTTCCTTGAATTTGTTTTTAACATGTAGAATTGTTCCCTTAATTCTTTAGATAAAAGGGTTTTCAAAGAAAGATCATACGGTTTCTGGTTTATAATTTTTTAGGTAAAATGAGGGTTCGATCTTATAGAGAATATAACCAAGGCAGCCATACAAAAAAAAATGGGATGCAATGATAGAGATTAAAGAGATCTAAGTCTCATGGAACTAGAACCCTTTTGTTATAGGATGACTTCTCTGAAGAGATTTATACAAGCTTCACGCAACTAATTCAACAAATCCTTCAATCAACATCAGTAAAAAAGATTCTATTTTTTCTTATTTTTTTGGTTGCATGAGGTCTGGAAATTCAGCTCTGTGGGTTCATTTCAATAGTCAGGTAAGAATATTCAATTTCTCTGCAAATTTAGCCCATACCCACTTTATAATTTACATTAACATACCTGTGAATAAATGCTTGTTTTGTAATGAAGCAATTATAAATTTATGAATGTGTTGTTATGGTTTTGTTTGTATAATAAATAGTTAAGTATTGGGGTTTTCTCTCAATGCACTCACCCTCTACATATTAATTTGAATTATGGTCTTTGTATAGAGGTATTTTTAGTGGTAGTTTTAATCACTAATACCTTCTAGTAGTTGCTGCGTGTACCTTCTTCCATTTGCTAGATTTGTGTCTAGAGGTTTGAGTGGTGGAAGTAAGAAGCACCCCATAAGACCTTTAATTAGGGTTCCAAAAAACATAATTCAAATCTTGGAAGTGATCCTTGTAAGGATAGATTGCATATTAGTTATGCCAAAATGAGCTCTTTCTAGGATTATCTAAAAATCAAATAAAATGAATGAATGTATAAGAAAGGAAACCAATAAGTAGAACATTATCTATCAAATTGGTGAATCTTAAATAAACTAGATGCAAAAGTGAAGGATATTAGATTATGGATATTTTTGAATTTATTTTCTGACTCTTGGATATTTGTTTTACTGTCTCTTTGCATTTAGTAGGGATTTGAATAAGTAATTGAGGGAGCAATTTAGCAGAAAAATTTAAGAACACAAAAGCTAAGGAAAAACTGGTCTCAAGGTACACTTATTTAACTCGTGCTAATTTGCGTTTCTAGATGAATGAAGACACTGTGTAAATTCATGTTGTTGATCTTGTTAAGTATTTCAACTATTTGAAATGAAATGGAAAAAACTGTAGTTGAACTAATAGAGAGTGTGGAGTTGGAAGAAGGTAGTATTAAATAAGCAAAACTGAGCTATTGATTTGGATGAAGAATTTAGGACCATAATGTGTAAGGGTTTTGGACTACAACCTTTGGGTCAGAGCTAGATGTGAAAGCTAGAGAAGCTGGAAAGGGCTCTATAAAGAGGTTGATAGATCATGTCTTATTCACACAAAATTCATGCTATGAGGAATGTTTAGAAGGTAGCTTAAGTTTTTCTGTCTGTTAGTGCTTCATATTGAGGTAGGAAACTTGATGAGTACCCTTTTAAATTGATAAGGTTGTGTCCCACATGAGACAGTGTTCATTTCAATGAACAAGGTACTTAAACTTCACATGCTTTGATTAGTCCTAGCAGCTTCATTTTAAGCATGCAATTGATCTGCTTAGATAAAACTAAGTGAATCATCCTTAACAACATACCAAAAATTTGATGACTTTGTTTTGTGTTATGGAGTGCTGCTCTTAAGCCAACTAAATCTTTAAATGTACCCTATTCCCCATCTCAAAATTATAGAGAGATGCACTGGATATCAGAGGGTCTTTTTGGGGTGCAAACAAGTAGTTGTAAGGTACACATATACATATCATGCCTACACTATCTAACACTTCTTTTTTCCTTAGTACAAAACCTCCTCTGGGTAAAAGCGAGAAGTTGGGTGCACATATAGGGGAAGCGTCAGGAAAAACAAAATCCCGATAGGAACGGACGCCCGAGCCCAGAATGGGTAGCTATTTTGTTTTATAGAATGGGTACCCATTTTAAAATGGGTACCTATTTTGTTTTTTATTGTTTATAGAAATGGGTACCCGTTTTGTTTATTATTATTTTTTAAAATAGGTAACTGTTTTATTTATTATTACTATTTAGAATGGGTACCCATTTTTAAAATTCTGAATTTCACACCCACGTTTTTGGTTTGGTTTTAGGCTCAGGAAAGGCATGGTTAGCCGACCTCTAGCCTTGGACCTACAAGTACAAGTCTATGTTCAGAGCAAGAGGAAAGACTGACTTTACCTATATGGCTGACAACATTTTTTTCTGAATTTTTTTACAAAATTAAAACCCATTATAGATGACGATGTGTAGTTTTCACATATGTAATTTTTTATTAGACTTGTTTTTTTATTTATTAATTAATTTATGAGCAAATTGATCCAAAAACTTGAAATGACAAGTGTTTGCATTTTTTTAATAACTTTTAATTTTTAAAGTTTTTTTAAAATTATGTCATCAATCTACACATCAATCTTTACACAATAAAAAAAATTATTTTATGATTAGTTTTGCTTAAATTATGTTGGTCGTACATGATGGGTTTTCAAAAACAAAAATTGGGGTCAATAAAAAATTAATTAAAAAAATGTTTGGAAAAAAATTATAAAAAAAATATCCTCATCAAACTTCAATACACTACACATCTTTCCCCAAAAGGATTTAAAAACATGTTTTTAATTAGGTCAAATTATGTTGGACATACACATGCATGGTATGGTCGAAAAAAGTGACTTTTAAACAATAGTTTTTAGACATGCCTATTGAAAATCAATTTCTATCATTGAGGCATTAAAATAAATTACATATTTGGAAACTAGACTCCAAGTACTACATTTAATATTACTATTTTTTTTAGATTCAATCTTTAGGTGCTTCAAATTTTTAGGTCAAATTTGACAAATTTTGAAAATCAGGGAAAATACTTCCACTTTTTGGCCAAAAAGTGGACCCAACTTCTTGCACTGACCCCTCTACCTAATCATAATCCTAGTCATGTCTCAATACCTACCTGCTATAGTCTAGAATCTACATACATACATCAACTTGAAAGTTTGAATAATATATCTCCGCATGCATTTTCTCCCTGGTCTATTTTATGTCTTAATCTAGTACAACAGAATTGTCTCTGCCCCCTACAGCATACTAATAAATTGTTTTAATGGATGGTGAGAATTTCCCTACTGGGTTTTAAGATAAATATATCATACTACTATTTATATCTATAATATAAATCTTACATAAATATATTAGTCTTGAATTTCTTTGGTGCTAAATTACCTAGTGGGTTTTGATTCGTATACTTGATCTCATAATAGAAAGACTTTTGAAGCAATCCCCCATATATTTCTACATTGCCAGTGCCATGAAGGCCATGGGACCAAGGAAGGGGGCTAAGACTAAGAGCACAAAAGGGGTTGCCTTTGATTTGTAGCAGCAAATTAAGAAGGGGTAATTTGATAGCATTGATGTTGACGCTTTCCCTCCACCAATACTCAATTCTTCTTCTAAAATAGAGGCCTAACTTTGGGGGTCATGTTCAAGACAAATAGATAGATGCTGATATAACTACTATTTGTTGTAAAGATATTAACTTCATGTCTGCTTGGTCCCCTCATATTGTCAAAGCATCTATTGTTGAGTCAGATAATGTGATTGTACTTTATCAGAATACATCATTACCTAACACTAATGTGCAAGACATGATAGTGATGGATCGAGCTAATCAAAACCAGCTAGCAGTAGAGAAATTGAAGGGTTTGTACCCTTAGATTGATAAGGACATGATAGAGGATGTTTTAGTCAATGTTGGTTATGGTTATGAACAAGCCTTTGCTTCTTTGGAGTCTATGTTAGCAACATATTCTTCAAAATTATTTGACCTTTGTGAATCTCTTGATAAGGTTACAACCAAGGAAGGTCGTGTAAATTATGATGCCGCTTCTAAATGCCTTGGTTTAGAAGATGCATAGGAATCAGAAAGAAAGAGGTTAATGGGGTTCATGTTGGTGGATCCTCCCGAGCTAGAATGGGATGGAAGTGATGATATTTATTAGAAAAATCATAATGGACTTGTGTTTGAGTAGGTCTATGGGTCAACATTCAAAGAATGCTCAAATTACATTTCTTTGAGGTGATTACCATACTGCTAGGATTTTGTCAAAGATATCCTAGCAAGAGTACTTGGCTACATAAAAATCTAATGTCAAAGTAGCCACAAAGGAAAAAAAAATGTTTGGAAGCTAGATCTCCATGGGCTTCATGCATTATAAGCAGTGGATGCATTGGCATTTCTCTTCGAAATGATTGAGAACAATGTGTCAGAAAACATTTCTCCAAGCTCATCTGGTGGAGGAATGCATGAGAAAGGTAATTGTCATACAAACAAGCAAGCTCCATAGGTATGGAAATGTCTTTTTATTATGTTCTCATGATTGTTATGATATTCATACCACATGCTTAGTAATGTAGAGTCATGGAGGTGCAACTTCCAACGGAAATTAAAAATTCCTTATTGATAAAGGGTATATTATCTTCCTAGCCTTTTCATGAATTATAAGGGATAGGGTATGCAATATCTAAGAAAAACACTTGGCTATTACAACATTTCTATTGGATAATGTAGGTACAAATTCAATGAAGCTAGAATTGGGGTACTTGATATTTGCCCAAAGTTTCAGTACAGTTAGAGTTATATTCTAGATACTAGGAAAGCTTACTATGGCTTTTGAATATTAAATTGTATATAACTATCCAATCTCAAGGTTTGTAATCCTAAGTTTCACATTTAACTTAACCCAATTGCTATGACATATTTATTTGAATTAATTTCATTTCAGATGAGAATTGTCTCCTAGGGGAGCTCACTTTTATTTTCATATTTACCTTGATGCACAATGAATCCATCATTATTTCTCACTTTTCACATTCTTTCTAATAGCCATTATTATTGAATCAATCTGACTAATTGTTATGATATTCATACCATAGGCTTAGGAATATAGAGTCATGGAGGTGCAACACTTCCAATAGAAATTAAAAACTTCGTTATTGATAAAGGGTTTATTATCATCCTAGCTATTTCATGAATTATAAGGGATAGGGTATACAATATCTAAGAAAAACACTTGTCTATTAGATCCTATCCCATATTCAGTTACAATACTGATTGTATAATGGGTGTAATCTTATTCTGATTTGCACAGTTTTGAATGGGTTGCCATGGTCACCTTGGTCAGTTACTAACTACTCTTTTTGGAGATTGGTTTCCTTCAAGTCTCTATAATCTGTATGGTTGTGCATTTGAAATTTTAATATTAATTATTTAATAGTGTATTTAACATTTATTTATGATGGCTTCCAACTTAGGCCAAGTAATGATTTTTCTGTGTTAATTGTTAGATTTGTTGATTTGTGCATATCCATTTTGGAAACATTTAGTTCAAATGTGCCTATGTGATGATAAATCTTATTGTGGAAACATTACTCTGATAGGAAATTTGTTTGAAGAAGTTCCAACATAGTTAATGTCCTAATAATTCTTGTTAAAACAAATTAATGTGCCTCCTATGTGTAGCTTATCTTGCAGAGCCCATTGATGAAAGTAGTGTAAGCAATAAGATCGGGAAAAAATGTTTTTTTGCTCATTTCAGCCCACAGCTTGAAAGCTTGTTGTATATCACCATTCTTGAAATGCCCATCAATTAGTACAGTATATATAATTTTATCAGGAACCAAACCTTTTCCAAGCATTTCCCTCAAAAGTAAGCATGCCTCCTACAAATTACCTTCTTGCATAACCCCATTATAAGTGTAGTATAAGTAATCGCATCACGCAAAAGGCCACTCTTCACCATATCATCATATAGTTTGAATGCAACACTTGTATAGGCAACCCTACAATGGCCAACAATAATTGTATTATATGTAAATTTGTTTGGAACAAGACCATTTCGAATTAGTTGATTTAAAAGCCTACATGCTTCTTCTATCCGCCTAGCTCTACAATGTTCTACAATGAACACATTGTAAGTGCATATATCAGGAGGTATGTTTCTTTCAAGCATGTAATCTAATACTCTATTAGCCTTCTTTTATCTGCCAAACTTGTAGTGGCAAGCAATGAGTGTGTTGAATGTGAAATAGTTGGTTTATATTTCTATCTTCCTTACTGAGTTGGCTTGTTAATTTGTTGGTTTCTTTTCCTAGCTTGCTTATTAAGTTGGCTTGATTTTTTATTGTTCGCAAGCATGTCGTCATTAGGGAGCAATCACAATACAAGTTATTCATGTGAACAACCTCACATAAATTAGTTTGACATAACTAGTGATATGTTGATGACCAAAGCCAAAGATGTAGTAACTAAGTTTAACAACTTACACTGAATGTCAATTACCAATTTTATAGATGCACATTCATGAGCACGTCCCTAGTTGACGATAGTGATGTTCACAGAAATTAAAGATATACAAGCCAAGATTTCTGAAGCAATCGATGCCATGACGATTGTGAAAGAAAGATTGGATGGATCATATTTCTTGCTATGAGACAAGTTTTACATTGACTACTATGGCAGCGAAGTGCATGCTAGCATGTTTTCATTCATCAACGTATAACATATTAGCACCGTGACAATTTTTCTTTGTAGATGTGTAAATGAAGAACTACACAAAAAAATTGGTCTGTATATATTGGTTAGCCTTTGAACAAATATATTGCATTCACAGTTGGCAAATGTGATGGTTGCTCTGTGACTAAATTGTACATGGTTTATGTCGACTTGTGCAATTTTTCTAATAGAATAAATTATTTGAAACACCCAGTAATTTATTGGTATATGTGTACATTCTGGGCTCACTTTTGGTTCAATTTTTCTTCTATTTTGAAGGCTTATTACTATTTCTTATGGCACACTTTATTCTAGAATTTGGCATATGTCCTGTAACTCATCTGCAGATAGAGTGTATCATCTTCTAATCTGTTTCTTGAATTTAACACAAATAATCTTTCAATCCTTAGAGAAAGAGAGAGGATGATCGAACTATTTCAATGGTATGTTTGGATTTTTGTACATATCTTGTTCTTCATCAAAAATGTGCCATTAGTGTGGTTTGAAGGCTAGAATTTAACATTGAACATGGTCATCAATATGAAAGTTTAGAGGGTAGTGAAGCCACCTAGGATGAGCGCATGCTCTCTTATGCCTTGTGGCATGGAATAAGGAGTAGAAATGAATCCATGTAATATAACAATAATACCTATGATATATCCTTACAGAGGCAATTTTCCATGGGGCAACTATGACCTCATACTATTATGCTTTATGAGAGCAAGCTCGACCAATTTGGTTAACCATTCATGGGTTTCTTAATAGAATTCATTCAGCACATGTTTTAGGCACCGAACACTGTAATGAAAAGAACTATGATGTTTTCTTCAGCTTGAAGATTATTTAAAGTTTAAAGATGTCTATAAAAATGGTAAGGAGATGTAGGGGTCTCTTGGCATACAAAAACTATAAGATATATTTTTCCATTTTATTTGCATATGAAAAAGTAGTACAACTAAGTGCAAAATTGCACAACTTACCTAAAGTTCCACACTTTCCACTTTGTTTTTCTTATTCACAACTATGGCAATAGTTCTATCCTACTCACATTAGGTGAGGTTGAAGCATGGATTCAATAGAAGCATTTAGGTTTACCTGGTGGTAGCTTGGTGGATTATGCCTCAAGGTCGAATTTTCTATGTTAGTTTCTGCTCTCATCAACTAGTAATTTAGTCTTTGTATAAGCAGGACCTATGTTCAAAGAATAAGAGAGGTTGTGGGAAAACACTACCATATTACAACAAACATACATGCAGTATCATTAGATAACAATTCAATGTGTATGGTTAAACACTGATTCCTCAAACATATATTTTGTGTGCTAAATTGTCTGCAAATAAAAAGGAAACGATTGAATTTCTATCCAATGTGCAAATTTTTGCCCACAACTGGGTGTAAGGCACTCCCTTTCACCTAACTGCACAGTCTTGGCAACTCTGTCTACAAGATAGAGTTAATGCACCTCTTTTAGAGGATGAGCTACATTGTAGTAACATGAAATTTTATTATATGTTTGGTCTGTGGTATCAAATTTGCATTTGGAAGACAGAAATTGGCTTTTTTTCTCCTCTTAAGGTAGCACACACATTAGAATGACTTCAACCTAATAGTATGGTATTAATGGATAGAAGCTAAAATCAAGCTATGGTTTAACATGATAGCAAACACATAACAACAATCCACATTATGTATAATTTTGGATGGCAAATGTTTACAGTTTAATTTTATGCATTTAATTAAAGAATGAATCTTGAGAAAACATTATGAGTGTATTCTTAATGGTGTAGAGATAATTTGGCCTACATTCTTCACTTCCTATCCTTTCTTCTGCACTCTCATGTTTCTTTTACAATCCCCTGTGCCCTTCTATTCTCTCTCTCTCTCTCTCTCTCTCTCTCTCTCTCTCTCTCTCTCTCTCTCTCTCTCTCTCTCTCTCTCTCTCATCTCTCTCTCTCTCTCTCTCTCTCTCTCTCTCTCTCTCTCTCTCTCTCTCTCTCTCTCTCTCTCTCTCTCTCTCTCTCTCTCTCTCTCTCTCTCTCTCTCTCTCTCTCTCTCTCTCTCTCTCTCTCTCTCTCTCTCTCTCTCACTTTTAATCTATAGCTCTGACAATGTCAATAAGTACTCCCTCTTCATCCTTCCATAGCCACCAAACTTGTAACATATTGTTTTAAAAAAAATTACATGTTGCCCATGCTTCATAAATGCAGCTTGTCAGGTTCATTAATTATTTAATGTGATTTGAACATTGACTTCGATATGGATGAAGATCTTTTAATATTTCCTTTAAGGAATTCTAATATGGCCATAGGCATGGGCTTTTATATTTTTATACATATTATTTATTAATATATGAAATATGCAATTCATTTATTAGTTATTAAATTTTTACATTGTAGGAATATTGAAACTGGTAAATTAGATATTAATTAATTGCCTATTAAGAACAATACATCTAAGATGACTTTTAGGGGGGTGCTCTCAATGAAGACTAGGGCATAGACAAAAATGCTATTCATGGACACTTAAAACAAATACTAGATGGAATTGACATTAAAATGCTTGCAATCAAATTACAGAACCCACCTCATCTTGTCCCTTACAACAACAAATTGATCAATGTACCTCACACACAAGTTCACAATGATTAATATCCACATTTACATAACCTGTAATACTTTAAAGTTTAAACAATACCTAAGGTATATTTAAACATGTTTTTAATGTGTATAATTGACTACAATTAAATTCTAAGTAGTTCTCAATTATAAGAAAAGATGTTGATACACAATGCAATTGTTGCAAAAATGCATAACTTATAGGACAAACTTCACTTAGGGAATAAACTTCTATTCCAATCACGGTTATACCATAAATGCAGTTTGGTGATTACTACAAACAAGTTAAGATGGATCCCATTAAGGAATGTGACACCCCAAAAATTATCCATATTGTTCTATGTATATCCTCTTGATTACTCTTTAGACTAGTCTTCCATTACACATACTATCATTTTTGCTCAGTTACTATCTTCAATTTTATATATTTCGTTGTGAGATCATAGTGAATTATGTTTCCCTTTTATTCACTTCTTAATATCTTATCATTAACTTATTTTATATTTTGTACTTCACATTTTAATAGAGAGACTTGTAAGGACTTCTTAGTCTACATGAACCCTTGTAGACCCTCAATTCTCTTCTTCCTAGGGGCATCTCAGGTTTAATCCTGATAACCCTAAAAAACCTAAAGGATACCCATTTGTCCCAAATAATAGAATCATGCCAAAAGTCCTAGTGTCTAGAAAACACTCTATGGTTAAGAATGGAGTGTTTTCAAAGGCATAAACTCATTCTTACAATCATCAGCCTCCTTGGAATCTAGTAGGAGATGGCTTAATGTAAGCAACTGAATACTTGCACTTAACTTGAGGTTCTTAAGCAGTTGGTTTATAGAAAATATGATGGTGGTAAGGTATACTTGGGTGATAATTCATTCCTTGATATTTTTGGCTGTGGAAATATTTATGTGAAATCTTCTGATGGTAGAGTTAGATGATTTGATGGTGTCTTACATATCCCAGGACTAGGAAGAAATTTATTATTTGTTAGCAAGCTAATAGATTCAGGTGTGCATGTATAATTTTATAAAGCAGGCGCAAAAATGGTGAGTGGTGCTATGGTGATATCAAGAGGATACAGATTGGGTACATTTTACCAAATCAATGCATTCACAGTTGAGTACAATAGCACTTTAGTTACTTGCATAGAACATGATGTTATGGAACTGGAGACTTGGACACATAGGAGAGAAGGGTCTATGGACCTTGAAAAATAAAAACCTTGTCAATGGGTTGGATGATTGTAATCTTGAATTTAATTTTTGCAAGCATTGTATTTATGGTAAATAGAACTACATTCAATTTTACTTAAGTTCTCATAAGTCTTCATGTATTTTGGATCTAATTACTTCAAATGTTTTTGATCCAATTGTTGTTTAAATTCTATTGGTAAATCAATTTATTATGTTTCTTTTATTGATGATTTCATTAGGAGGACATGGCTATATTTTCTGAAGAGTAAAGCTGATGTGTTTAGTCATTTCAAAGAATTTAAAGATGGTTGAGTTCTAGACTAGAAAGAAGATAAAATGCTTGAGGAAAAATAAATGTGGTGAATTTTTTTACAATGTGTTTGAAACATTCTGTAAAGATTTTGGTATCTAGAGATAGAAAACAACTCCATTTTCTCCACCACATAATGGAGTTGTAGAGAATAAAAAGGACCTTGATGGAGAAGGCTAGGAGTATGTTAAGTGGTGTTGGACTAGAACAGAAAAATTTGGCAAAAGTTGTAGCGACTGCCTTTACCTGAAAAATAGGTCTCCTACATTAGCTCTTATTAATAAAATGCCAATGGAAATGTGGTCAGACCAATCCTTAGACATTTCATAGTTTTTGGTTGTGAGGCATATGCACATGTGCTAAAGGAAAAGAAAATAAAATTGGATAACGAGGCTATTAAATGTATTTTCATTGGAAACAATTATGGTGTGAAAGGACACGAGATTTGGAATCATGTTGCACAAAAGGTAATTTATTCTAGAAGTGTTATTTTCAGAGAAAGTAAGTCTTCTATTACAATGCAATAGCCATAAGATAAAGAAGAAAAGAAAGATGTGATTCAATTTCACCTAAGCTTGAAAAAGTTGAATCAAGGCCCTTAGAAAGATAATAAGTTGAGGAAAGAATGACAAGTTTTGAATCATCAGAGGAAGAAGTAGAACCTGAACCCCATCTTGTTCGAAGGTTTACTAGGCATAAGCAACCACCAGAATGGTATGGGCATTCTCTTGATGATTGGAGATATATATTTTCTTTGAATGATAATGTTGATGAACCATTATCTATAGAAGAGGCTCTTGGTATCAATGATACAGAGTCCTGGAAAACAACCATGAATGAAGAGATGACAGCTCTTAAAAATAATAATACATGGGACCTTTGTCATTGTCTGAAGGACATAAGTCTATTGGTTGGAAATGGGTGCTCAAAAAGAAAATAGGTTTAAACAACATTGAGAAGTACAAAGCATAGTTGGTTGCAAAGGGTTACTCCCAAGTTCACAGAGTTGATTATGGTGAGACATTCTCTCCTATAGATAAAATGTCATTTATTAATTTTTTTCTTTCTATTGCAGCAGCTTATGATCTAGAGATCAAACAAACATATGTGAAAACAACATTCCTATGTGGTGATTTCGACGAAGATATTTATATGATATAGCCAGAGTACTATGTGGTGAAAGGTAAAATTCATTTGGTCTATAAGTTAAAGATATTTCTATATGGTTTAAAACAGAGTCCTAGGATGTAGTATCAAAACTTTGATACATATGTGTTGAGTTATCTAAATATGATCACTATGTGTATTTCAAATCTGATGGTGATCATTTCTTGGTTATTGCCTTGTATGTTACTGGCATGTTGTTTATTGGAAAAGGGAAAGGGTTTGATTACAGAATTAAAATCTCAACTCTTAGCAAAGTTTAAAATGAAGGACCTTAGTGCAGCAAGACACATTCTGGGGATGGAGATTAGAAGAGATAAACCAAATAGAAATATTTGGTTTAAAGGCCAAAGTAAGTATGTGGATACTATTCTAAGAATATATTTAATATGTAAGATTCTATACCATCATCCCCATCAGAGATAGAAGACATGAGTTGAGTACCATACCATAGTGCAATTGGTAGCTATGGTCTATACAAGACGAGACATTGCCTAAGCAGTGGGAGTTCTTTCTCAATACATGTCTAACCCAAGAATATTACAATGGGATGCACTAAAGAGAGTCTTCAAATACTTGTGGGGTACCTCAGAGTATTCTAGATGTTTTCATGAAATAGAAAACCAACATTCTTTAGATATTAGAGGCTATGTGGATTCAGACGAGGTTGGCAATATTGATAGTAGAAGATTCACTAGTGCCTATGTGTTTACATTATTTGGTGGTGCAATCAGTTGGATGACCAAGGGACAGGCTTTAGTCACTTTGTCTACTATCAAGGTAGATTATATCACAGATACTCATGCCTGTAAGGAAGCCATTTGGCTCAAACTATTGTGTTCAGATATAAAGTTCAAAAAGGGTGCAATGATAGTATATTTTAACAGTCAGAGTACAATCTCCTTAGCGAAGAAACCAAAATTTCATGCTAGGACCAAGCATATTGATGTATAGTATCACTTAATGAGAGACATGGTCGAGGATAGTAAGGTGAATCTAGAGATAATAGAAACATTGGTGAATGTTGCAGATGCATTAACAAAGCCTATGAACATAGAGAAGTTAGGATGGTGTTTCAAATCAATAGGCCTTTCAACCTCAAGCAACTAATTACCTGTTTTCTATAGGCTCTTGCGAGGTATTTGACAAATGGGAGAATGTTAGAAAAAATATTTTAAAAACAAAAAAATAAAAAATAAAAAATAACAGTGTCTCAACCTTGCATGATAAGATAGATAATAATAATAATAATGAGATCCAATAATAGAAGATTTTACTATAGGTGTAAAGTAGTTATTTCGAAAAGTATCTTGCAATGTAACTTTATATATATTAGTGCTTTTAGATAGTCATTTTGTGTGAGTTTAGTTTTCAAGTCTTTATGGTACCGAAATTCCTCCAAGATTGAGTTGAGCTAAACACTCCTAAAAGAACTTGCATTGCAAGTATGTTGTAATTTGTTTCAAGATTTGAAAACACATTGTGTTGTTGGTGTATATTAAGCTTACTTAGGTGTGCACATCAGTCTATATTTGGTCTTGAGCTATACTTGGTGTGCCTAGATTAGCTTAACTGAGTTAAGTGGTTGCTTTTCCTATACTTGAAGCACCACTATTCTTAGTGAGCTTTTTTATCTTTGGCTCGACTATTCTTAGTCAATTATGCCCTATATGTACTAGCTCTTGGAAGCTAATTCATCATCCCATTATTTTGCATTCTATGTGTCTATTATTTTACAATACTTATTTTCTTGCAGATTGAACGTGCCCTGTTCATCTTGGGTGGCTTAAATCGGTACTCGCATTCACTTAATGTTCTTGGTTTCTACATGGTATTAGAGTAGGAATGTGTTGATGTTTGTTCAAATTCTATGAGATCTTGATAGTGTTACTAAAGGATGAAATTCAAGGAGGTTGCGAGATCCCTCCTCTATTGCTCCTTGCAGTGATTGAAGGTGTAAAGTGAGGTCATTAATCCCACATGAGGTGTAGTCTTGCATAGAAAAGGTGTGGAAAGGGATCAATTTACCTAGCCAAATGGCATTTTTTACTATGAAAGTAGATTTCCACAAGGAATCTTGAAGACCTAATAGATGCGATCAGGTGTGTGGACCACAAATTCTATATTGGCATGTCAATCTATAAGTAAGGAGAATTCTAAGCTATTCTAGGGTCATCATCCAGCCATCATAGGCCCAAAATAGGAGTCATGATGGTGTAAAATCACCATATAAGGACACCAAAATAGAGGAATATTATTTGTCATCACTACATGCTGAATCTACAGGCCCAATTTAACTCTAGAAAGGTAGCATGGAGGTAGAGAATCAACTCACAAGAGGTTTCTGCAAAGGGTGGTGGTGCAAGTAACTTTTGCCTTCCATTTTTGGCCCGCAAACAAGCAAATTAGCTTGCATACCTACATATTTACCCCTAGTACCAACAAATAATCCTACATCAGAGGTGAATCAACCCCCTTTTTGCCTAGTTTTTGCTCTCCTTTACAGATTTCACCCAATTAGGGCATGTTTTGTACCCTATTTGACCAGATTTGTGCCCTAAACTATTTTAATTTGGGGTTTTTTCTACTAAATTAAAGATAAAATCTCCTTTTTTCATACTTAAAATATCTTTTTATTTTTTGGTAATTCTCCTAATTGTAAAGTTTTATTTTGTCTAAAAAATATTTTTTTTGGCAAAAGAAACTAATGTGCATTTAAATTGTAGTATTGTTTTAGGAAAAATTTTGTAATTGGCGACTCCTTTGAGTGCCAAAATTTAGACTAATTTCAGCTCGATTGCACTAACCCTATAAAGTGTTGGAAATATTGTCATTGATGTTAGAAGGGAAATTGATGTCACAAGAGAAGAATATGTCAAAGGGAAATGGATGTTACAGAAGAAGAATTGTTGCTAATCCAAAAGTTACTAAGGCACGATGTTTGCCTTTAGTCGATGAATCACTTGATAGTTTTCCTGACATACAGTAAGCTAATGAAAAGATTACAAAGAAAGATTCTAAGGCATGAATGATTTCAGCGTTCAATCAGCAAATCACTCGGTTTGTGAACTCTTAAGTTCTTCAATGGCATGTTTCTCTAATAGATAGTTCACCGATAGTTGAGTTTAGTGATGAAGGCTTGAAGAAGAAAGGTTAAAGTTTGAAGTTTCTTTAGTTCACTGATGGACAAGGTATTGAAAAATTCTTTGGTTCGCGAACTCAAAAGTTCACCGACAACTAGTTCACTGACATGTGATTTTGTCGATAGAAGAAGATTGATGGCTCATGGTTTGCTTGGTGTACCGATAGGTTCATGAAGATTTGACATTGCTGATAAAACCTGTATCAATGAAATATTGAGTTAGTGAAGTGCCACTTTTGCTGATAAAGGCGTTGAATTCTAAGTTTGTGGAAATGAACTTTTGCCAATAATGGTGTTAAATTCTAAGTTTGTGGAAATGAACTTTTTATGATAAAGGCATGTAAGTTGTGGTTCGTGGAAATGAACTTTTGTCGATAATGGATAGAATGTCCCGAGTTTGTGGAGATATAAAGTTGCAGACATACTTCTCTATAAGGCCGATAGTAAAATACATTGATTATTTATTTGGGCTGAATCCCTTGGAATTAAAGTGAAAATAGTTATTATGAAATATTTGAAGTTGACCAACTTTCTAAAGAAGAATAAAATACATATTGAAGTGGCCGACTCAGTTTGCTTAAATTGGGCCTAGATTCATAGTGCGGGAATTCAGATTGGGTTGACCCTATGAAAAGTATACATTGAAATTCAAAATATAGAGGCCAACTTTGGAGAATATTTTAATTTTATGCATTATAGCTGACATGAGGATTATATTATATCAATTGATATTTAAAGTAGATCAGTTTGTTCATTTTTGGTGTGAGAAAAACATGTGTATATAAAAGCGGATAGTGCATACAGGAATGTGAATATGAGTGTGCGAAGGGCATGAATAGAAGATAATTCAGAAGTTGCATAGTAAATATCCATGTTTGTAAGAGCATATTATTTTATTCTGAATTGTAGTATAGAAGGGTTGAGAAGTGTGACAGCAAAGTTTTGAATTTGGATTGTGACTCTATTTGTGCAAATCATGATTTACCATTCATGGCAGAGGTGATGATTAAATTATGTAAAAGTGTATGTCTATCATTTCTCTTATAATCATTTCAGAGATTCCAGAGGTTGGTGCCTCTTGATCCTTGTGAGGTTGGTGCCTCTCTTTATTTGGGTTGGTGCTCAGTTTAGGGGATTGCATCCTCCTTTGGATTGGTGCCCATAAACCTTGTATTGGTTAAGGGATTGGTGTCTCCTAAGGGTTAGTTCCTTCAAATCATATTGTAATAATCATTTTTATTTGTGAGGCTAGATTTTGATAGTAGATCCAAGCAGCTTGGTAACGATGGTTTTTCCTTTCTTGGGTTTCCATGTAAAATTGGTGTTATGTACTCTTGTGTGGATGTGTGGATATGCTTATGTTTGCATAGTTATTACTTAATTTAATTTATCTTGTAAAGATCATGTTGTTACAGTAGAATTGAAGTAAAATGTGGTATATACTAATTCACCCCCCTCTCAGTATATCTGTGTGTTCAAACATAAAGTGTCATTACCAACCCAAAATTAGGCTCATTTTCACTTATGCATTAAAATTATAAAGTGCCACAATCGAGGGGGAATCTATTTTTTTTGTAAATCAATGAACTAAGATAAAGTTCTAATTTTGGGGGGTTCATAATAGACTCCGGTATCTATCTCCATCCTTCTATAGTTAGGCCAACTTCAAAGAACTATTTGTCCTAGAAACAAGGGATAAAGAATCACTATCTTGAACAGGATCAATTACCTTATCTCCTTGGACTCGTTCTTGAGCCAAGTGGCTATAAACAAAAGAATAAATGGCTTAAAAAAAAGACATGGACTATGAACTAATAGGTTTTACTATTTCTACATATATTTTACATCATATAGAGCACACTGAGTGCCCTTTCACTACTTGGACCATCATCCGATAGCTGTATGGAAATCATGATTCTCCATTTAAAAGTGATGTTTCTATGGATAACCAGGCTCTAATGGATAATATTGAGACTTTTGTTTCCCCTTCATGTGTGGACACATCATCATGGGATGATTAGTCTATTTGATTGACATACATTGATACACCATCTATAGTTGAGAACACTCCTTCAACCCCTATTGCTTCATCAGATTTAAGAGTCACTTCTTTTAGAGATTCCAGTGATTCTTTAAAATAGAATCACATTCATTTTCTTGGTTCATCTCATTGGGGTAGATTTCCACTAGACATTCCTTGTTTTTTTGTAGAGCCCCACATTTTTAATCTTGATGACACCTTAGCGGATCTCATCCTTCTATTTGATGATAGTATAGATACACCTACTATTACTATAGAGTTTAGAGGGGCTTCACCGAAGGCTCTAGTGATTTTTTACAGGACAACTCATGGGATTTTCGTATCCACATGGAATTCATTGACATTCCACATACATACACCAGTTCTTTGGATCTTTCTCTTCATCAGTTTCCACATGATTTTGAGAGATCACTTATTTTAGTTAGGCTTGGGACTCCTAATTTGATTGTGACTCATTTTGACATCAACATGATGACATTTGAGTAGTATTTTGAGACAAGGTACATCATGAGACTTACCACTTCACCTCGCTTCTTTGAGCATTCACCATTGGATTTGTTTCTTCCTAAGCAGAGAAATGTCATTTTCCACAAATGGATCATTTTTAGCATTCATACATGGGCATCCTTTTCTAGCACAAAAGCTACTTCATTATGGGGGGTTCATAGTATCTTTCTCTCTCTTCTTTGAGAGGTTCTTATATGCATCATCTCAGTCATCATGACATGTTTTCAAGCTCGGTGCAGACTCTTCATTTTATTTTCTCTCTTTTCGAAGGAGGATTTTTCCCACATAATTTTCTTCCTTTCTCCACTTTATGAGAGATTGCATTGTACTTGGGTACCTAATCACACCTAATTGCTAGGACCCATCATAATTTAGCCCACCTAATGTATGCTTAAGGGGAGGGTGTTGATGTATATTAATCTTACTTAGGTGTGTACATCAGTCTATGTTCAGCCTCGAGCTATACTTGGCATGCCTAAATTAGCTTAACTGATTAAGTACTTTCTTTTCTTATACTTGGAACGCCACTATTCTTAGTGACCTTTTTTTAATCTTTGGCTAGACTATTCTTAGTCGATTATGTCATATATGTACTACCTCTTGGAAGTTAATTCTTCATCCCATTATTTTGTATTCTATGTGTCTATTATTTTGCAATACTTGTTTTCTTGTAGATTGACCATGCTCATGTTCGTCTCACATGGCTCGAAGCAGTACTCTCATTCACTCAATGTTACTGGTTTCTACATGTGCAAGTTTTGGAGTGGGATTTTTCTCCCGAAAGGGTTTTCCCCATGTAAATCATTGTGTTAAGTTTTACATTTATTCTATTTATGCTATTTCATGTGTTTCTTGAAATCTCTAATAGTTGATTTGAAATTTGCATAACACTTCTCTCAAGGTTAGTGTAGGAAGATTTTGTTCACACCTTTGCTTCCTTATATTCATGAGCTCTCAAAAGCTTCACCTATTGTCTAGATCTTCAAATACCATGTTGTAAGACTTGTCTTAGTTATAGGCATTTTGTTTGAAAGTGATATGCTTGAAAGGCTTGAAGAGATTGTTGTATATTTGTTCTGTCTAACCCAAGCAAGGTATTTTATTGTTAAAATGTCTATTTTAGGAGCCTCTTGCAAAGTATGATTCTCTCTATAAATTGGTTGTCATGGTATTGCATTGGATTCCATCTCAATCTTCTTCTACTAACCGATTGTTCAGTTAAAACTTAAAGATTTTCCTCTACATTTGATTTAATAAAGGTTCTTATCCTTTAATATGGGCAATTGATGCATATGAAAATAAGCACATTGCTTGTTGTGCTCATGTTTCTTCTTATGGTCCATGTCTCCACTTGATATAACCTCCCAATAACAACAATCTGCTTACAAGTAGAGTAGTTAGATGTTTGTGGTTCACATCAGAGAAATAGTGGTATTATTGTAGACAATAGATGTTGCCCACCACCATCCAAGAAGGTTGTTTTCTCATAACACAAGTGGGCATACGGGTGGCTCGCTCATAATGTTGATGGGCCTACTTTCGACTAAGTGTATGGATAGCCACTGCAACCCATATTCATTTTTCTTTTCTAATCCTAGTTAGAAGCCACGCCTCACACACAAAACCTGTTCTTTTTTACAATTCCTTGCTCCTATCATTTCATTTTTAGTCATTGACTTGATTGTAATAATTGTTGTTTTCCTTTACATGTGTTTAATTGCACTTGTCTTTGTTCTAGAATATCACGTGTGAATAAAACTACAGCGACATGTTGGCATGTCTTTAATCATCAAATCATGATTGATCACCTATTTCCCATGTGTTAAGGATAAGTTTGGAACTAGAATATCAATTGTGAATAAAAGTACAGCCACATGTTGACATGGATTTAATCTTCAAATCAATGTAATTTCATCTCAAAAAGAGAGTTGATTGATCGCCCATTTCCCATGTGTTAAGAAAAAGATTCGAATATGGATGGACAACTATCTGAATTAAGAATCTTGAAGAAGATCAAATATTATTGGGAAATAATGCTATAGGTACTAGTGTAAATGAAAATAAACTTTCCTTAGGTTTAATCTAGGCTAATGTAGATCAAATATTGTTAGGAAAGAATTATATAGGTATTAGTGTAGACGTCAGGTAATAGGAATATGAAATGCTAAAGCATAGCAATATATAATTTATAGTTGAATTATAGTTGAAGGAGAAGAATGCTTTTTTTTTTTTATGCATTAGATTATATGGGTGTCTTTAATTTTAAAAAGTATGATTTTTGTTTGTATCTTGTTTTGGAATTAAATATTTTGGTCTATATTGTAATTGGTTTCGTTGTTGGATTAGGGTCAAATTTGGGCCCACGAAAGTGTCTTTCACATGTAGAAATGATCTAGCAGTTCGCCTTTGTTACCTCTACTATCTAGGCTGTGGTATTTAAAAATAACTTTAGAGAGCTAGCAGTATGTCTCTAGTGGACATATTCTCCTAGGTCAACCCTCATAAAACTTAGGTACAAATCAAAAACATCAAGCTTGAGTTGTGCAAATCTTCCTAGGAATGAATGTCTAGATCCAGATTTGTTTTAGTACACTACTAGAATTCTTCCTACCATGCTTTTCTCCTTGAATGAAAATGATATGTAAATAATTATTGGATGATAAAACATGAGTGCAATTTAATACTTTTAAATACATGTTCATAGTAATGGTTATTAATAAATCATGTAAACACATTTTTAGTTGGCTCAAGGCAAGAAAATAATAGGTTGCAGTCTGTGAGGCCTACTTATTTCACCTCCTATTTTTTCTTACATCGCATTTACATTTTGATGACATATGGACATTGGGACTGATGATCCTGTTATACAGACTTTCTTGACTCTATCCCTAGGTTTTGAAGGGTTAGATTTAGTATGTTGTGATGTGGCTATATCTTAGTTATTAGATTTTGCTGATGATTATATGATATGTGACATTCATTTTGATGTCATTTGAGATATTAGTTATGAAGTTAATGAATGGAATAATTATGTGATTTTGATCTTGAATTTATGTTTAGAAATGCAGTAAACTATGAATCTTGTTAATCATGCTATGTGATTCTAATGAGGATTTAGATGATTATGCGACATTGTGTGTGGATGCATTTCCTTCGCTTTGGATATGATGAACATGTGCTATTAATCTGTTTGCATAAGTGTGCAAGTGATTTTCCATGCCCATGGAAAATTAGAGATCATCCCATACCCTATGTGAAATACGTGTGTAAACCGACCTAGTCCTAGGAGGGACCAAGGTCACATGTGTTGGTGGATGATGAATTCCATGACGTCTGCATTTATGTTTGATTTGGATTAGGTTTCACCCTTTCTCTTTATTTTATTATGTGTTGTAAATGTGTATGGTTTAAATTACACCACTTGGTGTCATTTATTTTATTTGGACCTTTTCTAATCATCTTATGTACCCTATGATGTTTATTTTGGCCAATTAATGAACCTAGGTCATACCCCTAGGGTCTAGGGCCAATTTGGACATGTTAAACCATAGTTTAACCTTTGTTGAGTCACTCTAACTTTACCCCAAAGTTAAGTGACGAATTTTTGAATTTGGTTATGGGGTAGTCAAGTCACTTGCCCACCTTGGTCATTCCCACTACCCTTGGTTTGGTCTACCTTATCTTGAAGGCTTGGGAAGCTTCCAAGACCTTCAAGAGTGTGAGGCCTATTCCCCATGCTCTCAAACATGTGTGAGGACATCTTGGAGGGAATGGGATTACCTTGATGGACAAGATGAGGACATGTATCTCATTCTTATCCGCATGGAGCCTCCAAGTTGGACTCACCTCTCCACTTTGCTCTCACACATGTGTGAAAGCACATGTGAGAGAATGTGAGGTTTTGGAGGGATATGAGTGTGACATGTGTCACCTCCTTATCCCTTGGAGATGGTGGGTGAGATTGTGAGGAGGAAGGAGAAGGTGACATGTGTCACCTTCTCATTCCTCAAGGCTCTTGTGTGTAGCCTATTAAACTCCCTCTTGCGGAGAGGGAGAGGGTTCTTTTTTTTTCTTATTTTTCTTTGATGATGGTTTTGGGGAGAGTTAGCTAGATTTGGAGACATTTTTGGAGGCAAGAGCTTGGAGAAGGACTTGGGAAGCTCTCCATCAACTCTTTCCATTTTGGGCTTTAAAGGTAAGCTTCAAGGCTTTATGCCTTCCTCTTTGTATTTACATTTCTATGTGTGGATTTTTCTTGTGTGTGTTTGATGTTTGGTTTTATTGTGTGGGTTTCTTTTGTGGGTCTTTTTATGAGTCTCTCCATTTTTGGAGAGCTCACCTTGTTGGGGTGGGAGAGGAGTGAACCTCCTCGAGGTCACCCTCATTATTCTTGAGGTATAGATGGCCATGGAGTATTTTGAGAAGTATTGAGAAAATTGTGAAGGCATGAGTGCCTTGGAAATATGATTATTGAGAAGTGTTAAGGCTTGATGCCTTGTGTTGAGATATATGAGTTTTGAGATTTTGGGTGAACCTCTAGAGTTGAGAGCAGTCCTCTCTCCTACCCCCTAAATCTATGAAAATGGATTCACTGTGTGTGTAAGCCTTGGGAGGATATTCTTTGTTGTGTGTATGTTTTTGTGATATCCATGTTGTGGTGCGAAAAATGTATGAGGGTGATCTCCTAGCTCGGGGGTGACCCTTCTTGGGTCTATGCCAGGGTGGTGAGCATCTTGTGGGCATGATAGAGTTTTCTTTGGTTTTATTACAGATTTAGATACCTTGAGTTATTGGAGCTTGGAGGGAGTTGTCACTATTAATGTGGTTTTGTTATATGGTTGTTTAGAAGCCATGGCTAAAGAGGCCTTCTTGTAATGTTGTATGAGAGTGAGCTCTCTTTTGTTATATTCAAACAGAAGAATATTTTATTATGTATCCTAGTCTTTCATAATTATGAGGTTGTTGTTTTTGTAATTCAATGTTCTCTTCAAAAGAAAGAAAATAATATTTCATTACCTTTCTAGTTGGATACAAAATAAAATTAAAGCATATGCTTGTTGTTGTTCTTGCTTTGTTAAAAAAAAAAGAGATACAAAATGTATTATCCTTAATACCATTTCAAAGAGAAAGTACTACATTAAAATTGATTTATGTGTTTCAAAAGAAAAATATACTTGCTATGTATAATATATGAGGTTAGGAGAAAAAAATAGAAGTATCCTTTGGTTTCAAAAAAAAAGGAAAATAAGTTTGTTTTAGCTTACTGTTGATAAGTTATCTTGCTGTTTTATTTATACTTAGAAAGGAAAATTATACAGTTAGTAGATCTCTTGTAATATATATATCCTTTTTAAGAATATCTTCATTTTAAATTCTTTGTGTATTTTATTTATATCAAAAAAGTATTTTATGGCAGAATGACATAGTATATAAATGAGTATATACCCATATATATATATATATTGGAAGAACTGATGAAAACTTTTTATAAAAAAAATAGAGAATATTATATATTATTTTTCATAGGGTTTGGAGGCCCTAATATGGGTCAAATGAAAATTTAGCAGCAGATTTTAAACCCTAGGGCAGCGGCCAAACACTTGTTGTATGCAGTGGAAAGGGGGGGACGGGACGGACTCCCCCCCACGTCCACCCTCCACTTATTAGTGGAGGTCACCCCCTCCCACACACCCCTTTTCTTATTACGGCACTTTGTGCCAACAACAGTCCGCTGTAAATGAAACCTGTGATATTTGCTCCTTCTTCGGCCGCCTTTGTGTGCTGCCACCGATCCACTTGCCCCCTACAATACAGCTAATATTATTATTATAATTATTATTATTATATATATAGCTGATAATATATATATATATATATATATATATTAGTGGAGGTTGCGCGGGGAGGCCACCCCCTCCCACATACCCCTTTCCTTATTATGGCACTTTGCGCCAATAGCAGTCTGTCGTAAATGAAAGATGAGATATTTGCTCCTTCTTCAATTGCCTTTGTGTGCCGCCGCCGATCCACTCACCCCCCCTGCAATACAGCTGATAATATTATAATATCTATATATATATATCCTTCTGGTTTTATATTATGAAAAAAAAAGAGATACACTCATAAACAAAAAAAGGAGATTCATACCAGTATATTTGCATGAGTAAAACCCTACCAGCATGCATGAATATATATATATATATATATATATATATATATATATATATATATATATATATATATATATATATATATATATATATATATATATATATATATATATATATATATATATATATATATATATATATATATATATATATATATACGCTGTGACATCAAGAAAATAATTTTATTAAACCCCTCTGTGTATACTCTTCCCTTCATGGCAGCCTTGTGGTGACTTGTAAACAATATAGAATAAACAAAATGGAGCAAAACAATGAGAGAAGAGAAAACTTATAAAATGAAATGAGAAAAAGGGTTAAGGTTTTTTTCAGAGAATAGGAAACAATGGAAAATGAATTTAGGGTTTGCATAGAATGAAATAAAATATGATGGAGGGAGCAAATGATAAACAAAAATATTAAGAGGGAAGATTGGGAATTTTTGGGTGCACGTGAATTTACTTCCCTCTCATTCCCTTTTTAAAATTGATTTTTTTTTAATGTCCTTTTAAATTTTGGGAATTGAGAGTTAGTGGGTTTAAATTTTACCTTAGGACTTTTAATTAATTTTTAGTGGGTTTCTCACAATGGGTTTTAGTGGGAAAATAATGATAGGGAATTTACTTATTTGAAACCTATTTAATTTAATTGGTTAGTATTTAACTTAAGGATGAATTTTAATTATTTTTGTTAACCTTAAAGTTTGTGTAGAATTATTATTTATTTTAATTAACGACTTGGCTTAATAAGGAACTTTGGGATAAATTAGGTTTTTGTGTATTTAAATTTAAATTAATTTCTTTTAAAATGGTTTTAGCTAGGGAATCTTTTTTAAGTTATTTTTCCTATTCATAATGAAGTGGCATTATGTTGCCGAATTTTCTTGGGTTTTAGTAAGGTTGTATAAGTGATTTATTCATGTGTTAATAGATTGCTTTAATTGCTTTATGCATTTGATTATGTTTCAGTTGAATTTAATTAATCTCCTTATGCTATAGTTCTTAGGGTTGGATTTCGACACATGTCAAAATCCCATCACCTCATCTAGGTTAAAACTAGGGTTAGTTCCCGTTTGGGAACTTGACCCTCTTAGCGACACTTTCCACATCACACAACCCCCTTAGTAGGCCTTCATCTCATAGGGGTTACGAAAGGTATTCACATCACCCCGACATTCGAATGACATGTGTGCGCCTTTGTGCATATGCCACCAAGCAAACTAATGCATGTGAGGGGATTTTTAGGGAAGTGTAGAAAAGTTTTTGATATTTTGTGTCATGACCATATGACAAATGTGGACATGACACGTGTGTTGCGTGTTGTGACCACATGGGAAATGTGGGCATGACATAGTCAACCAAAATTTGAATTTTATATTTGAGAAGTCAAAGGTGAAACATGTTATTGAAGGGTCAATCCTACATCCATAAAAATGGCTTGAGACATGAGAATACTCAAATCAAGTGGATAACATAATGCATAGGGATAGGTGCATTCATAAGCATAATAAATACATAATTTGTATGAATATATTGAAATGTGTGTCTATGATGATGAGGTGTGAGATAGATGCATAGGATTGTGTGTAAATAGATGGGTAAAGGCATAATTAAAAGGACTTTAACTTTGCACAAAATTGTGCCATTTGACAATATGTAAATCTATTAAGTTATACTCTCAAAATAGACACAAAACTAAAAGAGAAACAACATGAGTATGTAAATTTCACCATTACAACTAGTATATATCTTAAATATATCTAACTAAAATGGTAAGATATCAATTTAGTATAATAAATACAATAAATTAATTAATATTTTATATAAATTACTTTTATTTATATAATTATTAATTCTTGTTATATTTTATAATCATAATTAAATTCATACTAATATTAAATTAATATTAATTATAATTATTATAATATAAATTTAATCTATAAATATTTAAATTATAATTTTTAGTAATATTTTAGGTCTATATAAATTTTTTTTATACACTTATATCATTACAATCCATCCTTATTCACTTAATTATTACAATTACACTTTTAAATAATAACAAAACAATGATCAGACTAAAAAAGACTAAGCATACATACTAATTTTCTTTAAAAATAACACTTATCTATAAGGGAATGCATTTTTATGTGGCATTGAAGGGTTTCTCTAAATGGATAAATATCTAAAAATAAAAGATATTTATAATCTCATTGTAACATATAATTAAATAGTATAATGGAAACAAAAATTTACTAAGTATTTTTCATTTAGAATTTTTGTTTGTACTTAAAATGTTAGTGGTTAGCACAATGGTATATTTACCTTTTAACAAATGTTATTAACCATCATAGTTTAAGAGTATATATATGGCCTTCCATAATGTATTTATGTTAATCAAATAGTTAAAATAATTAATTAACAATTAACCTTCATAAATGAGTTGGGATAAGAAATAATAAGAGTTAAATTAAATGTAGAAATTCAATAAATTTAAATGTGATAATTATATTTTGAAGGTGCAAAAATGATGTAAAAATTGGTAGGAATCAATTCACCATAATGTTAGATTATTAGGGCTTACTTAGATTATATGAGGTGTATGTACATTCTACTCTGGTTTAGATTTACAGTTGTGAAACTAATCTCTATGGGTGTAGAAACAATCTAACTCATGGATTGAGATTATACTTGTAGGAATGAACTGACCAAATAGTAATTGTTAGAATTCGCTCATCTCAATATTCTAGTATCTAAAGTTTAGTAAGGATAGTTGATGTTTATAAATAACTTTTGGAATCTACTAAATTATGAAGGTCATTTTATCCTCAGTTAGAAACCTAGGATGGTCAATTCAATGAATTTAGAATAGTGATCAAGGAAAGCAAACAATAATGCAACATGGACCTAAGATGAGTTCACAAGTAAACAATACAAAATTAGTTCCTCTTTAAGCTCTTCAACCACGATATCCTTTCACATTCTAGCATGATTTTAACTAAATGAATGAATGCTTTTAAATAGAACAACATACCACATAAATCAACACCAACATGCACTAAGTCAAATCACAATTGTTGGTAGTAAGAAGTCAAGAGGACTTATTTTGAATTTCAATTTTGAAAGTTTAGGGTTTCCATCTATGATTAAAGAAATGACCTATCTCAAGTATGCAACTATGGATTTGATCTAGGGTGATGAAGGGTGGATCTAGGGATCAATGTTAATATCTAGGGATGAGTCATAATGGGACCTTGATATAGCCAATTTCATGAGCTAAATGCAATAATATTACTTCAATTAGAGAGTACTGTAAACTTGCACTACACTACTCTAAGTGTTACTTGTTAGACATCAAATGTGTTCACCATGACAACCTAGGCGGTACCCCTAAGGCTCACACTATTCTAGGTTACCTACCAAAACATTGCACACCTACTAGCCACACTGCATAACTATTAGGAGATAATAAGTCACACATGGAAATAGATCAAGTTCCATAATAGCTTCCAGCCTTCACATCTAATCTATATATACATATATATAACATTATCTTAGTAAAAAGATAGATAGGTATATAGTAGTAACTAGATTAGAAGATAGAAATCATACATTTTGATCAAGAGTATGCCATATATAGGACAAATATCTAAATAAACACATTTTTGTCTCAATATTTGCACTACTATGTCTCACAAAGCTTCTGCACATGGACATAACTTCGTCTAGATCAAGTCATTTAGAGAGTTGTCCAAAAAATTTCCTCTTGGGCCTTGGATCATTCTATTGTGAAGAAATGTTCATACATTTCTCTAATCAAGATTGATATTCTACAAAAATCATTTATGTTATTACATGCAAGGAGATATGTCTAGTATCAACATCCTTAAGAAGCTTGTTTCCTATGATTGTACACTCTTAGAAAATTATTGAAAATTCAAAAACTATTTGGCATTTTGACAAAAATATGAGTGGAGTTCATGGACTAGATATTTTTTAACTTTTGATATTGGAGCATACTTGTTCACAATTTGGAATCTCAAGAAATATTATCTAATACTATAACTTTATCTAAAGATAATGCAATGAAAGTTGGTTTTTTATTTTTTCTTGTACATCTTATTTTTCCACCTCAATAAGACAACTTGTTCATTCCCAACCATTTTTTATTGATTAAAGCGTGCAAGGAAAGTTGGGAATATCAAGAAAAGAAAATAAATATTATATTCTAGATAGTCTTTTAGAGGACACGCTCTAGTCAAAACATGAAGAAACACCCAATTGAATACTTTTTGTCTTTTGTGTTTCTTCCATCATCTTTCCAAATTGAGCTTGAATTATACCTCCACATGCAACAAGATTTCCCTTTTTTTTATGTATGCATCATGTTCTAGTGCACACATCACATGAACACATTCTTCCTTTGTTTCCTATCTTATCATTGATTTTCCTCTTCATCTACAATTTTCTTTTCATAAACTTTACCAACATATTTTTCTATGGTGTCAACTTTTAGCTACAATTTCTCGTCCCTACCACATTTCAAATGGTAAATGTTACACCTAGATTATTTCATAGGTTCATCTTTGTCTCTATTCTTTGCCAATTTAATGAATGGGTACTCACATGCCCATCGATCTAAAAATTCCTTGATGGGTTCCTCTTTTGTCTATTTTCTATGTATGACCTTCATTATTTCCTTCCATTCATGATTTTAAATTTATTTTCTCAAAATTAAAGGGGGAGCATGCTCAATTCTCTACTTTTTAGCATGTGTCTGCTTTGAAAATTAGTAAAAAATTATATTTTCATTAAAAATTTTGTAGAAAAATCAAGCATAGACTATATGATGTCATCTATATTTTCATTGAAGGGATTTGTGAAATACTTTAAAAAGTCAACATATTAGGGGGAGCACACCAAACACTATGTTATATTATTTTGATAAAAATAGAACCAATTTGTGTTCTCCTCCTATTCAACCCTCTTAATCTCCATCATTTAAAAAAAACTATTAGTTTAGAAACTAATTCTAGGTAAGTTGCTAATCTTGTTCTTGTCACATCTTCAAATTTTGAGCTAGAGTATCTTGAATTTCTATTCCAAGATTTATTTTTATTGATTTCAAGAAAAAAAGTGGTCACTTTTAACACCCTTTTGGCCCCAATTTCCATGCACATACCCATTAGGTTATTGATTAAATCTATGATAGAAATTATGATAGATTTAATGATTGAAATTATGTTTGAATTTATCAAAGGAAGCTAGGGTTTAGTGAATTGAAGCCCAGAGAAAGCTAGTGAATCTAATTTAGGGTAAATTGGAATCCTTGTACAAGTGGAATTGAATGAATTGAGAGCATTTTGATTCTATTTTTTGTGAATTCAATCTAAAAATTTGTGTTTGAAACTAAAACCATATGATTCATATAACATGGAAACCTTGAATGCCTTGATGATCTTGCGAGTCTAGGTTTGATCGTTTGACATGTACTTAGTGTTGGTGTGTGAGCATGAATTAGAACTTACTCCCTATCCTACCCTTGCACCTAATTACAATAGTGGTCTTGTATCTTGGAAACCTAGGAGGTCATTTTCTCCCAAAATTGTGTATAGCTAGAGAATACGATTTCTCTTCTTGCTATAGTCATGAAAAATCACACTAGATCTTATTTCTTTAGATGATAGAAGGTATGCAGGCATACTTATGTATTTAGCTCTCCCTCCACCACTATGACCTAGGAGGTTTTCCATACCAAACCCCTATGGCCTAGTAGGAATACATTTTGATTCTACTTGTTGAGGTAGTGAGCCCTATGATTGATCTATAGTTTGTCAGTGTCCTTGTGCAAGTGAGCTTCACAATACTTGATAAGGAAATGGATTTTATTTTTTCTATGGATATCCTTAGGACTCTTGTTCTATATTCTTACATTTGTCTTGTGTTCTATCATGTTGTCTTCTGATCTTGTATTTTATTTTTAGATGTTCTTGTGATTGTATGACTTGTATCATTCTTGATTATTGTATTCTTTGTTAATGTGTCTCTTTTCTTTGGTTGATGTGTATTCTTATTTTTTTCTCTTCTTGTAATGTTGTTTTAATGTTAATGGAATAACATTTATGAGGAAAGAGATAAAGTGATCAAGAATATGTGTAATATGGGATGCATGTTCTTCTACCTTGAGCTAGTATGGAAGGTTAAGACATATGGCATTGGAGGATAAGTTCTCTCATAGTATGGGATGCAAGTAGTATTCATTTGGAAGTGTTGCGTAGTCTTGAGTGTATACACCTAGTAGTTTTACCCACTTAAATAAACCATGAATATTTTTGTATGTATTTTGCGTGAGTTTTGTTGATATTAGATATGTGTTGTGAGGTTGTTGTAATTGTTTATGATGTATTACAATTTGTGGAATAATGTTTTAATATGTCAATTTGGATTAGAATGATTGATGTGTATGACTATGTTTGTCATGGAAAAAAATTATTTATGAAAGAATCTAAGAAAGATAATCATGTCATATTGTTACCCATTCCTTCATGATCAATGGGTTATCCATTTATCTAGTTCTATCGAAGCTACATTTGGTTGGGAAGGAAAGGGGCTCCTTTGATGTGTGGCTTCAAAACACCTTTCCCATTTGTAGTTGGAGTGTTGGATGATATTAGAGTTGCTTGACATTGCTACATGCGATGGTTGTACATTTATACTTGGATTATTTCTTATTAAGTGGTGGACCACTATTACATCGGTGGAGTTTTGAAGCATGTTATCTATTTTGATGTATATTTGTAGAGTGGGTGTATTATTCGATTTAGTTGTATTATTGTTGTTGGCATTGCTTTGTACATCTTGTAAGTATCTCCAGCATAATCATTGATATTTGATTTGTAATGGAAGTGTTATTGGTTTATATATTGAGTTGTTGATTATGTGGTAGGGGTTCTTATATGTGTTACTTAATCTTTTTAACTATGAGAATGTTGGGGCTCACTTTTGGGGTTGTTACATACTTTTATCTTTTCATGCTTTGTAAATGAAAGTATTCTACAAAACTTGTTAAATATTTTTTTGCTAGAACTCCTTAAAGTGCTTAGAGTATCTAAATATATTGTTTTAGATTTGTCATAGATTTCAAACATAAATTGATTAATATAATTATATTTGTTAATATAGATTGGCCTATTGGCTAATTTATATGTATAACCACACTCATGACTCTTTCATAGCTTGTTGAACTTTAAATGGCCATAATATCTTCATATAATGTCTTCTCAATGCACACAACTATTCACTAAAAAATGTATAACCCACTATTTGTAGGATTAAATGAAGATACGACTCGATTAAGTAACACTTCTTATTGCCAACAATTTTTTTATCTTTTGATTCCTTATAGATTTAAAACAAATCACGATTTGCAAGAAACCTCAACCCTGTAGCTTAGCTACAACTTGTGAGTTGTAGTAGCATTAAATGATTTATATACAATTTTTAAACTCTAATCTAATAGAATGTTCAATGTAAAGATAGATTTACATAGTATTTATGATTTAGATGAATGATATCAAACCCCAATTTCATTTGAGTGGGAATTGTTTTCAGCTATTGTATTCTTTATTTCTTGCTTTAATAAAGTATGTTCCTCAAACTTTTTTCCCATTGTACTTCATAAAATACAGTCATGGGAATGTTTGTTCCTACATGTTACCTGGGCTTAAATACTGGTTACCTCTTTAGAACCAGTATTAGAAGAGTATTTTATTACAATATAGACCCCTATCTATGCTCTGCCAAGTTAATATTGTTTTGAAGTCAAACTCTAGATATTATGTACCAATGATGAAACTAAACAAGATGGCCCTGTTTTGTAATCAAATAGAAAGAGATTTCCATATGTTTTGAGGGTCAATTCTCACCTAGTGGGTATTGTGTAGGGAGCTGAGCACAACCATCTTAACCCCCTCTCCCTCTATGCAGAATGTCCTATAATCTGCCATATTCATTTCATGTTATCATACTACTAAATGTATTTCTCTGTTTGGTTTGCAAGGAACAATTGCAAGACTTACATTCCCGATTTTTATTGTTTCCTGCAGGGAATGAACCTGCATTGTAATCCGTTTTTCATCTGGTTTTGTTTGATTGATTGCATCAGAGGATTGTCCTGCATTATGCTGCAAATTATGGGCACAGTCACTGCTTAGAAGCCATTCTTTAGTTGTACACTTAACCCTTGTTATAGATTCCTAATGAGCGTGTTTTATTCTTTCCTTTGTTTACCTTGAAAGTGATAAAATGTTGCTAGTGAGTAGTCTTGAATTCCTTACCCATGAAGTATTCTGCTATTTTTGCACAAATACAGATCTAGTATTTTATTATTCTAGTATTTTATTATCTTAGAGGGTAACCGGTGGTAGACCTATGGATTCATAACTTGCACAGCTAGTTGATCTTCAAGAGGCTAACAATCCCTAGTAATGCCAACGCATAAATTGACTTAAATGACCTTTGTTGACAATACTAGAGCTCTCTTCTTTGGGCTAATCTACGTGATGTTCAATGGAAGGGAAGATCTGTCAATAACACATAATAAACTAAAATATAATTGTTTTGAAGTAACGCAAAACAGAGTAGTTTTAGCCTTGAGTTTGCAACCAACAATGTGGATTCATCGTCTTAGATTCATCGAGAATAAAGATTGTCCCATAAAATGCTAGATCTTCATTTGTATCTTTACCACACCTCTACGATATTAAAATTTGAAAATATGGCACAGATAGGAACTCTACGGTATTTTATTTATCAATACATGAAATATAGCTATGCCCAGAATGGCTTATTTCAGGAAAGTAAGGCGATTTTGTAATTTACATGCCCAAACACTGAATGCCATTTTTGTTTGAAACTCTGACATACTGAAATCTTCCTGACAGACTAGCACTGCATTGCCTGAGTATTCAGGCAGGGACTACAGCTGCTCTGCAGCATTTATTTACATTAGTTAATGAGCAGAAATTATAATTATTTACACTTTTCAATAAAAATAATAAATGAAATTAACCGACGTACCCTGTTAAAAGACGCCTCACGTAATCAGCCGGTGAGTTGTAACTCACCGGCTGTACGGATGGTCGACGAGGAGCCTCCATCGACAAAACTTAGTACAGCATTCGACTCAGATTGTCAACCGCTGTCTGTTTTCGACCATCCGTACTAAGTTTTCGACTGTTTGAGAAGGGTCGTACGAACGTCGACCAGCCGGTCGCTTACAACGCACCGGCTGGTTAAGACATCTCCACTGTGCGTAGAGGGAAATCTCACCTGGTTTCGCTGCATTGAAAACCATGCTATATTAACTCATTCAAAAAAGATTGCATACAAACAGTTTTCTTAGACATGGATTTATAAAGCCCGGAATCAAAATAACAGATATTTAAACGAAAAAAACAGTAGTAGAGGAATCCATAAGCACCTGAGTTTTTCCCCAACTTTGAGGTATGGTCCTAGGGATGGTTTCCATGAGAAATTGTCATCCTTTATCTTGATCTTCCTTCCCCTTCCTTCCAGGATTTTGCATTGTTGAGGCATGAATCCAGGGTTTTCTCCACTGTCTCATGCGTTGTGAGCTTTTTTTATTTGAAAAGAAAAAAGTAGTACTCTCGCAGGCCTATGCAATCCAAGAAATGTTCAGAAGAATGTGTTTTGCCTCCTAATTTACTCCATATGATCCAGACAAATTTGCAATCGAGCAGAGAGTGTTTGGAAACAGCCATATCTTTAAATTCATTCATGTCAACTTAGTAAATCTATACTTCCCACAGCGGCCCTCACGACAGCAAGAGATCTACCATCTCATACATGATATCTTCTCTGGGCTGTGGTGTGGTATCTGTTGGATATATAACAAGTCCAGCAATAAAATTAAGACAATAGGAATGATGCATAGTTAAAAATAACTAAAAGCAATTTAATTAACGATATGGTTCCAAACACTCTCAGCATGATTGCAAACTTGTCCGGATTATTTGGAGAAAAATGAGGAACGAAAACTCATTCTTCTGAATATTTCTTTCATTGCGGGTAGGTTACCATCTTTCTTTTCTTCAACAAAGAATGCTCTCACCGCGGGATACTGTCTTCGCTCTCTGCTGGTAATTCTTCAACGAAAAAAATAGAGGTGCTTAGCCTTGAGTCGAAGATCCATCGAGATGAACGGTTACCGAATCTAAAATAACATCTAACACGGCCATGATAAGAACGTCTTTTATTGGCGTTAAATGGCCGCCCTTTCGGCGTTGAAGTGTCGCCCTTATACATCTAAATTCTGTCGGTCTAAGACACTAACCGTATAAAACAGTGAACACATGTCCCCACTTATTTTTACTACGACCGTTCCGTTTGTTGGATTGTGACAACAACAAAATTAGGAAGAAAACAGATTTTATAAACAAATCTTATCTTTGGAAATCTTTTGGAAAATCTTATCTTTGTAATTTTTTTGAAAAAGATAAAGATTTAAAACAAAAGATAAAATAATAAAATAAAGGAATACAACAAAGCTCGATTTTCTATGTTTAACACCGGATGACGATATTATATATCTTGGTCTCTTGAAGGTTAAATTATGAATGTAATGAATTGTAACTGGTATATTTATATTTTAAAAAATATATCTAAAATGTATATCTTTTTTCCATAGTTTTTTTGATTTTCTCTTGCAATTTCTTTTTTGGTTTTTATTTTTTAATTTTTCCAATTTCTTTTTTTGTTCCATAGTTTTCGTGATTTTCTCCAACTTTTTCTCCTTCCAACAGTTTCCAATTTCTTTTTTGGTTTTTATTTTTTATTTTTTCCAATTTCCTTTTTAGTTTTTATTTTTTATTTTTTTTAATTTATTTTTTGGTTCCAGAGTTTCTGTGATTTAGTTTTTTCTCCTTCAATGGTTTTTTAATTTTTATTTTTTATTTCCTTTTTGGTATTTTAAATTTTTTTTTTTGTTATAAATTTAGGTAGAAAAAATGAGTGCTCTCATCCCCATCTTGTTGTAATTGTATAACACCTCTCAGCATAATTAAAGAGCAGCAGCTGTGTGAAGGTTGTAATCAGTTTATTTGAGCAATAAGAATACCGATACTTTGCCCCATGGATGTTTTTTTGGCATATTGTCAATGTTTTACCACGTAAATTTCTGTGTCTTGTTTATTCTTTTGTTTTCCATTTTATTCTTCTGTATTTTCTTTGCATCTAACTTGTGCTACAATTATTAGAGTTTGTGGGTTTTACATTTCTGTTAACACAAGTGGTATCAGAGCAATTATTTTGCAACATATGTGTTAGGATTTGGTGTTTGTTTTATAGCATCAAATGGCAAAGGTTTCGAATGCAAGGTTTGAGGTGGAGAAATTCAATGGGAAGAATAATTTTGACCTTTTGAAGCTCGAGATGCATGATTTGCTAGTACAACAAGGATTACACAAAGTGTTGGTTGGAAAGTCAAAGAAATTTGCAAATATGACTGATAAAGATTGGGAGGATCTTGATAGAAGAGCACTTAACAGAATTCGGTTGTGTTTAGCAGATGAAGTTCATTTTAATATTGTTGAAGAGGAAACGACAACAGGCTTATGGAGTAAAATGGAGTCTTTATATGACAAAGTCCTTGACAAATCAAATCTACTTGAAGAGGTAGTTGTATAGTTGGCGAATGAAGGAAGGTATAAAAAGTGTTGATCATTTAAATATTTTCAATACTCCTATATGTCAATTAGCTAGTATGGGTGTAAAAGTCGAAGATGAAGACAAGGCAGTTACACTATTGTGTTTATTGCCCAAGTCCTGGAATCACTTAGTCACTTCTAATAGTTTTAGCACAACTGACACCCTTGAATTTGATTCTGTTGTGGGAGCTTTGTTGTCTGAAGAGGTGTGGAAGAAATCTAACATACAAACCTCCACATCAGAAGCAATGGTGGTTAGAGGTCGATCCACAGAAAAAGGGGTTTAGATTTGAGAGGTGCATCCAGATCTAATTCAAAAGGCAAAAAGGGTAAGGGAAAATGTTGGTATTGCAATAAATTAGGGCATCTCAAGAAAGATTGTTGGAAGAGGAAAGAATACAATGGTGACTCCAAAAAGGAAGCAAATCTAGTTGAGACAAGTTCAGGTATAGTTGATGAAGTTTTATCTGTTTGTAATTCTTTATAGTATCATGAGGAATGGTTAGTAGATTCTGGTGCTTCTAATCACATGTGTCCACATAAGAATTAGTTTTCTTCTTACCAAGCTATTGATGGTGGTGTTGTTCTTATGTGAAATAATGTTTCCTGTAAGACTGTTGGGATTAGGAGCATTAAGATTAAAATGTTCGATGGTGTTGTGAGAACATTAATAGAGGTAAGACGTGCAAAAATTCAAAAAGAATTTAATTTCCTTGGGAGTTTTGGATTCTAGAGGTTATAAATTTACAAGTCAAGGTGGATCAATGAAAGTGTCCAAGGGAATTTTGGTGGTCATGAAGGCTACAAATATTAGAAACCTTTACGAGATACAAGTGAGTACGGTAATAAATGAAGTGACAGTGGTATCTGAGTAAGAAAATGAATCTACTTGTTTATGGCATCAGCAGCTGGGTCATATGAGCAAGAAGGGTTGAAGGTACTATTAAACTGTAAGTTACTCTCAAATTTAAAATATCTAAATTTGAATTTCTGCAAGCATTGTGTTTATGGAAAGCAGTCTAGACAGAAGTTTTAAAAAGGTAGCCATACAAGTAAGGGTGTTCTAGATTATATTCTTTCTGATGTTTGGGGACCATCCCCTATAGTTTATTTTGAAAGATCATCATATTTTGTGACATTTATAGATGATTACTCTAAGAAGGTGTGGGTCTATATTCTTAAAAGAAAAGTTAATGTGTTTAGTGTATTTAAGCAGTTTAGAGTATTGGTTGAAAAGAAAATTGACAGATCAATCAAGTGTTTAAGAATAGATAATGGAGGTGAGTTCACATCTTTGGAATTTGAAAATTATTGTAAGGAAGCTAGGATCGAAAGGCATAAAACCACTATTCACACTCCTCAACAAAATGGTGTTGTCGAATGCATGAATAGGACTCTTCTAGAGAGAGTAAGGAGCACAATCAGTAATTCCAAGTTGCAACAAGAGTTGTCGGCAAAAGTAGTCTCTACAACTTGTTATTTGGTAAATCGGTCACCATCGGTTGCAAAAGATTGTAATATTCCTAAAGAGGTATGGACAGGTCATTCTTGTGATTATTCAAATCTAAATTTTTTTTGTTGTGATGCATATACTCTTATTTCAAAAGATCAGTGTTGTAAATTAGATCCCAACTCCAAGAAATATATCTTTGTTTGGTTAGGGTGATGGAATTAAGGGATATAGGTTGTGGGATCCTACTACCCACAAAGTCATTATTAGCAAAGAGGTAATTTTTTATGAATCTTCTCTCATAAAATTAGATATTGTAGAAGTTGATTTGAAACAGGAACAAGTACCTTAACATCAGCAAGTTCAATTGGAAACTCATCCATCTATAGAAAATAGGGAGAAAGAAGAAGCTTACGAAGAAGAAGATGAGGATGCAGAAAATCTACAGGAAAATGTGGAAATTCCACAATTAGATCTAAGGAGATCTACACGAGTCAAAAATCCACCTAAAAGATATGATGATTATGTTTCATTTACTGCTTGATTCTAATGATGGGGAACCTAGTTGTTATCAGGAAGTAGTGGATGGTGCTAAAAATGCTAAATGGAAAATAGCAATGAAAGAAGAAATGGATGCCTTTGAGAAGAATAAAACATGGGACCTAGTAGAACTTCCAAAGGGTAGGAAAGTTGTTGGTTGCAAATGCGTCTTCAAATTGAAGAAGGATGTTGATGATAAAGTTGAAATGTATAAAGCAAGACTGGTAGCAAAAGGGTATTCTCAAAAGGAATGTATTGATTTTCATGAAATTTATTCACTAGTTGTTAAGCTAGTTTCTATTCGGGTTGTTTTAGTACTTGTTGCTTTACTTGGTCTTGAGTTGGAGCAATTAGATGTTAAAACAACCTATTTACATGGAGATAAATATGGAACAACTAGAAGGGTTTGTTCAAAATTGCAATAGGAAATTTGTTCGCAAACTCAAAAAGTCATTGTATGGCCTGAAGCAGTCTCCTAGGCAATGGTACAAGAAGTTTGATTCCTTCATGTTGAGCTAAAATTTTACAAGGACTAAGTATGACCATTGTGTTTACTTTAAAAGTTTGGAAAATGGTTTATTCATTATCTTGGTATTATATGTTGATGATATGCTTGTAGCAAGCAAAAGCATAGTTGATATCAACATGTTAAAGGCTCAGATGGCTAGGACTTTTGATATGAAGGATCTAGGAGCAACAAAACAAATTTTGGGCATGGAGATACACAGAGACAAGGAACATCGTAAGCTTTGGTTATTGTAGAAGAAGTATGTGGAGAAGATCCTCATGAGATTCAGTATGAAGAATGTGAAACTAGTAAATATCCCTTTAGCTTCTCATTTTAAATTTTCTTCAATTTTATGTCCTAGTAATAAAGAAGAAAAAGATTGTATGTCAATTGTACCGTATGCTAGTGTAGTAGGAAGTTTAATGTATGCGATGGTATGTACAAGACCAGATATTTCACATGCAGTTGGTGTTTTCAGTAGATACATGGTAAATCTAGATAAAGAGCATTGGGTAGCATTGAAATTGGTGCTTCAATATCTTAGAGGCACAAGTGTTTATTCTATCACCTTTGGTGGTTGTAGTGGTTTAGTTTGTGGTTATGTTGATTCAAATTTTGCAGGTGATTTAGACCAAAGGAGATCTACATCAAGTTATGTCTCTACTCTTGCAGGAGGGCCTATTTGTTGGATGTCAAAGCTTCAAGAAACAATTATTTTATCCACTACTGAGGCAGAGTATATGGCTGTCTCACACGCTTGCAAAGAGGCAATTTGGTTGAAGGGTTTTTTGGGTGAGTTTGGAAAAGTGTAGGATACAGTGATTGTATTTTGTGATAGTCAAAGTGCTATACATCTAACTAAAAATCTAGCTTATCATAGTAGGACTAAGCATATTGTGGTTAAATACCATTTTGTAAGACAGGTTATTGATGAAGGTGGAGTAGCTCTTAAGAAAGTTCATACACTAGAAAATTGTGCAAACATGTTTTCAAAACTAGTACAATTAGAGAAGTTGAAGTGATGTTTGACTTCTATTGGACTGAAAAAAAGGTGATAAATGGGCATGCGAAAGTATTAGGTAAATTGTTGTCAAGGTGGAGATTGTTGGAGTGTGACAACAAAAATATTAGAAAGAAAGTAGATTTTATATTTTTGGAAAGATAAGGGAATAAAAAAAAATCTTATCTTTGGAAATCTTTTGAAAAAACTTATCTTTGAAATCTTTTGGAAAAGATAAAGATTTAAAATAAAAGATAAAATGGTAAAACAAAGCAATAAAACAAATCTTGTTTTTCTATGTTTAACACCGGATAAAGATATTATATATTTTGCTACCTTGAAGGTTAAATTATGATTCTAATGAATTGTAAATAAAGAGCAGTAGTTGTGTGAAGGTTGTAATTAGTTTCTTTAAGAAATAAGAATAACGATACTTTGCCCCCTGGATGTTAACTTGGCACATTGTCAAGGTTTTACCACGTAAATTTTTGTGTCTTATTTATTCTTCTATTTTCCATTTTATTCTTCTATATTTTTTGGAGTCTAGGACAACACTGAGAGAGGGGGGGTGAATTAATGTTGTCAAAATTTTTAACCTTTTTCAACTCTTGAATTGCAAGACAAAGAGGATAATCAAGACATCAACAATCTATCAAATTCATATGCACATGTATAATGATGAATAGAGTGAACAGAAACTTATATGTAAAACATCTAAAACAAACACATAGAGACAAATTATGACACAGGAATTTCAGGAGTGGGAAACCCTCTTGGGGTAGAAAAACCACTCAAAATTGCCTGACTGGCTTATTCAAAACCTCACTGGTTACAACAAGGTCTCACTGACCATTCAAGCCTCATTGGGTACAAAGAGGTCTCACTGACCAACAAAGCCTCACTATCAAATACAATCACCATCATCAAAACAATACAAGTAATACAGAGGGTTTCTCTATTTTAATACAAGCCCCTGAATTTGCATATCTTTGTTCAATCACACTCAAACTGATATGCAAATCAATCTCATGATCTCTGTACAATCAAATCACCTGTGTCTTCATACTCGGCATAGTTCAATCTGTAAATTCATTACATAATATCTTCAACCTGTGTTTTTTTCATCACATACAAAACATAATGTTTTATCTATATTTTCTCTTCAACATAATTTTCACAAAAATGTCTTCAACACTACATGATTGTCCACATCGTGATAACAACACAACACACTCAAATTCCATCTTCAATACATCTACAAAAAAAACACTATATAAAGATTGAATGTCTTTTCATATTCCTCTAATCCCATTATTTCACAGAGCACCTACAATAAAATTATAAACAAAAAATCTCTTGGAATTCCTCTCCTCTGCATATTCATCTTCTTCAATTGTCTTTCCATCTCCTTTCAATCAATATTTTTCAATCTACAAAATCATCTGCAAAAATAAATCATGTCAAAATAAGAATAATAAAATTCATATATTTCTTCTCCCATTCATCTTCATTTTCCCTTCTCATATAAAATCCTCTGCAAACTCCAATCTACAACAAGACGAAATGACTTGTTAAAAAAATACCTCCACACAGAAAAAACTTTTAAGCTTCACTCAAGAAGAATTTTTATTCAACACGTGCCATTATAAAAAACAAAAATACTTCCTTCTTTATCTCTTCACTGCACGAGATAAGATAATTAAAATAGAAGGAATCTCTTTAAAAAAAATCTCACGAAAAGATCTTCTAAAAAAGCATCTTTAAAAAATCCTAAAAACTGCCTTCATAAATTGCCTTTTGAAAGAAGCTAAAAATAGCTTTAAAACCTCCTTGTTTTATGCAGTCAAAGGCCAATGACTTTTATTCTTCAATAGCCACAAGACACGCATAAAATTCTCTTTAACAATTTCTTTCAACTCCCACAAAAATCTGCTTTCTAAACTTATAAAAATTTGAGCGTTTAAAAACACTAAAAAATCTCCCCTTTTTGGAAGGCTAAAAATAGCCTATAAAAACTCATCTTTAGTCATATCAAAAAAACAATTGATTGCACATTAATGTTTATGCACTAAGAGGAGAATTCATAGTTTAAATGTGGGCCATTAGAATCTCCTTAAAAAACTGCTTTTAAAAAGACTAAAAATAGTCTTGTAAAATCTTATCTTCAAATGCAATCTTTGATTTTCCTTTTTGGTGCTCATGCTTATAAAACCCCTTCTACAGGTTACTTTAAGTGACACGACCTCTAAGTGTAGGTCACTTTAAAATTAAAACAAAAAGTAAAGGATTTTAGACTTTGAGATTTTAGACCTTTATTAAACCTTGAGCCTTTAACATGATGATCTTATTATACCAAACTAACCATGATCTGCATCCTATCAGTCCTCACCATGAATTGTTGAATATAAACATGAACTAATGAAACTATAACAAGTCTTATCATCAACTCAACAAACCTCAAACCTTCTTGTGTCCAACCTTGTATCATCACTTAAATCCTGCATTTCTTAGACCATCTACCATAAGTATGAAATGAATAGCCTCTTTGAACACAAGCTTCACACTATTGTCAACTTTATGAAAGAAGATGAAAAACACTTCATTCCAATATGAAGTATCAACATAATAAAAAACTTCCTTATTTGTAATGGCAACTCTTCATGTCATTATATATGAAGATTAATGTATCCTTTGTCAACATTGTGAACCCAAGACAACCATGAAAGCATTATTCTCTTGATTTGAGTTGAAGACAATATAATGAAACAACATTGTGAAATAAATTATGCCACCATGAAGAATGATGATAGAGATCCATGACAAACCACATGACAACCAAAATGAAACCTCAACAAGATGACTAAAAACATAATCCTCTGACATGAAGTATGAAGCATATGAACTTTGACATGAATGGACATGAAAAACATAAAGCATAAACCTTCTCATCATCTCCTGATGATATGTATCAACTCAACTCCTTTTTGACATCAATGACAAGCTACTTCCATCAATCTCCCCCTTTGACATTGATGGAAAAACTACATGATGCATTTTCTCTCTCTCCCCCTTTTTGACATCTGATGACAAAGGCTAAAAACTATTTTCTCCCCTTGTGATGAAGTGCATTAACAAATCACTGCCCATAGACTATACCATACTCTCAGGACAATACCACTTCTTGTCACAACACTAGTATAAAGATTTCGATGAATAACAGACATATCTCTGTTATCAAATACAAACTCCTGATGACATCACTTGTAGTTGCAAAACAAACTTTTCATAACAGACAATTCTTCTACAGTCCCCAACACTTTCTAACCCAAATGACAAATCTCCAAGAACTCTCAAATCATATGATTATGAAGGCATAAACTTGACTCCTTTGATATGACCCATATGAATTTGAACTTCATGCAAAGATATCATAATCACATCAACACTCATAAACACCAACATGAAAACTACTCATCACACAATTACCAATTTAAGATAACCACTCAAGTGATAACGTTGCCAAGACTTGCAACAATCTACAACCAATTTACTTCTGCACACGCATCTTGACATGATAAAGAATGAAGACCATCCTCTTGTTCCTACACATGACACTTTTTACAATACAATGTAAAATCTGATATATAGAAAACCATAATGAATACCTTTGCAAATCTAAATGCAGAGACATGTACTATGAATTAACTTATTCCATTTTCAACCTCCTCATCCAACATAAGCAAACATCTAATGAGAGTTCCTTGAGAACACCTTAAATCATCAAACTCTCTATGCAATAAACCCTTGAATATCTTTTCAACATCTTGTATGCATAATAAAAACATGAATCACTCATCACCTACATTACTGACATACACTAAAGAGAAACATAGTTATCAACACCATTATGAACTTCATTTCAAACATTATTAGGTAAGAATCCAATATCATGATAATCAAAAACAAAATCACCATATTGACAAACATCAAAAGATCTCCTTCTAAAACTTATTAGGGATAATTGATAGAACATGAACAACTCCCACTAACTTCATGCTATATGTTATGCAACTGATGAAGTGACTTGTGCAAGATGCACAAGTTTAGGCTTTATCTTCTCTTTGCTTTGTTTCATTCTCCAAACTTTTATAGGTTCTTTCTTCATCCAAACATTTTCAGCCTCTTTCCATTTCCAACCTATCAAATCAGGTGATGCTTTTCTTCAACTATGTGCTTTGTGACCAAAAGAGTTGCATAGCTAATAAATTATGTTGTAATCATAATGAAATGACTGATAATACCTTTTTGACATCTCTTGAACATTTATGTTATGCTTCCATGCAGGATCATACCTTCTAATCATTTTACAGTTTCTTTCTGTGTGACCAACAATATTGCACTTGTAACATACAAGGTTAGTATTCCTTTTGCAATCAACTTCTTTGTGCCCAAAGTGATTATAGATATAACAATAGCCATTAAATGAATAATTATACATGTACATAAATGCTTGTCTAACTGAAGTAGTTCTTCTGTAATTTCTTCTTTGATTGTGCATTTTGACAAACTCATCTTTAGTTTTCTCCTCGGCTTCACTTTTCTTTTTACCTTCAGGGGCAACAACATGATGATTTAAAACAATTTTTCTTCTGGGAGTCTCTCTGGCTTTGGAACACTCTCCTTCTTCATATGCTAAACTAGTTGTGTTATGATGATGCTTCTATTTACCCAGCATCTCATTTAACTTGTATGTACTTTCTTCAAATTCCTAATACTTCCTGGACAAAACCTTGAGACCATCATAATCTTTTCTGAGATTGAAAATTTCACCCTCTAATTTTAGATTTTCAATCCTTTTACCGTCAAGGTCAGATTTTTATTTATCAGCTATCCTCTTAGCTTCCTCAATTTTAGTCTTTAGTCTAATAATCACTTTTTTCTGAATCATGTGTCCTTAAACTCACAATATGACTTCTTGCTTCTTCAAGATCTAAAGATACTTTTTCAAGGTCTAAAATTATTTTGTCTTTGAATTCTTTTTCTTGTTGTAGCTACAACTCTAATTTCTAGTTTTCCTTTTTGTATTTCTTGAGTTCAGTTAAAGCACACCTGAGCTCCCCTTCTATATCAACTTCAAACTCTTGTTCATCATCACTTATAGTGTAATCTTCTTCTTCTAAATTTGATTGATCCTCATCTTTTTCATGTAATTATCTTCTTTCAATGTCACTTTGTTTAGACACCAAGTTATCCTCTTCTTCACCATCATATTAATAGATTCTTAACAAATCTTAACAATTCTTTCCACACATCATAAGCTGTTTCACATTGCAGAACTTTACAAGCAACTTCATTAGATAATTCTAATAGAATAGATTTCTTTGCTATATGATTGCATTTAAAAGCCTCTATGTTATTTCCAAAAGTAAAATATCCATTCTCAATAAACATCCATACACCATACCCTAAACAAGATAAATAGACTTGCATTCTCATACACCAAAATGAGAAATCAGAACCATCAAAGAAAGGAGCACCTGAAACCTTTTCCTCTAATTCAATACAAGATTCAACTTGTGAGTCATTTCTCTCAATAGAGTCTACATCAATATTTGAATTTGATAAAGATGGAGTCTTTTGACCAGTCTGAGACTTCACATTTTTCTTTTCTTTATTTCTTTTGCACTTACCCATGGTACTCCACACACAGGACCTACCCAAGCTAATTAGGCTTCTATAGGGAACCTAGTCTCTAATACCACTTGTTGGAGTCCAGGACAACACTGAGAGGGGGGCTGAATCAGTGTTGTCAAACTTTTTAACTGTTTACAACTTTTGACTTACAAGACAAAGAGGATAATGAAGACATCAACAATCTATTAAATTCATATGCACATGTATAATGATGAATACCATGAACATAAACTTATATGTAAAACATCTAAAACACACACATAGAGACAAATTCTGACATGGATATTTCGGGAGTTGAAAACCCTCTTGGAGTAGAAAAACCACTCAAAATTGCCTCACTAGCTTATTGAAAACCTCACTGGTTATAACAAGGTCTCACTGACCATTCAAGCCTCACTGGCTACAAAGAAGTCTCACTGACCAAAAAAGCCTGACTGGCACATAGAGCCTCACTAGCAAATGCAATCACCATCATCAAAACAATAAAAGTAATACAGAGGGTTTCTCTATTTCAATACAAGTCCCTGAATTTGCATATTTTTTTTCAATCACACTCAATCTAATCTGCAAATGAATCTCATGATCTCTGCACAATCAAGTCACATGTGTCTTCATACTTGGCATGGTTCAATGTATAAGTTCATTGCATAATATCTTCAACCTGTGTTTTTTTCATCACATACAAAACATAATGTTTTATCTATATTTTCTCTTCAACATAATTTTCACAAAAATGTCTTCAACATTGCATGATTGTCCACATCACAATAACAACGCCACACACTCAAAATCCATCTTCAATACATCTGCAAAAAAACTATTATATAAAGATTGAATGTCTTTTCATATTCCTGTAATCCCATTCTTTCACAGAGCACTTGCAATAAAATTATAAACAAAAAATCTCTTGGAATTCCTCTCCTCTGCATATTCATCTTCTTCAATTGTCTTTCCATCTCCCTTCAATCAATATTTTTCAATCTGCAAAAATACATCATGTCAAAATAAGAATAAAAAAATTCTTCTATTTCTCCTCCCATTCATCTTCATTTTCCCTTTCATATAAAATCCTCTGCAAACTCCAATCTGCAAGAAGACAAAATGACTTCTTAAAAAAAATACCTCCACACAAAAAAAGAAAACTTTTAAGCTTCACTCAAGAATTTTTATTCAACACCTCCCATTATAAAAAACAAAAATACTTCCTTCTTTATCTCTTCACTACAGGAGATAAGATAATTAAAATAGAAGGAATCTCTTTTAAAAAAATCTCACAAAAAGATCTTCTGAAAAAGCATCTTTAAAAAAACCCAAAAACTGCCTTCATAAATTGCGTTTTGAAAGAAGCTAAAAATAGATTTAAAACCTCCTTGTTTTATGCAGTCAAAGGCCAATGACTTTTATTCTTCAATAGCCATGAGAGACCCATAAAATTCTCTTTAACAATTTCTTTCAACTCCCACAAAAATCTATTTTTTAAACTTATAAAAATTTGAGCATTTAAAAACACTAAAAAATCTCCCCTTTTTGGAAGGCTAAAAATAGCCTATAAAAACTCATCTTTAGTGATATCAAAAAGACAATTGATAGCATGTTAATGTTTATGCACTATTCATAGTTTAAATGTGGGCCATAAGAATCTCCTTAAAAAACTCCTTTTAAAAAGACTAAAAATAGTCTTATAAAATCTTATCTTTAAATGCAATCTTTGATTTTTCTTTTTGGTGCTCATGCCTATAAAACCCCTTCTGCAGGGCACTTTAACTGACATGACTTGTGAGTGCATGTCACTTTAAAATTAAAACAAAATGTAAAGGATTTTAGACCTTTAATAAACCTTAAGCCTTTAAAATGATGATCTTATTATACCAAACTAACCATGGTCTGCATCCTATCAGTCCTCACCATGAACTGATGAATATAAACATGAACTAATGAAACTATAACAAGTTTTATCATCAACTCAACAAAACTCAAACCTTCTTGCATCCAACCTTGTATCATCACTTACATCCTGCATTTCTTAGACCATCTACCATAAGTATGAAATGAATAGCCTCTTTGAACACAAGCTTCAAACTATTGTCAACTTTATGAAAGAACATGAAAAACACTGCATTCCAAGATGAAGCATCAACATAATAAAAAACTTCCTAATTTGTAATGGCAACTCTTCATGTCATTATATATGAAGATCAATGTATCCTTTGTCATATTGTTACCCATTCCTTCATGATCAATGGGTTATCCATTTATCCAGTTCTATCGAAGCTACATTTGGTTGGGGAGGAAAAGGGCTCCTTTGATGTGTGGCTTCAAAACACCTTTCCCATTTGTAGTTGGAGTGTTGGATGATATTAGAGTTGCTTGACATTGCTACATGCGATGGTTGTACATTTATACTTGGATTATTTCTTATTGAGTGGTGGACCACTATTACATCAGTGGAGTTTTGAAGCATGTTATCTATTTTGATGTATATTTGTAGAGTGGGTGTATTATTCGATTTAGTTGTATTATTGTTGTTGGCATTGCTTTGTACATCTTGTAAGTATCTCCAACATAATCATTGATATTTGATTTGTAATAGAAGTGTTATTGGTTTATATATTGAGTTATTGATTATGTTGTAGGGGTTCTTATATGTGTTACTCAATCTTTTTAACTATGAGAATGTTGGGGCTCACTTTTGGGGTTGTTACATACTTTTATCTTTTCATGCTTTGTAAATGAAAGTATTCTACAAAACTTGTTAAATATTTTTTTGTTAAAACTCCTTTAAGTGCTTAGAGTATCTAAATATATTGTTTTAGATTTGTCATAGCTTTCAAACATAAATTGATTAATATAATTATAGTTGTTAATATAGATTGGCCTATTGGCTAATTTATATGTATAACCACACTCATCACTCCTTCGTAGCTTGTTGAACTTTAAATGGCCATAATATCTTCATATAATGTCTTCTCAGTGCACACAACTATTCACTAAAAAATGTATAACCCACTATTTGTAGGATTAAATGAAGATACGACTCAATTAAGTAACACTTCTTATTGCCAACAATTTTTTTATCTTTTGATTCCTTATAGATTTAAAACAAATCATGATTTGCAAGAAACCTCAACCCTGTAGCTTAGCTACAACTTGTGAGTTGTAGTAGCATTAAATGATTTATGTACAATTTTTAAACTCTAATCTAATAGAATGTTCAATGTAAAGATAGATTTACATAGTATTTATGATTTAGATGAATGATATGAAACCCCAATTTCATTTGAGTGGGAATTGTTTTCAGCTATTGTATTCTCTATTTCTTGCTTTAATAAAGTATGTTACTCAAACTTTTTTCCCATTGTACTTCATAAAATACAGTCATGGGAATGTTTGTTCCTACATGTTGCCTGGGCTTAAATACTGGTTACCTCTTTAGAACCAGTATTAGAAGAGTATTTTATTACAATATAGACCCCTGTCTATGCTCTGCCAAGTTAGTATTGTTTTGAAGTCAAACTCTAGATATTATGTACCAATGATGAAACTAAACAAGATGGCCCTGTTTTGAATCAAATAGACAAAGAGATTTCCAGATGTTTTGAGGGTCAATTCTCACCTAGTGGGTATTGTGTAGGGAGCTGAGCACAACCATCTTAACCCCCTCTCCCTGTATGCAGAACGTCCTATAATCTGCCATATTCATTTCATGTTATCATACTACTAAATGTATTTCTCTTTTTGGTTTGCAAGGAACAATTACAAGACTTACATTCCCGATTTTTATCGTTTCCTGCAGGGAATGAACCTGCATTGTAATCCGTTTTTCATCTGGTTTTGTTTGATTGATTGCATCAGAGGATTGTCCTGCATTATGCTGCAAATTATGGGCACAGTCACTGCTTAGAAGCCATTCTTTAGTTGTACACTTAACCCTTGTTATAGATTCCTAATGAGCGTGTTTTATTCTTTCCTTTGTTTACCTTGAAAGTGATAAAATGTTGCTATGAGTGGTCTTGAATTCCTTACCCATGAAGTATTCTGCTATTTTTGCACAAATACAGATCTAGTATTTTATTATTCTAGTATTTTATTATCTTAGAGGGTAACCGGTGGTAGACCTATGGATTCATAACTTGCACAACTAGTTGATCTTTAAGAGGCTAACAATCCCTAGTAATGCCAACACATAAATTGACTTAAATAACCTTTGTTGACAATACTAGAGCTCTCTTCTTTGGGCTAATCTACGTGATGTTCAATGGAAGGGAAGATCTGTCAATAACACATAATAAACTAAAATATAATTGTTTTGAAGTAACGCAAAACAGAGTAGTTTTAGCCTTGAGTTTGCAACCAACAATGTGGATTCATCGTCTTAGATTCATCGAGAATAAAGATTGTCCCATAAAATGCTAGATCTTTACCACACCTCTACGATATTAAAATTTGAAAATATGGCACAGATAGGAACTCTACGGTATTTTATTTATCAATACATGAAATATAGCTATGCCCAGAATGGCTTATTCCAGGAAAGCAAGGCGATTTTGTAATTTACATGCCCAACACTGAATGCCATTTTTGTTTGAAACTCTGACATACTGAAATCTTCCTGACAGACTAGCACTGCATTGCCTGAGTATTCAGGCAGGGACTACATCTGCTCTGCAGCATTTATTTACACTAGTTAATGAGCAGAAATTATAATTATTTACACTTTTCAATAAAAATAATAAATGAAATTAACACGACGTACCTTGTTAAAAGACGCCTCACGTAAACAGCCGGTGACTTGTAACTCACCGGCTGTACGGATGGTCGACGAGGAGCCTCCGTCGACAAAACTTAGTACAGCATTCGACTCAGATTGTCAACCTCTGCCTGTTTTCGACCATCCGTACTAAGTTTTCGACTGTTTGGGAAGGGTCGTACGAACGTCGACCAGCCGTCGCTTACAACGCACCGGCTGGTTAAGACATCTCCACTGTGCGTAGAGGGAAATCTCACCTGGTTTCGCTGCATTGAAAACCATGCTATATTAACTCATTCAAAGAAGATTGCATACAAACAGTTTTCTTAGACATGGATTTATAAAGCCCGGAATCAAAATAACAGATATTTAAACGAAAAAAACAGTAGTAGAGGAATCCATAAGCACCTGAGTTTTTCCCCAACTTTGAGGTATGCTCCTAGGGATGGTTTCCATGGGAAATTGTCATCCTTTATCTTGATCTTCCTTTCCCTTCCTCCTTCCATTTGGTGGGATTTTGCATTGTTGAGGCATGAATCCAGGGTTTTCTCCACTGTCTCACGCGTTGTGAGCTTTTTTTATTTGAAAAGAAAAAAGTAGTATTCTCGCAGCCCTATGCAATCCAAGAAATGTTCAGAAGAATGTGTTTTGCCTCCTAATTTACTCCATATGATCCAGACAAATTTGCAATCGAGCAGAGAGTGTTTGGAAACAGCCATATCTTTAAATTGATTCATGTCAACTTAGTAAATCTATACTTCCCACAGCGGCCCTCACGACAGCAAGAGATCTACCATCTCATACATGATATCTTCTCTTGGCTGTGGTGTGGTATCTGTTGGATATATAACAAGTTCAGAAATAAAATTAAGACAATAGGAATGATGCATAGTTAAAAATAACTAAAAGCAATTTAATTAACGATATGGTTCCAAACACTCTCAGCATGATTGCAAACTTGTCCGGATTATTTGGAGAAAAATGAGGAACGAAAACTCATTCTTATGAATATTTCTTTCATTGCGGGTAGGTTACCATCTTTCTTTTCTTCAACAAAGAATGCTCTAACCGCGGGATACTGTCTTCGCTCTCTCCTGGTAATTCTTCAACGAAAAAAATAGAGGTGCTTAGCCTTGAGTCGCAGATCCATCGAGATGAACGGCTACCGAATCCAAAATAACATCTAACACGGCCATGATAAGAACGTCTTTTATTGGCGTTAAATGGCCGCCCTTTCGGCGTTGAAGTGTCGCTCTTATACATCTAAATTCTTTCGGTCTAAGACACTAACCGTATAAAACAGTGAACACATGTCCCCACTTATTTTTACTACGACCGTTCCGTTTGTTGGATTGTGACAACATCAAAATTAGGAAGAAAACAGATTTTATAAACAAATCTTATCTTTGGAAATCTTTTGGAAAATCTTATCTTTGTAATTTTTTTGAAAAAGATAAAGATTTAAAACAAAAGATAAAACAATAAAATAAAGGAATACAACAAAGTTCAATTTTCTATGTTTAACACCGGATGACGATATTATATATCTTGGTCTCTTGAAGGTTAAATTATGAATGTAATGAATTGTAACTAGTATATTTATATTTAAAAAAATATATCTAAAATACGTTCAGGGATATCTTTCTTTCATAGTTTCTTTGATTTTCTCTTCCAATTTCTTTTTGGGTTCCATAGTTTTCGTGATTTTCTCCAAGTTTTTCTCCTTCCAACAGTTTCCAATTTCTTTTTTGGTTTTTATTTTTTATTTTTTCTAATTTCCTTTTTAGTTTTTATTTTTTATTTTTTTTTAATTTCTTTTTTGGTTCTAGAGTTTTTGTGATTTAGTTTTTTCTCCTTCAATGGTTTTTTAATTTTTAATTTTTATTTCCTTTTTGGTATTTTAATTTTTTTTTGTTATAAATTTAAGTAGAAAAATTGAGTGCTCTCATCCCCACCCCGTTGTGACTGTATAACACCTCTCGTCATAATTAAAGAGCAGCAGCTATGTGAAGGTTGTAATCAGTTTATCTGAGCAATAAGAATACCGATACTTTGCCCCGTGGATATTTTTTTGGCATATTGTCAATGTTTTACCACGTAAATTTTTGTGTCTTGTTTATTTTTTTGTTTTCCATTTTATTCTTCAGTATTTTCTTTGCATCTAACTTGTGCTACAATTATTAGAGTTTGTGGGTTTTACGTTTCTGTTAACACAAGTGGTATCAGAGCAATTATTTTGCAACATATGTGTTAGGATTTGGTGTTTGTTTTATAGCATCAAATGGCAAAGGTTTCGAATGCAAGGTTTGAGGTGGAGAAATTCAATGGGAAGAATAATTTTGACCTTTTGAAGCTCGAGATGCGTGATTTGTTAGTACAACAAGGATTACACAAAGTGTTGGTTGGAAAGTCAAAGAAATTTGCAAATATGACTGATAAAGATTGGGAGGATCTTGATATAAGAGCACTTAACACAATTCGGTTGTGTTTAGCAGATGAAGTTCATTTTAATATTGTTGAAAAGGAAACAACAGCAGGCTTATGGAGTAAAATGGAGTCTTTATATGACAAAGTCCTTGACAAATCAAATCTACTTGAAGAGGTAGCTGTATAGTTGGCGAATGAAGGAAGGTATAAAAAGTGTTGATCATTTAAATATTTTCAATACTCTTATATGTCAATTAGCTAGTATGGGTGTAAAAGTCGAAGATGAAGACAAGGCAGTTACACTATTGTGTTTATTGCCCGAGTCCTAGAATCACTTAGTCACTTCTATTAGTTTTAGCACAACTGACACCCTTGAATTTGATTTTGTTGTGGGAGCTTTGTTGTCTGAAGAGGTGTGGAGGAAATCTAACATAGAAACCTCCACATCAGAAGCAATGGTGGTTAGAGGTCGATCCATAGAAAAAGGGGTTCAGATTTGAGAAGTACATCCATATCTAAGTCAAAAGGCAAAAAGGGTAAGGGAAAATGTTGGTATTGCAATAAATTAGGGCATCTCAAGAAAGATTATTGGAAGAGGAAAGAATACAATGGTGACTCCAAAAAGGAAGCAAATCTAGTTGATACAAGTTCAGGTATAGTTGATGAAGTTTTATCTGTTTGTAATTCTTTATAGTATCACGAGGAATGGTTAGTAGATTCTGGTGCTTCTAATCACATGTGTCCACATAAGAATTAGTTTTCTTCTTACCAAGCTATTGATGGTGGTGTTGTTCTTATGCGAAATAATGTTTCCTGTAAGACTGTTGGGATTAGGAGCATTAAGATTAAAATGTTCGATGTTGTTGTGAGAACATTAATAGAGGTAAGACGTGCCAAAATTCGAAAAGAATTTAATTTCTTTGGGAGTTTTGGATTATAGAGGTTATAAATTTACAAGTCAAGGTGGATCAATGAAAGTGTCCAGGGGAATTTTGGTGGTCATGAAGGCTACAAATATTAGAAACCTTTACAAGATAGAAGCGAGTACGGTAATAAATGAAGTGACAGTGGTATCTGAGTAAGAAAATGAATCTACGTGTTTATGGCATCAGCAGCTGGGTCATATGAGCAAGAAAGGGTTGAAGGTACTGTTAAACTGTAAGTTACTCTCAAATTTAAAATATCTACATTTGAATTTCTGCAAGCATTACGTTTATGGAAAGCAGTCTAGACAGAAGTTTAAAAAAGGTAGCCATACAAGTAAAGGTGTTCTAGATTATATTCATTCTGATGTTTGGGGACCATCCCCTATAGTTTATTTTGAAGGATCATCATATTTTGTGACATTTATAGATGATTACTCTAGGAAGGTGTGGGTCTATATTCTTAAAAGAAAAGCTAATGTGTTTAGTGTATTTAAGCAGTTTAGAGTATTGGTTGAAAAGAAAATTGACAGATCAATCAAGTGTTTAAGAACAGATAATGGAGGTGAGTTCACATCTTTGGAATTTGAAAATTATTGTAAGGAAGCTAGGATCAAAAGGCATAAAACCACTGTTCACACTCCTCAACAAAATGTTGTTGTCGAATGCATGAATAGGACTCTTCTAGAGAGAGTAAGGAGCACGATCAGTAATTCCAAGTAGCAACAAGAGTTGTGGGCAAAAGTAGTCTCTACAGCTTGTTATTTGGTAAATCGGTCACCATTGATTGCAATAGATTGTAAGATTCCTAAAGAGGTATGGACAGGTCATTCTTGTGATTATTCAAATCTAAAATTTTTTGGTTGTGATGCATATACTCTTATTTCAAAAGATCAGCATTGTAAATTAGATCCCAAGTCCAAGAAATATATCTTTGTTTGGTTAGGGTGATGGAATTAAGGGATATAGGTTGTGGGATCCTACTACCCACAAAGTCATTATTAGCAGAGATGTAATGTTTGATGAATCTTCTCTCATAAAATTAGATATTGTAGAAGTTGATTTGAAATAGGAACAAGTATCTCAAAATGAACAAGTTCAATTGGAAACTCATCCATTTACAGAAAATAGGGAGAAAGAAGAAGCTTCCGAAGAAGAAGATGAGGATGTAGAAAATCTACAGGAAAATGTGGAAATTCCACAATTAGATCTAAGGAGATCTACATGGGTCAAAAATCCACCTAAAAGATATAATGATTATGTTTCATTTGTTGCTTGATTCTAATGATGGGGAACCTAGTTGTTATCAAGAAGTAGTGGATGGTGCTGAAAATGCTAAATGGAAAATAGCAATGAAAGAAGAAATGGATGCCTTTGAGAAGAATAAAACATGGGACCTAGTAGAACTTCCAAAGGGTAGGAAAGTTGTTGGTTACAAATGCATCTTCAAATTGAAGAAGGATGTTGATGATAAAGTTGAAATGTACAAAGCAAGACTGGTAGCAAAAGGGTATTCTCAAAAGGAATGTATTGATTTTCATGAAATTTATTCACCAGTTGTTAAGCTAGTTTCTATTCGGGTTGTTTTAGTACTTGTTGCTTTACTTGGTCTTGAGTTGGAGCAATTAGATGTTAAAACAACCTATTTACATGGAGATAAATATGGAACAACTAGAAGGGTTTGTTCAAAATTGCAATAGGAAATTTGTTTGCAAACTCAAAAAGTCATTGTATGGCCTAAAGCAGTCTCCTAGGCAATGGTACAAGAAATTTGATTCCTTCATGTTGAGCTTAAATTTTACAAGGACTGAGTATGACCATTGTGTTTACTTTAATAGTTTGGAAAATAGTTTATTCATTATCTTGGTATTATATATTGACGATATGCTTGTAGCAAGCAAAAGCATAGTTGATATCAACATGTTAAAGGCTCAAATGGCTAGGACTTTTGATATGAAGGATCGAGGAGCAACAAAACAAATTTTGGGCATGGAGATACACAGAGATAGGGAACATGGTAAGCTTTGGTTATTGTAGAAGAAGTATGTGGAGAAGATCCTCATGAGATTCGGTATGAAGAATGTGAAACCAGTAAATATCCCTTTAGCTTCTCATTTTAAATTTTCTTCAATATTATGTCCCAGTAATAAAGAAGAAAAAGATTGTATGTCTCATGTACCATATGCTAGTGTAGTAGGAAGTTTAATGTATGCGATGGTATGTACAAGACTAGATATTTCACATGTAGTTGGTGTTTTCAGTAGATACATGGTAAATCTAGATAAAGAGCATTGGGTAGCATTGAAATTGGTGCTTCAATATCTTAGAGGCACAAGTGTTTATTGTATCACCTTTGGTGGTTGTAGTGGTTCAGTTTGTGGTTATGTTGATACAGATTTTGTAGGTGATTTAGACCAAAGGAGATCTACATCAAGTTATGTCTCTACTCTTGCAGGAGGACCTATTTGTTGGATGTCAAAGCTTCAAGAAACAATTATTTTATCCACTACTGAGGCAGAGTATATGGCTGTCTCGCATGCTTGCAAAGAGGCAATTTGGTTGAAGGGTTTTTTGGGTGAGTTTGGAAAAGTGTAGGATACAGTGATTGTATTTTGTGATAGTCAAAGTGCTATACATCTAACTAGAAATCTAGCTTATCATAGTAGGACTAAGCATATTGTGGTTAAATACCATTTTGTAAGACAGGTTATTGATGAAGGTGGAGTATCTCTTAAGAAGTTCATACACTAGAAAATTGTGCAGACATGTTTTCAAAACTAGTACAATTAGAGAAGTTGAAGTGATGTTTGACTTCTATTGGATTGAAAAAAAGGTGATGAATGGGCATGGGAAAGTATTAGGTAAATTGTTGTCAAGGTGGAGATTGTTGGAGTGTGACAACAAAAATATTAGAAAGAAAGCAGATTTTATATTTTTGGAAAGATAAGGGAATAAAAAAAATCTTATCTTTGGAAATCTTTTGAAAAAACTTATCTTTGAAATCTTTTGGAAAAGATAAAGATTTAAAATAAAAGATAAAACAGTAAAACAAAGCAATAAAACAAATCTTGTTTTTCTATGTTTAACACCAGATGAAGATATTATATATTTTGCTACCTTGAAGGTTAAATTATGATTCTAATGAATTGTAATTAAAGAGCAGCAGTTGTGTGAAGGTTGTAATTAGTTTATTTAAGAAATAAGAATAACGATACTTTGCCCCCTGGATGTTTCCTTGGCACATTGTCAAGGTTTTACCACGTAAATTTTTGTGTCTTGTTTATTCTTCTATTTTCCATTTTATTCTTCTGTATTTTTTGGAGTCCAAGACAACACTGAGAGAGGGGGGGTGAATTAATGTTAAAATTTTTAACTTTTTTCAACTTTTGAATTACAAGACAAAGAGGATAATGAAGACATCAACAATCTATAAAATTCATATGGACATGTATAATGATGAATAGAGTGAACAGAAACTTATATGTAAAACATCTAAAACAAACACATAGAGACAAATTATGACACAGGAATTTCAGGAGTGGAAAACTCTCTTGGGGTAGAAAAACCACTCAAAATCGCCTGACTGGCTTATTCAAAACCTCACTAGTTACAACAAGGTCTCATTGACCATTCAAGCCTCACTAGCTAAAAAGAGGTCTCACTGAACAACAAAGCCTCACTGGCAAATACAATCACCATCATCAAAACAATACAAGTAATACATAGGGTTTCTCTGTTTCATTACAAGCCCCTGAATTTGCATATCTTTGTTCAATCACACTCAAACTGAAATGCAAATCAATCTCATGATCTCTACACAATCAAATCACCTGTGTCTTCATACTCGGCATAGTTCAATCTGTAAATTCATTGCATAATATCATCAACCTGTGTTTTTTTCATCACATACAAAACATAATATTTTATCTATATTTTCTCTTCAACATAATTTTCACAAAAATGTCTTCAACACTGCATGATTGTCCACATCACGATAACAACACAACACACTCAAATTCCATCTTCAATACATTTGCAAAAAAACCACTATATAAAGATTAAATGTCTTTTCATATTCTTCTAATCCCATTGTTTCACAGAGCACCTACAGTAAAATTATAAACAAAAAATCTCTTGGAATTCCTCTCCTCTGCATATTCATCTTCTTCAATTGTCTTTCCATCTCCTTTCAATCAATATTTTTCAATCTACAAAATCATCTGCAAAAATAAATCATGTCAAAACAAGAATAATAAAATTCATATATTTCTTCTCCCATTCATCTTCATTTTCCCTTCTCAAATAAAATCCTCTGCAAACTCCAATCTGCAACAAGACGAAATGACTTGTTAAAAAAATACCTCCACACAGAAAAAACTTTTAAGCTTCACTCAAGAAGAATTTTTATTCAACACCTCCCATTATAAAAAACAAAAATACTTCCTTCTTTATCTCTTCACTACATGAGATAAGATAATTAAAATAGAAGGAATCTCTTTAAAAAAAATCTCACAAAAAGATCTTCTAAAAAAGCATCTTTAAAAAATCCTAAAAATTGCCTTCATAAATTGCCTTTTGAAAGAAGCTAAAAATAGCTTGAAAACCTTGAGCCTTTAACATGATGAACTTATTATACCAAATTGACCATGATTTGCACCCTATCAGTCCTCACCATGAACTATTGAATATAAACATGAACTAATGAAACTATAACAAGTCTTATCATCAACTCAACAAACCTCAAACCTTCTTGTGTCCAACCTTATATCATCACTTAAATCCTACATTTCTTAGACCATCTACCATAAGTATGAAATGAATAGCCTCTTTGAACACAAGCTTCACACTATTGTCAACTTTATGAAAGAAGATTAAAAACACTTCATTCCAATATAAAGCATCAACATAATAAAAAACTTCCTTATTTGTAATGGCAACTCTTCATGTCATTATATATGAAGATGAATGTATCCTTTGTCAACATTGTGAACCCAAGACAACCACGAAAGCATTATTTTCTTGATTGAGTTGAAGACAATACAATGAAGCAACGTTGTGAAATAAATTATGCCACCATGAAGAATGATGATAGAGATCCATGACAAACCACATGACAACCAAAATGAAACCTCAACAAGATGACCAGAAACATAATCCTCTGACATGAAGTATGAAGTATATCAACTTTGACATGAATGGACATGAAAAACATAAACCATAAACCTTCTCATCATTTCCTGATGATATGTATCAACTCAACTCCTTTTTGACATCAATGACAAGCTACTTCCATCAATCTCCCCCTTTGTCATTGATGGAAAAATTACATGATGCATTTTCTCTCTCCCCCTTTTTGACATCTGATGACAAAGGCTAAAAACTATTTGCTCCCCCTATGATGAAGTGCATTAACAAATCACTGCCCATAGACTATACCATACTCTCAGGACAATACCACTTCTTGTCACAACACTAGTATGAAGATTTAGATGAATAACTGACATATCTCTGCTATCAAATACAAACTCCTGATGACATCACTTGTAGTTGCAAAACAAACTTTTCATAACAGACAATTCTTCTACAATCCCCAACACTTTCTGATCCAAATGACAAATCTCCAAGAACTCTCAAATCATATGATTATGAAGGCATAAACTTGACTCCTTTGATATGACCCATATGAATTTGAACTTCATGCAAAGATATCATAATCACATCAACACTCATAAACACCAACATGAAAACTACTCATCACACAATTAACAATTTAAGATAACCACTCAAGTGATAATGTTGCCAAGACTTGCAACAATCTACAACCAATTTACTTTTGCACACACATCTTGACATGATAAAGAATGAAGACCATCCTCATGTTCCTGCACATGACACTTTTTACAATACCATGTAAAATCTGATATATACAAAACCACAATGAATACCTTTACAAATCTAAATGCAGAGACACATGCTATGAATTAACTTCTTCCATTTTCAACCTCCTCATCCAACATATGCAAACATCTAATGATAGTTCCTTGAGACCACTTTAAATCATCAAACTCTCTATGCAATGAACCCTTGAATATCTTTTGAACATCTTGTATGCATAATAACAACATGAATCACTCATCACCTGCATTACTGACATACACTAAAGAGAAACATAGTTATCAACACCATTATGAACTTCATTTCAAACATTATTAGGCAAGAATCCAATATCATGATAATCAAAAACAAAATCACCATATTGACAAATATCAAAATATCTCCTCCTGAAACTTATTAGGGATAATTGATAGAAAATGAACAACTCCCACTAACTTCAAGCTATATGTTATGCAACTAATGAAGTGACTTGTGCAAGATGCACACATTTAGGCTTTATCTTATCTTTGCTTTGTTTCATTCTCCAAACATTTTCAGCCTCTTTCCATTTCCAACCTATCAAATCAAGTGATGCTTTTCTTCAACTATGTGCTTTGTGACCAAAAGAGTTGCACAGATAATAAATTATATTGTAATCATAATGAAATGACTGATAATACCTTTTTGACATCTCTTGAACATTTATGTTATGCTTCCATGCAAGATCAGACCTTCTAATCATTTTGTAGTTTCTTTGTGTGTGACCAACATTATTGCACTTGTAACATACAAGGTTAGTATTCCTTTTGCAATCAACTTCTTTGTGTCCAAAGTGATTACAGATATAACAATAGCCATTAAATGAATAATTATACATGTACATAAATGCTTGTCTAACTGAAGTAGTTCTTCTGTAATTTCTTCTTTGATTGTGCATTTTGACAAACTCATCTTTAGTTTTCTCCTCAGCTTCACTTTTCTTTTTACCTTCAGGGGCAACAACATGATGATTTAAAACAAATTTTCTCCTGGGAGTCTCTCTAGCTTTGGAACACTCTCCTTCTTCATATGCTAAACCAGTTGTGTTATGATGATGCTTCTGTTTACCCAGCATCTCATTTAACTTGTATGTACTTTCTTCAAATTCCTGATACTTCTTGGACAAAACCTTGAGACCATCATAATCTTTTCTGAGATTGATAATTTCACCCTCTAATTTTAGATTTTCAATCCTTTTACCCTCAAGGTCAAATTTTTATTTATCAGCTATCCTCTTAGCTTCCTCAATTTCAGTCTTTAGTCTAATAATCACTTTTTTCTGAATCATGTGTCCTTAAACTCACAATATGACTTCTTACTTCTTCAAGATCTAAAGATACTTTTTCAAGGTCTGAAATTATTTTTTCTTTGAATTCTTTTTCTTGTTGTAGCTGCAACTCTAATTTTTGGTTTTGCTTTTTGTATTTCTTGTGTTCAGTCAAAGCACACATGAGCTCCCCTTCTATATCAACTTCAAACTCTTGTTCATCATCACTTATAGTCTAATCTTCTTCTAAATTTGATTGATCCTCATCTTTTTCATGTAATTGTCTTCTTTCAATGTCACTTTGTTTAGACACCAAGTTATCCTCTTCACCATCATATTAATAGATTCTTAACAAACCTTAACAATTCTTTCGACACATCCTAAACTATTTCACATTGCAGAACTTTACAAGCAACTTCATTAGATAATTCTAATAGAATAGATTTCTTTGCTATACGATTGCATTTAAAAGCCTCTATGTTATTTGCAAAAGTAAAATATCCATTCTCAATAAACATCCATACACCATACCCTAAACAAGATAAATAGACTTGCATTCTCATACACCAAAATGAGAAATCAGAACCATCAAAGAAAGGAGCACGTAAAACCTTTTCCTCTAATTCAATACAAGATTCAACTTGTGAGTTATTTCTCTCAATAGAGTCTACATCAATATTTGAATTTGATAAAGATGGAGTCTTTTGACCATTCTGAGACTTCACATTTTTCTTTTCTTTATTTCTTTTGCACTTACCCATGGTACTCCACACACTGGACCTACCCAAGCTGATTAGGCTTCTATAGGGAACCTAGGCTCTAATACCACTTGTTGGAGTCTAGGACAACACTGAGAGGGGGGGTGAATCAGTGTTGTCAAACTTTTTAACTGTTTACAAATTTTGAATTACAAGACAAAGAGGATAATGAAGACATCAACAATCTATCAAATTCATATGCACATGTATAATGATGAATACTGTGAACATAAACTTATATGTAAAACATCTAAAACACACACATAGAGACAAATTCTGACATGGATATTTTGGGAGTTGAAAACCCTCTTGGGGTTGAAAAACCACTCAAAATTGCCTCACTAGCTTATTGAAAACCTCACTGGTTATAACAAGGTCTCACTGACCATTCAAGCCTCACTGGCTACAAAGAGGTCTCACTGACCAAAAAAGCCTGACTAGCACATAGAGCCTCACTGGCAAATGCAATCACCATCATCAAAACAATAAAAGTAATACAGAGGGTTTCTCTATTTCAATACAAGTCCCTGAATTTGCATATCTTTGTTCAATCACACTCAATCTAATCTGCAAATCAATCTCATGATCTCTACACAATCAAATCACCCATGTCTTCATACTTGGCATGGTTCAATCTATAAATTCATTGCATAATATCTTCAACCTATGTTTTTTTCATCACATACAAAACATAATGTTTTATCTATATTTTCTCTTCAACATAATTTTGACAAAAATGTCTTCAACATTGCATGATTTCCCACATCACAATAACAATGCCACACACTCAAAATCCATCTTCAATACATCTACAAAAAAATATTATAAACAAAAAATCTCTTGGAATTCCTCTACTCTGCATATTCATCTTCTTCAATTGTCTTTCCATCTCCCTTCAATCAATATTTTTCAATCTGCAAAAATACATCATGTCAAAATAAGAATAAAAAAATTCTTCTATTTCTCCTCCCATTCATCTTCATTTTCCCTTTCATATAAAATCCTCTGCAAACTCCAATCTACAAGAAGACAAAATGACTTCTTAAAAAAATACCTCCACACAAAAAAAGAAAACTTTTAAGCTTCACTCAAGAATTTTTATTCAACACCTCCCATTATAAAAAAAAAAAATACTTCCTTCTTTATCTCTTCACTACAGGAGATAAGATAATTAAAATAGAAGGAATCTCTTTAAAAAAAATCTCACAAAAAGATCTTCTGAAAAAGCATCTTTAAAAAATCCCAAAAACTGCCTTCATAAATTGCCTTTTGAAAGAAGCTAAAAATAGATTTAAAACCTCCTTGTTTTGTGCAGTCAAAGGCCAGTGACTTGTATTCTTCAATAGCCATAAGAGACCCATAAAATTCTCTTTAACAATTTCTTTCAACTCCCACAAAAATCTATTTTTTAAACTTATAAAAATTTGAGCATTTAAAAACACTAAAAAATATCCCGTTTTTGGAAGGCTAAAAATAGCCTATAAAAACTCATCTTTAGTGATATCAAAAAGACAATTGATACCATGTTAATCTTTACTCACTATTCATAGTTTAAATGTGGGCCATAAGAATCTCCTTAAAAAACTCCTTTTAAAAAGACTAAAAATAGTCTTATAAAATCTTATCTTTAAATGCAATCTTTGATTTTTCTTTTTAGTGCTCATGCCTATAAAACCCCTTCTACAGGTCACTTTAACTGACATGACCTGTGAGTGCAGGTCACTTTAAAATTAAAACAAAATGTAAAGGATTTTAGACTTTGATATTTTAGACCTTTAATAAACCTTGAGCCTTTAAAATGATGATCTTGTTATACCAAACTAACCATGGTCTGCATCCTATCAGTCCTCACCATGAACTGATGAATATAAACATGAACTAATGAAACTATAACAAGTTTTATCATCAACTCAACAAACCTCAAACCTTCTTGCATCCAACCTTGTATCATCACTTACATCCTGCATTTCTTAGACCATCTACCATAAGTATGAAATGAATAGCCTCTTTGAACACAAGCTTCAAACTATTGTCAACTTTATGAAAGAAGATAACAAACACTGCATTCCAAGATGAAGCATCAACATAATAAAAAACTTCCTAATTTGTAATGGCAACTCTTCATGTCATTATATATGAAGATCAATGTATCCTTTGTCAACTTTGTGAACCCAAGACAAGCATGAAAGCATTATTCTCCTGACTTGAGTTCAAGACAATACAATGAAGCAACATTGTGAAATACATTATGCCACCATAAAGAATGATGATAGAGATCCATGACAAACCACTTGAGAACCAGAATGAAACCTCAACAAGATGAATAGAACATAATCCTCTGACATGAAGTATGAATCATATGAACTTTGACATGAATGAACATGAACAACATAAACCATAAACCTTCTCATCATATCCTAATGATATGCATCAACTCAACTCCTTTTTGACATCAATGACAATCTACTTCCATCAATCTCCCCCTTTGTCATTGATGGCAAAACTACATGATGCATTTTCTCTCTCTCCCCCTTTTTGACATCTGATGACAAAGGCTAAAAACTATTTGCTCCCCCTATGATGAAGTGCATTAACAAATCACTGCTCATAGACTATACCATACTCTTAGGACAATACCACTTCTTGTCACAATACAAGTATGAAGATGAAGATGAATAACTGACATATCTCTGCTATCAAATACAAACTCTTGATGACATCACTTGTAGTTACAAAACAAACTTTTCATAACAGATAATTCTTTTACAATCAACAACACTTTTTGACCCAAATGACAAATCTCCAAGAACTCTCAAATCATATGATTATGAAGGCATTAACTTAACTCCTTTGATATGACCCATATGAATTTGAACTTCATGTAAATATATCATAATCACATCATCACTCATAAACACCAACATGAAAACTACTCATTACACAATTAACAATTCAAGATAACTACTCAAGTGATAACCTTGCCAAGACTTGCAACAATCTACAACCGATTTACTTTTGCACACACGTCTTGACATGATAAAGAATGAAGACCATCTTCCTGTTCCTGCACATGACAGTTTTTACAATACCATGTCAAATTTGATATATACAAAACTACAATGAATACCTTTCCAAATCTAAATGCAAAGACACATGCTATGAATTAACTTCTTCCATTTTCAACCTCCTTAGCCAACATATGCAAACATCTGATTAGAGTTCCTTGAGAACACCTTAAATCATCAAACTCTTTATGCAATGAACCCTTGAATATCTTTTCAACATCTTGTATGCATAATAACAACATGAACCACCTATCACTTGCATTACTGACATACACTGAAGAGCAACATAGTTATCAACACCATTATGAACTTCATTTCAAACATTATTAGGTAAGAATCCAATAGTATGATAATCAAAAACAAAATAACCATATTGACAAACATCAAAAGCTCCCCCCCTGAAACTTATTGAGGATAATTGATAGAACATGAACAACTCCCCCTAACTTCATGTTATTTGTTATGAAATTGATGAAGCGACTTGTGCAAGCTGAACAAGTTTAGGCTTTATCTTCTCTTTGCTTTGTTTTATTCTCCAAACTTTTATAGGTTCTTTCTTCCTCCAAATGTTTTTAGCCTCTTTCCATTTCCAACCTATCAAATCAGTGATGCTTTTCTTCAACTATGTGCTTTGTGACCAAAAGATTTACACAGATAACAAATTATATTGTAATCATAATCAAATGATTGATAATACCTTTTTGACATCTCTTGAGCATTTATGTTATGGTTCCATGCAGGATCATACCTTCTATTCATTTTGCAGTTTCTTTGTGTGTGACCAACATTATTGCACTTGTAACATACAAGGTTAATATTCCTTTTGCAATCAACTTCTTTGTGTCTAAAGTGATTACAGATATAACAATAGCCATTAAATGAATAATTATATCTATACATAAATGCTTGTCTAACTTAAGTAGTTCTTCTGCAATTTCTTCTTTGATTGTACATTTTGACAAACTCAACTTTAGTTTTCTCCTCAGCTTCACTTTCCTTTTTACCTTCAGGGGCAGTAACATGATGATTTGAAACAATTTTTCTTCTAGAAGTCTCTCTGGCTTTGGAACACTATCCTTCTTCATATCCTAAATTAGTTGTGTTCTGATGATGCTTTTGTTTACCCATCTTCTCATGTAACTTGTATGTACTTTCTTCAAATTCCTGATACTTCTTGGACAAAACCTTGAGACCATCATAATCTTTTCTAAGATTGATAATTTCACTCTCTAATTTTAGATTTTCAATCCTTTTAACCTCAAGGTCAGATTTTGATATATCAGCTATCCTCTTAGCTTCCTCAATTTTAGTCCTTAGTCTGATAATCACTTCTTCTAAATCATGTGTCCTTAAACTCACAATCTAACTTCTCACTTCTTCAAGATCTGAAGATACTCTTTTAAGGTCTAAAATTATTTTGTCTTTGAATTCCTTTTCTTGTTGTAGCTGCAACTCTAATTTCTGGTTTTCCTTTTTGTATTTCTTAAGTTCAATCAAAGCACACGTGAGCTCCTCTTCTATATCAACTTCAAACTCTTGTTCATCATCACTTATAATGTAATCTTCTTCTTCTGAATTTGATTGAGTCTCATCTTTTTCATGTAATTGTCTTCTTTCAATGTCACTTTGTTTAGACACCAAGTTATCCTCTTCTTCACCATCATCTTGATAGATTCTTATCAATTCTGTGCACACATCCTAAGCTATTTCACATTGCAGAACTTTACAAGCAACTTCATTAGATAATTCTGATAGAATAGATTTCTTTGGTATATGATTGCATTTAAAAGCCTGTATGTTATTTGCAAAAATAAAATATCCATTCTCAATAGACATCCATACACCATACCCTAAACAGGATAAATAGACTTGCATTGTCATACACCAAACTGAGAAATCTGAACCATCAAAGAAAGCAGCTCCTGAAACCTTTTCCTCTAATTCAATACAAGATTCAACTTGTGAGTCATTTCTATCAACAGATTCTATGTCAATATTTGAATTTGGTAAAGATGGAGTCTTTTGACTAGTCTAAGACTTCACATTTTTCTTTTCTTTATTTCTTTTGCACTTACCCATGGTACTCCACACATAGGACCTACCCAAGCTAATTAGGCTTCTATAGGGAACCTAGGCTCTGATACCACTTGTTGGAGTCCAGGGCAACACTGAGAGGGGGGGGTGAATGAGTGCTATCAAACTTTTTAACTTTTTGCAACTTTTTTATTACAAGACAAAAGGGATAATGAAGACATCAACAATCTATCAAATTCATATGCACAAGTATAATGATGAATTGAGTGAATAGAAACTTATATGTAAAACATCTAAAACACACACATAGAGGCAAATTATGACACATGAATTTCAAGAGTGGAAAACCCTCTTGGGTAGAAAAACCACTCAAAATTGTCTCACTGGCTTATTCATAACCTCACTGGTTACAACAAAGTCTCACTGACTATTCAAGCCTCACTAGCTACAAAGATATCTCATTGACCAACAAAGCCTCACTGACCAACAAAGCCTCACTAGCAAATACAATCACCATCATCAAAACAATACAAGTAATATAGAGGGTTTCTCTATTTCAATACAAGCCCCTGAATTTGCATATCTTTGTTCAATCGCACTCAATCTGATCTGCAAATCAATCTCATGATCTTTGCACAATCAAATCACGTGTGTCTTCATACTTGGCATAGTTCAATCTGTAAATTCATTACATAATATCTTCAACCTGTGTTTTTTTAATCACATACAAAACATAATGTTTTATTTGTATTTTCTCTTCAACATAATTTTCACAAAAAATGTCTTCAACACTGCATGATTGTCCACATCACAATAACAACACCACACACTCAAAATCCATCTTCAATACATCTGCAAAAAAACCATTATATAAAGATTGAATGTCTTTTCATACTCTTGTAATCCCATTCTTTCACAGAGCACCTGCAGTCAAATTATAAACAAAAAATCTCTTGGAATTCCTCTCCTCTACATATTCATCTTCCTCAATTGTCTGTCCATCTCCTTTCAATCAATATTTTTCAATCTACAAAAATACATCATATGAAAATAACAATAATAAAATTCTTCTATTTCTTCTTCCATTCATCTTCATTTTCCCTTCTCATATAAAATCATCTGCAAACTCCAATCTATAAGAAGACAAAATGACTTCTTAAAAAACATACCTCCACAAAAAAAAAAAAAACTTTTAAGCTTCACTCAAGAAGAATTTTTATTCAACACCTCCCATTATAAAAAAATAAAAATACTTCCTTCTTTATCTCTTCACTGCACGAGATAAGATAATTAAAATAGAAGGAATCTCTTTTTAAAAAATCTCACAAAAAGATCTTCTAAAAAAGCATCTTTAAAAAATCCCAAAAAACTGCCTTCATAAATTGCCTTTTGAAAGAACCTAAAAATAGCTTTAAAAGCTCCTTGTTTTATGCATTCAAAGGCCGATGACTTTTATTCTTCAATAGCCATGAGAGACAATAAAATTCTCTTTAACAATTTCTTTCAACTCCCACAAAAATCTGTTTTTTAAACTTATAAAAATTTGAGCATTTAAAAACACTAAAAAATCTCCCCTTTTTGGAAGGCTAAAAATAGCCTATAAAAACTCATCTTTAGTGATATCAAAAAGACAATTGATTGCACGTTAATCTTTATGCACTAAGAGGAGAATTTATAGTTTAAATGTGGGCCATAAGAATCTCCTTAAAAAAACTCCTTTTAAAAAGACTAAAAATAGTCTTATAAAATCTTATCTTTAAATGCAATCTTTGATTTTCCTTTTTGGTGCTCATGCTTATAAAACCCCTTCTGCAGGTCACTGTAAAATTTTAAAAAAAAGTGGAGGATTTTAGGCTTTGAGATTTTAGACCTTTAATAAACCTTGAGCCTTTAAAATGATGATCTTATTATACCAAACTGACCATGATCTGCATCCTATCAGTCCTCACCATGAACTAATGAAACTATAAAAGGTCTTATCATCAACTCAACAAACCTCAAACCTTCGTGTGTCCAACCTTGTATCATCACTTACATCCTACATTTCTTAGACCATCTACCATAAGTATGAAATGAATAGACTCTTTGAACACAAGCTTCAAACTATTGTCAACTTTATGAAAGAAGATGAAAGCCACTGCATTCCAAGATGAAGCATCAACATAATAAAAAAACTTCCTGATTTGTAATGGCAACTCTTCCTGTCATTATATATAAAGATGAATGTATCCTTTGTCAACTTTGTGAACCCAAGACAACCATGAAAGCATTATTCTCCTGATTTGAGTTGAAGACAATCCAATGAAGAAACATTGTGAAATACATTATGCCAGCATGAAGAATGATGATAGAGATCCATGACAAACCACATGACAACCAGAATGAAACCTCAACAAGATGAACAGAAACATAATCCTCTGAAATGAAGTATGAAGCATATGAACTTTGACATGAATGAACATGAACAACATAAACCATAAACCTTCTCATCATCTCCTGATGATATGTGTCAACTCAACTCCTTTTTAACATCAATGACAATCTACTTCCATCAGTATTTTTTTTTGTATCTAACTAGTGCTGCAATTATTAGAGTTTGTGGGTCTTACGTTTCCATTAACACAACACCGTTTTCCGTCAGGCTTCAGTAGTCACAGCGACACTAATAAAACTGCTACAGTAAAGTTTAATTTTCTTTTAAACTGTTTCCCTGCCCAATCAAAAAACGGGCGTCTAAATAATTTTCGACACTTTCCCTCCTCTAAAGTATGTGAGAGAAGTAACATGAAATCTTTCTACGCTTGTTACTTACTGGTATTTTGATGGACGGTCCTTCCATTTTTGTTGAAAAACTTTCTGAACACAAAATGGTAAAAGATCTATGTCGTAGCAAGTAGTATTTTGACTTGTTTTTTTGGTAAAGGTATTATTGAACAATATTCTTTCAATGGGATCATTTGTGGCTCCAAATGGTAAGTTTTGGCGATACAAAGGTTATCTTCTAATAAATAATATAGTTCTTAAAACTATTTCTTGGTATTCAGATTTGTGAAAAAAAAGTTATATTTATGAGTTCTCAAAAGCCTTGCCTGTTGTTTGGATCTTAGTTATAAGCATTTTGTTTGAAATTGATATGCTTGAAAGGCTTGAAGAGTTTGTTGTAGATTTGTTCTAACCCAAACAATGTATTTTTTTTGGTTACAATGCCTATTTCAGGAGTCTGTTGCAAATAATGGCTCCCTCTATAAATTGGTTTTCATAGTATTGCATCAGATTCCATCTTAGTTTTCGTCTACTAACTGATTGTTCAGTTAAAAGGTAAAGATTTACCTGTGCATTTGATTTAATAAAGGTTCTCAGTCTTTAATATGAGGAGTTTGATGTGTATGAAAATCACTCTACTTAAATATCATCCACTTTAATAATAATTTTACATCTCATTCATAAATATTTATCATATTTTTATTAAGTAAAATTAACCTTTGACTGTTGAAATTGATGATATTTGAAAATAACCCAAAAACCACATTGCTTATTATGATCTTGTTTCTGTTATATTATGGTCCATGTCTCCGCTGGATATAACCTCCCAGAAACAACAATCGGAGCTGCAGTGGCACTATGGTAGACAATAGACGCTACCCACCACCGTCCAAGAAGGTTGCTTTCTCAGAACAGAAGTGGGCATGTGCCTACTTTTGACTGAGCGCAGGGCTAGCCACTGAAGCCCATATTCGTTTTTTCTTTTTTAATCCTAGTCACTAGTCACGCCTCACAAACAAAACTTATTCTTTCGAAAATTCCTTGGTCTATCATTTCATTTTCAGTCATTCAATTGATTGTAATAATTGTTGCTTTCCTTTCAACGTGTTTAATTGCACTTTGTCTTTGTTATAGAATATCAATTGCGAATAAAACTACAGCCACATGTTGGCATGGCTTTAATCTTCGAATCAGTGTAATTTCATTTTGAAATAGAGTTGATTGATCACTTATTTCCTATGTGTTAAGGAAAAGTTGATTGATCACTCCAATCAAGGATTTGTCTTCTACAAAAATTATTTGTGTTATTCGTGTATAGTAGTAATTAGATTAGAAGATAGCAATCATACAATTTCTCAAGAGTGTGCCATGTATAGAAAAAATAAATAAATAAAACACATTTCTCTCTCAATCTTTGCACTACTATGTCTCACAAAGCTTTTGCACATGCACATAACTTCATATAGATCTTTGTTTAGAGAGTTGTTCAAAAAAATTCCTCGAGGCTTGGATCAGTCTATTGTGAGGAATCATACATTACTCCAATCAAGGATTTGTCTTCTACAAAAATTATTTGTGTTATTCCATGCAAGGAGATATGTATATTATCAACATCCTTAAGACACTTGTTTCCTATGATTACACTCTTAGCAAATTATTGAAATTCCAAAAATTGTTTGGGACTTTGACAAAAATATGAGTGGATCTCGTGGACTAGATATTTAACTTTTGATATTGGAGCATACTTGTTCACAATTTGGAATATCAAGAAATATTATCTACTATAAATTTATCTAAAGATAATGCAATTAAAGTTGGTTTTTTAATTTTTTCTTGTACATCTTATTTTTCCATATCAATGAGACAACTTGCCCTGTCCCAACCATTGGTTATTGATTAGTGTGTGGAAGGAAAGTTGGTAATGTCAAGAAAAGGAAAGAAATATTATATTCTAGATAGTCTGTCATAGGACACCCTTTAGTCAAAACATGAAGCAACACCCAACTGAATAGTTTTTGTCTTTTGTGTTGCTTCCATCATCATTCCAAATTTATCTTGAATTTTACCTCCACATGCAACAAGATTTCCCTATTTTTAATGTATGCATCGTATTCTAGTTTATACATCACATAGAAAAATTCTTACTTTGTCTCCTATCTAATCATTGATTTTCTTCTTCATCTACAATTTTCTTTTCATGATCTTTACCAACATTTTTTTCTATGGCATCAACTTTTAGCTACAATGTCTTGTCCTTACCACATTTCAAACTATAAATCTTACACCTACATTCTTTTAGAGGTCCATCTTTGTTTCTTTTCTCTACCAATTTAAAGAATGCGTACTTTCATGGCCAATGAATCTAAAAATTCCTTGATGGGTCCCTCTTTTGTCTAGTTTTTATATGTCCTTCATTATCTCCTTCCATTCATGATTTTCATTTTTATGAATGCTTGTGTGGTTGAACTATTTAGATTGTTACTCCACTACCCTAAGACTCCCCCAAAGTAACATAATCTCTAACATTGTCGTGCACCTTATTATAATATTTATCTACAGTATTCCCTTATTTGTCAATAGTGTTAGGCAAGGTGTCCCAACCTTACATCTTAATATAAAGAACAAAAGAAAAATGAAATTTTTAGGGCTCAAGATGTTGATTTTGCCACCAAAAAATGTTGAAATGGTTCTCAACTAGAGAAAGCTAGTTATGGTGACATAGACCTATTTGAGATCTACAACTTTAAAAATAAACTTTCCTTAGGTTTAATCTAGGCTAATATAGACCAAATAATGTTGGGAAAGAATGATATAGGTATTAGTGTAGACATCAAGTAATAGAAGTATGAAATGTTAAAGCATAGAAAGATATAATTTATAGTTGAATTATATTTAAAGGAGAAAAATGATTTTATTGATGCATTAGATTATGGGTGTCTTTAAATTTAGAAAGTATGATTTTTGTTTGTCTCTTGTTTTGTAATTAAAATTTTTGGTCTGTATTGTAATTGGTTGAGTTTGTGGATTAGGGTCAAATTTGGGCCCCTAGAAGTGTCTTGCACATGTAGAAAGGATATAGTAGTTTACCTCTATTCCCTCTACTATCTAGACTAGTGGTATTCAAAAATAACTTTAGAGAGCTAGCATTATGTCTCTAGGGGACATATTCTCCTAGGTCAACCCTCATAAAACTTAGGTACAAAATCAAATACATCAAGCTTGAGTTGCGCAAATCTTCCTAGGAATGAATGTGGAGTTCTAGATTTATTTTAGTGCACTAATGGAGCTCTTCCTACCATGCTTTTCTCCTTGAATGAGAATGATATGTACATGATTATCGGATGATAAAAAATGAGCACAATTTAATACATAATTTGGATGAATATATTGAAATGTGTATCTATGTTGATATGGTGGGAGATGGGTGCATAGGAATATTTGTAAATGGATGGGTAAAGACATATTGAAAGGGACTTAACTTTGCACAAAATTGTGCCATTTGTCAATACGTAAATCTATTAAGTTATTCTCTCAAATGGACACAAAACTAAAAGAGAAGTAACATGAGTATGTAAATTTCATCATTACAACTAGTATATATCTTACATATATCTATCTAAAATGCTAAGATATCAATTTAGTATAATACATAAGATAAATTAATTAATATTTTTATATAAATTACTTGTATTTGTATAATTATTAATTATAGTGTTATATTTTATAATCATAATTAACTTGATGTTAAAATTAAATTAATATTATTTATAACAATTACAATATGAATTTAATCTATAATATTTAAATTATACATTTTAAGTAATACTTTATGTCCATAATTTTTTTAAAATACACTCACATCATTAGAATTCATCCCTTTCTTCACTTAATTATTGTAATTACACTTTTAAATAATAATAAAACAATGATCAAACTCAAAAGAAAAATGACTAAGCATACATACTATTTTTAAAAAAAATTAACACTAGCATAACCCTTATCAATAAGGGAATGCATTTTTAAGTGGCTTTCAAGGGTTTCCCTAATTACATAAATGTGTAAAAATAATAGTTATTTATAAGACATTGTAACCCATAATTAAATAGTATAATGGAAACAAAAATTCTCTAAGTATTTTTCATTTAGAAATTCTGTTTCTACTTTAAATGTTAATGGTTGGCACAATAGTATTTTCAACTTTTAGCAAATGTAATTCTTTTTTAATATATTAACCTGGTTTTAAAGGACCAGGAACCTATAACAAAATTGGGTTAAAAACCCTTAAGTTACTGTATCCAGTAAAGAAGTTAGAATAATATCTGAAATAGAATAGAAAACTGCCAACTACCCCAAGCCCCATATACCCCATAGCCATTAAGTCTAAAGCATGAAGAGGCAAATTACATAGGTCCCCTATTCTCGTGGTTAAAAATACTAAACAAAAAATACCAGTAGACCCTAGACCTCATCAGAACCATCAATATCCACCACATCATTCTCAGAATCACAACCACATGAGTAGGAGGTCTGGGGGCGCTTCGGCAAAGGAACCCCCCAGCTTATCTGCAATACCATCCAAATGCTTCTAGGTGTCTAATTGTCTCTCCATAATGTCATGCATGTGACCCATTATCATGTCCATATTAGCTTATGCCATCTTTGTAGCCTCTGTCATGTCTTTGCGAATCAGGATCAATGACGTAGCAATTGATACTATCATGGCCACTGTCAGGGATTGGGCTACTGCAAACACATTCCAACAACCACACAAATTACTAGGGTTGAGAAGCAGCTAGGCCATGGCCAAGTGAACCTTCACACCCTTAGCACCATCAACCTCCTTTGTTTAACAAATGTTAGTGTAAGAGTATATATACACCCTTACATAATATATTTATGTTAATCAAATAATTAAAGTAATTAAGTAACAATAAATGAGTTGGGATTAGAAATAATAAGTGTTAAATTAAATGTGGAAATTAAATAAATTTGAATGTGATAATTAGATTTTTGAAGGCAGTAAAATGATGTAAATGATGGTAGGAATCAATTCACCATTATGTTAGATTATTAGGTCTTACTTAGATTATTGCCTTAGATTATATTAATTGTATGTGTTCTACTCTAGTTTAGATTTACACTTGTGAATCTAATCTCTATGAGTGTAGAAACAATCTAACTCATGGATTGAGATTATACTTGTAGGAATGAATTGACAAAAAAGTAATTGTTAGAATTCACTCATCTCAATCTTTTAATATCTAAAGTTTAGTAAGGATAGTTGATGTTTATAAATAACTTTTGGCAATATACTAAATTATGAAGGTCATTTTATCCTCAGTTAGAGCCCTAGGATGGATAATTCAATGAATTTGGAATAGTGATCAAGGAAAGAAAACAATTATGAAACATGGATCTAAGATGAGTTCACAAGAAAACAATACAAAATTAGTTCCTCTTTAAGCTCTTCAACCAAGATATCCTTTCATATTCTAGCATGATTTAAACTAAATGAAAGAATGTTTTTAAATGCATGCACTAGTTCAACTCACAATGGTTGGTAGCAAGAAGTCAACACGACTTATTCTGAATTTCAATTTTGAAAGTTTAGGGATTCCATCTATGATTGAAGAAATAACCTATCTCAAGTTTGCAACTTTGGATTTGATCTAGGATGATGAATGGTGGATCTAGGGATCATTATTAATATCTAGGAATGAGTCATAATGGGAGCTTGATATAACCAATGTCATGAACTAAATTCATGCAAGAATATTACTTCAATTACAGAGTAATGTAAACTTGCACTAGACTATTTTAAGTGTTACTTGTTAGACATCAAATGCATTCATGACGACAACCTAGGTGGTACCCCTAAGGCTCAAACTATGCTAGGTTATCTGCCAACACACTACACACCTACTAGTTAGACTACATAACTAAATTAGGAGATGATAATTCACACATGGAAAGAAATCAACTTTCATAACAAATCTTAGCCTTCACATGTAATCTATATATACATATCTATAACATTATCTTAGAAATAAGATAGATAGGTGTATAGTAGTAATTAGATTAGAAGATAGCAATCATACAATTTCTCAAGAGTGTGCCATGTATAGAAAAAATAAATAAATAAAACACATTTCTCTCTCAATCTTTGCACTACTGTGTCTCACAAAGCTTTTGCACATGCACATAACTTCATATAGATCTTTGTTTAGAGAGTTGTTCAAAAAAATTCCTCTTGGGGCTTGGATCAATCTATTGTGAGGAATCATACATTACTCCAATCAAGGATTTGTCTTCTACAAAAATTATTTGTGTTATTTGTGTATAGTAGTAATTAGATTAGAAGATAGCAATCATACAATTTCTCAAGAGTGTGCCATGTATAGAAAAAATAAATAAATAAAACACATTTCTCTCTCAATCTATGCACTACTGAGTCTCACAAAACTTTTGCACATGCACATAACTTCATATAGATCTTTGTTTAAAGAGTTGTTCAAAAAAATTCCTCTTGGGGCTTGGATCAGTCTATTGTGAGGAATCATACATTACTCCAATCAAGGATTTGTCTTGTACAAAAAATATTTGTGTTATTTCATGCAAGGGGATATGTATATTATCAACATCCTTAAGACACTTGTTTCCTATGATTATACTCTTAGCAAATTATTGAAATTCCAAAAATTGTTTGGGACTTTGACAAAAATATGAGTGGATCTCATGGACTAGATATTTAACTTTTGATATTGGAGCATACTTATTCACAATTTGGAATATCAAGAAATATTATCTACTACTATAAATTTATCTAAAGATAATGCAATTAAAGTTGGTTTTTTAATTTTTTCTTGTACATCTTATTTTTCCATATCAATGAGACAACTTGCCCTGTCCCAACCATTGGTTATTGATTATTGTGTGAAAGGAAAGTTGGTAATGTCAAGAAAAGGAAAGAAATATTATATTCTAGATAGTCTGTCATAGGACACCCTCTATCCAAAACATGAAGCAACACCCAACTAAATAGTTTTTGTCTTTTGTGTTGCTTCCATCATCATTCCAAATTTATCTTGAATTTTACCTCCACATGCAACAAGATTTCCCTATTTTTAATGTATGCATTGTATTCTAGTTTATACATCACATGGAAACATTCTTACTTTGTCTCCTATCTAATCATTGATTTTCTTCTTCAACTACAATTTTCTTTCCGTGATCTTTACCAACATTTTTTTCTATGGCATCAACTTTTAGCTACAATGTCTTGTCCTTACCACATTTCAAACTATAAATCTTACACCTACATTCTTTTAGAGGTCCATCTTTGTTTCTTTTCTCTACCAATTTAAAGAATGGGTACTTTCATGGCCAATGAATCTAAAAATTCCTTGATGGGTCCCTCTTTTGTCTAGTTTTTATATGTCCTTCATTATCTCCTTCCATTCATGATTTTCATTTTTATGAACGCTTGTGTGGTTGAACTATTTAGATTGTTACTCCCACTACCCTAAGACTCCCCCAAAGTAACATAATCTCTAACATTGTCGTGCACCTTATTATAATATTTATCTACAGTATTCCCTTATTTGTCAATAGTTTTAGGCAAGGTGTCCCAACCTTACATCTTAATATAAAGAACAAAAGAAAAATGAAATTTTTAGGGCTCAAGATGTTGATTTTGCCACCAAAAAATGTTGAAATGGGTCTTAACTAGAGAAAGCTAGTTATGGTGACATAGACCTATTTGAGATCTACAACTTTAAAAATAAACTTTCCTTAGGTTTAATCTAGGCTAATATAGACCAAATAATGTTGGGAAAGAATGATATAGGTATTAGTGTAGACATCAATTAATAGAAATATGAAATGTTAAAGCATAGAAAGATATAATTTATAGTTGAATTATATTTAAAGGAGAAAAATGATTTTATCGATGCATTAGATTATGGGTGTCTTTAAATTTAGAAAGTATGATTTTTGTTTGTCTCTTGTTTTGTAATTAAAATTTTTTGGTATGTATTGTAATTGGTTGAGTTTGTGGATTAGGATCAAATTTGGGCCCCTAGAAGTGTCTTGCACATGTAGAAAGGATATAGTAGTTTACCTCTATTTCCTCTACTATCTAGACTAGTGGTATTCAAAAATAACTTTAGAGAGCTAGCATTATGTCTCTAGGGGACATATTCTCCTAGGTCAACCCTCATAAAACTTAGGTACAAAATCAAATACATCAAGCTTGAGTTGCGCAAATCTTCCTAGAAATGAATGTGGAGTTCTAGATTTATTTTAGTGCACTAATGGAGCTCTTCCTACCATGCTTTTCTCCTTGAATGAGAATGATATGTACATGATTATCGGATGATAAAAAATGAGCACAATTTAATACATAATTTGGATGAATATATTGAAATGTGTATCTATGTTGATATGGTGGGAGATGGGTGCATAGGAATATTTGTAAATGGATGGGTAAAGACATATTGAAAGGGACTTAACTTTGCACAAAATTGTGCCATTTGTCAATACGTAAATCTATTAAGTTATTCTCTCAAATGGACACAAAACTAAAAAAGAAATAACATGAGTATGTAAATTTCACCATTACAACTAGTATATATCTTAAATATATCTATCTAAAATGCTAAGATATCAATTTAGTATAATAAATAAGATAAATTAATTAATATTTTTATATAAATTACTTGTATTTGTATAATTATTAATTATAGTGTTATATTTTATAATCATAATTAACTTGATGTTAAAATTAAATTAATATTATTTATAACAATTACAATATGAATTTAATCTATAATATTTAAATTATACATTTTAAGTAATACTTTATGTCTATAATTTTTTTAAAATACACTCACATCATTAGAATTCATCCCTTTCTTCACTTAATTATTGCAATTACACTTTTAAATAATAATAAAACTATGATCAAACTCAAAAGAAAAATGACTAAGCATACATACTATTTTTTAAAAAAATTAACACTAGCATAACCCTTATCAATAAGGGAATGCATTTTTAAGTGGCTTTGAAGGGTTTCCCTAATTACATAAATGTGTAAAAATAATAGTTATTTATAAGACATTGTAACACATAATTAAATAGTATAATGGAAACAAAAATTCTCTAAGTATTTTTCATTTAGAAATTTTATTTCTACTTTAAATGTTAATGGTTGGCACAATGGTATATTCAACTTTTAACAAATGTAATTCTTTTTTAATATATTAACCTGGTTTTAAAGGACCAGGAACCTATAACAAAATTGGGTTAAAAACCCTTAAGTTACTGTATCCAGTAAAGAAGTTAGAATAATATCTGAAATAGAATAGAAAACTGCCAACTACCCCAAGCCCCATATACCCCATAGCCATTAAGTCTAAAGCATGAAGAGGCAAATTACATAGGTCCCATATTCTCGTGGTTAAAAATACTAAACAAAAAATACCAGTAGACCCTAGACCTCATCAGAACCATCAATATCCACCACATCATTCTCAGAATCACAGCCACATGAGTAGGAGGTCTGGGGGCGCTTCGGCAAAGGAACCCCCCAGCTTATCTGCAATACCATCCAAATGCTTCTAGGTGTCTAATTGTCTCTCCATAATGTCATGCATGTGACCCATTATCATGTCCATATTAGCTTCTGCCATCTTTGTAGCCTCTGTCATGTCTTTGCGAATCAGGATCAATGACGTAGCAATTGATACTATCATGGCCACTGTCAGGGATTGGGCTACTGCAAACACATTCCAACAACCACACAAATTACTAGGGTTGAGAAGCAGCTAGGCCATGGCCAAGTGAACCTTCACACCCTTAGCACCATCAACCTCCTTTGTTTAACAAATGTTAGTGTAAGAGTATATATACACCCTTACATAATATATTTATGTTAATCAAATAATTAAAGTAATTAAGTAACAATAAATGAGTTGGGATTAGAAATAATAAGTGTTAAATTAAATGTGGAAATTAAATAAATTTGAATGTGATAATTAGATTTTGAAGGCAGTAAAATGATGTAAATGATGGTAGGAATCAATTCACCATAATGTTAGATTATTAGGTCTTACTTAGATTATTGCCTTAGATTATATTAAGTGTATGTGTTCTACTCTAGTTTAGATTTACACTTGTGAATCTAATCTCTATGAGTGTAGAAACAATCTAACTCATGGATTGAGATTATACTTGTAGAAATGAACTGACAAAAAAGTAATTGTTAGAATTCACTCATCTCAATCTTTTAATATCTAAAGTTTAGTAAGGATAGTTGATGTTTATAAATAACTTTTTGGAATATACTAAATTATGAAGGTCATTTTATCCTCAGTTAGAGCCCTAGGATGGATGATTCAATGAATTTGGAATAGTGATCAAGGAAAGAAAACAATTATGAAACATGGATCTAAGATGAGTTCACAAGAAAACAATACAAAATTAGTTCCTCTTTAAGCTCTTCAACCAACATATTCTTTCATATTCTAGCATGATTTAAACTAAATGAAAGAATGTTTTTAAATGCAACAACATACCATATAAATGAACACAAACATACACTAGTTCAACTCACAATGGTTGGTAGCAAGAAGTCAACACGACTTATTCTGAATTTCAATTTTGAAAGTTTAGGGTTTCCATCTATGATTGAAGAAATAACCTATCTCAAGTTTGCAACTTTGGATTTGATCTAGGATGATGAATGGTGGATCTAGGGATCATTATTAATATCTAGGGATGAGTCATAATGGGAGCTTGATATAACCAATGTCATGAACTAAATTCATGCAAGAATATTACTTCAATTATAGAGTAATGTAAACTTGCACTAGACTATTTTAAGTGTTACTTGTTAGACATCAAATGTATTCATCACGACAACCTAGGTGGTAGCCCTAAGGCTCACACTATGCTAGGTTATCTGCCAACACACTACACACCTACTAGTCAGACTACATAACTAACTTAGGAGATGATAATTCACACATGGAAAGAAATCAACTTTCATAACAAATCTTATCCTTCACATGTAATCTATATATACATATCTATAACATTATCTTAGAAATAAGATAGATATGTGTATAGTAGTAATTAGATTAGAAGATAGCAATCATACAATTTCTCAAGAGTGTGCCATGTATAGAAAAAATAAATAAATAAAACACATTTCTCTCTCAATCTTTGCACTACTGTGTCTCACAAAGCTTTTTCACATGCACATAACTTCATATAGATCTTTGTTTAGAGAGTTGTTCAAAAAAATTCCTCTTGGGGCTTGGATTAGTCTATTGTGAGGAATCATACATTACTCTAATCAAGGATTTGTCTTCTACAAAAATTATTTGTGTTATTCCATGCAAGGAGATATGTATATTATCAACATCCTTAAGACACTTGTTTCCTCTGATTACACTCTTAGCAAATTATTGAAATTCCAAAAAAATTTTGGGACTTTGACAAAAATATGAGTGGATCTCATGGACTAGAGATTTAACTTTTGATATTGGAGCATACTTGTTCACAATTTGGGATATCAAGAAATATTAATCTACTACTATAAATTTATCTAAAGATAATGCAATTAAAGTTGGTTTTTTAATTTTTTCTTGTACATCTTATTTTTCCATATCAATGAGACAACTTGCCCTGTCCCAACCATTGGTTATTGATTACTATGTGAAAGGAAAGTTGGTAATGTCAAGAAAAGGAAAGAAATATTATATTCTAGATAGTCTGTCATAGGACACCCTCTAGTCAAAACATGAAGCAACACCCAACTGAATAGTTTTTGTCTTTTGTGTTTCTTCCATCATCGTTCCAAATTTATCTTGAATTTTACCTCCACATGCAACAAGATTTCCCTATTTTTAATGTATGCATCGTATTCTAGTGCATACATCACATGGAAACATTCTTACTTTTTCTCCTATCTAATCATTGATTTTCTTCTTCATCTACAATTTTCTTTTCATGATCTTTACCAACATTTTTTTCTATGGCATCAACTTTTAGCTACAATGTCTTGTCCTTACCACATTTCAAACTATAAATCTTACACCTACATTCTTTTAGAGGTCCATGTTTGTTTCTTTTCTCTACCAATTTAAAAAATGGGTACTTTCATGGCCAATGAATCTAAAAATTCCTTGATGGGTCCCTCTTTTGTCTAGTTTTTATATGTCCTTCATTATCTCCTTCCATTCATGATTTTCATTTTTATGAATGCTTGTGTGGTTGAACTATTTAGATTGTTACTCCCACTACCCTAAGACTCCCCCAAAGTAACATAATCTCTAACATTGTCATGCACCTTATTATAATATTTGTCTACAGTATTCCCTTATTTGTCAACAGTGTTAGGCAAGGTGTCCCAACCTTACATCTTAATATAAAGAACAAAAGAAAAATGAAATTTTTAGGGCTCAAGATGTTGATTTTGCCACCAAAAAATGTTGAAATGGGTCTTAACTAGAGAAAGCTAGTTATGGTGACATAGACCTATTTGAGATCTACAACTTTAAAAAATGGTCTCAATTGGCTTTCCTAATCAAAATTTATGGCCTTCAAAATTTGGACCTCCTAGATTGGAAATATAAGAGCATTTATGCCATATAAGAGAGCTATAAGAGGGAGTTGCACTTGTGGACCAAATTATGACACATGTTAAATGACACATCATAATGTTTATTTTAATGGAGATAATGGATCCAAAATGGAGCACCCAAGTTGGTGAGTGGATTATGATGATCTTATGGCAGGTGTAATGAATATGCTATTTTTAGCGTATGGACTCATCTTGGGATTTGAGCATTAGATTTTTTCTAGGGATTTGAGTACTAGATTTTGAGTAGTTTTATCTCATCATTTCCTAGTTATCACTTGATGGTTTCATGCATTACTTCTTCTATTTATTGGGTTCTCGAGATGGGGGCTTCATAGTGGTTTTTTTGTAGGTATTGTTATGCTACAAGAATTGCCTCAGATCTCTTGTTGGTGATACTCATATAAAGTCTTAGACTCTGCAAGTGTATTGTAACAATTGATTACTGAATAATACATTCATTTTCTTTGGAGTGTGGGGTTTGATGGAACCATGTAAAATTTTCCAGGTTCTTGCAAATCTTGTCCTATCTGACACTATCATATTAAAGAGGTCTTTGGCCTAGGGTTTTACCTAATGAAAACACTCTGAATAATACCCCTTAAACCCTAAACCCTAGTATTATTTGGTTGCGGGGGGTCAAAATTACTTTTGTTCTATTTTTAAGTTGACCACTTATCGCCCATTGCTCAGTTCATTAAGTTGCCTTGTTATGTCTCGAGACATATTGTCTACCGGCCCCTTGCATACAGTTTACTGCCTCTAGCCAGTGTCAAATGTTTTATTATTATCCCTAAGGTTTTAGTAGGTAACACCTTCAACGACCCCCTGACCCTTTCTCCTAGAATACTAAGGTTGTTTTTAAATGGATAGGCCAAGGGTTGGGTCCCACTAACTTTGTTGATAGGTGCCAGCATGTGTTGATTTGTTTCCATCGTTCCGTCGATGATAAAATATTGAGAAAATAATCACCCGTGGAACTGCGGAAAGGTGCCATCTGGAAAGAAATCTTTCATTGACTATAACAAGAAGAAGTGGTGGGTCCCAATGGATATGTGGGGACTTCTCAATGGCTTCCACCATTCTACCGAGCTTCACCAAGGGGTCCCACCAAACATCCACAGAAAGGCAGAAAAATGACATGTGGCATCTGTGCTACAAAATAAGGTCCAGGTGGAGAGGGGCATGCCAAGTTGAGTGCACCTGCATCTTTATGCCATTCTGTGAAGTCATAGATTAATGTGCCCCACTAGACTGTGGAATGGCAGAAAACCACCACGTGGTAGGGATGACATAATTTCGACGGCGTGTCATTTCTGATAATTTATCAAGGTAATGAGATGGAACCTCCTAATTGGCCTGATGGACACTTCATGACATATCAAGTGGGGTCAAATCTTTAATACCGATCATATGTGTCCAAGCTCTGTCAGTATTGTAGAATCTGACAATTGGTATTCAAATCTTAGAGAGCTAAATGATTCTGCAAATCTAGTTCACACAAGATGGAGCAATGGCAGACATGACTGATTTCAGCCTCAAATTAATGGTGATCCTTATGTAGCTCATGCTCCAATTCTTTTGTACTTTCCATTTCATACATTTGAGACATTGAAGCATTGAGGTTGGTGATTGCTGCCACATCCCTGGCATTCATTTCAAAGTTGGCTGTGCGAAAAAATCTGGTAAGTGGAATACTTCTTGTACTAGGGTTTTTTCTTTCTTGTCTTCTGTCATAAAATTATTCTGAAACCTGAATCAAGAACCCCTGAACAAGAAAAGGAAGAAAACTCTCACCTCTATTTCATTATTTAAAATGGCTCTCCCGAAGGCCCAAGCTCCCTCCACCTCCCAAAAATGAGTCATGCATGAGGACCTCGTAGTCCAACTCCCTGGTTCATGTGCATTGAAATTAAAGGTCAGGGTAAGTGCACAAATATGAGGGACCAAAAGGGGGACTTAAGATGCCACATTTTTTCTGAAATCAGGAAAGATTGATGTACGATGAGAAATTGAAGATAGTTACACTCAAAATTTGAAGATACAACAAAAACAAGAGTCGTAGTGCTCCAAATCTAGTTTCTAAACTACTAATGTTTTTAAAAAATAGTTGAGATTAAGGGGTTCAAAAAGGGGGAGTACACAAATTGGTCTTATTTTTCTCAAAAAAAACATAACATAGCATTTGATGTGCTCCCCCTAAAATGTTAACATTTTTTTAGTATTTCAAAAATCTCTTCGGTGAGAAATTAGTTAACACCATGTAGTTTATCAATGATTTTTCTGATAATTTTTTCATGAATAATTGATATTTTATTAATTTTCAAAGTGGACACACCCTGAAAAATAGAAAATTGAGTGTGCTCCCCCCTAAATTTTTTGAAAACTAATCGAAAATCATTTTTTTTAATACGTGTAGAATGGGTCTAGTTTCTAAAAAATGTAACTTATTTGAAATTTTGATGAATGGTAAAATACTAGACACTAGTTTTTGACAAAAAATGGATACACTAACAAAAGAAATTAAAAATAAAACCCTTAACGTACTCAAAATTCAAAAAAAAAAATGGTTAGATAGCTAATAGAGAGATTAAGATTATGGTAGTGTTTTTTTCAACTTTTCATTGAAAAAGTGCAATCTTGATGGGGAGCACACTCCAAATTATCTAAATTTTGTTAGAGTTCATAAAAACATGTCCTTGGACAACCTAAACATAGTCCAAGCCTTTGGGTTGGAAGCCCAAGGCAAATCCAAGCCTTAGGCTTGGTAATTTCCAAGCCTAAGCATAACACGAGCGCGTTATAATGTGAGTCACGTTATAACACGCTCATGTTGTCTGAATGCACATTCACATAACGCAAGCATGTTATAACATGCTCATGTTATGGTGAACTAAAAAATCTCTCCCTCCCTCCTTGCCCCCCCTCTCTCTCTCTAAACTCTCTCTCTCTACCTCCCTCTCCCTCCCCTCTTTACCTACTACCCTCTCTCTCTCTCTCATTTATCTACCTCCTAGTTTTCCTTTTCCTTTCCAATTTCCCTTTAGATCCCACTAATTTTTCCCTATTTTACTATTTTCCACCTCTCCTCTCATCATTCTTCCCATCCAATCAATTTCCATTTTATCTTGTTTCCATTTCATCCTCACAATTTATATCCTCATCCCTCTTTGCATGTCCTAGTTTTCTTATTTCCATTTGCTTTGTTGATAAGGAAGAGGGAGATGAAGGGGAGAGAGAGAGGGGAGAGATAGGGAGTTAGAGAGAGAGAGAGAGAGATTCCTAGTTTTCTTGTTTCCATTTCCTTCATCAATAAGGGAGAGGGAGAGATAAAGAGGATGTTAGGGTTCAGGCAGATCAGAGCAATAAACACTAACAATTATATGCAGATTAAATAACTAAAATGTAACAATGAAGAATAAGACAAAAGAGATCAACACAAAATTTTAACGTGGTTCATCCAAAATAGGATACAACAATAGAAACTTAGCCATCCAATGATTTTATTATCCAGTGCAAAATAGATTACAATCTCACAAATGTGTTGCCGTAATAGACATCCTAGCCACTTATAACAAGATTTTGGAAGCTTCTAGAATTAAGGTTTTTACAAAGTCATTTTCTTTTGTTGGTTAACAAAAATTAACAACCTACCCCGATTGTTCCCGAGAAGGATACGTTATGAGTGTACAGTATTTGCATGATCAGTCGCCACATACCAACAATCTCCCACTTGGAGATTGATCATGGATGACACCACTGCACTTGCAACTCCCACTAGATTACAGACCTGGCTGGTTTCTTATGTCCACCATTATTAGTCATGAAGGCCAACTGAAACTGGTGATGAAATTAGTTTCTCCCATGTAACTGCCTTTGTGAACATATCTGCAGGATTCTCACTTGTGTGATTTTTCTCCAGCTTCAACCGTCCATCCTCCAAAACTAACCAGATGAAGTGGTATCTGAGCTATATGTCCTTAGTTTTTGAATGCAGAGCTGAATTCTTAGCAAGATGAATGGCACTCTGGCTATCAGTGTACAAAGGGATATCTTCTTTTCATTGTCCCAATTCTTCCATAAAATATTGTAACCAAATCATCTCCTTGCTATCTTCTGTAGCAGCAACATATTCAGCTTCAGTGGTTGAAAGTGCAATAACCTTTTGTAGCCTTGAAATCCAATTGATTGTAGTACCTCCTACAGTAAAAATATACCCTATAGTACTCGTCCTGCTATCAATATCACCCGCCAGATCAGAGTCAACATATCCTTTTAGAGCAAAAGTTGTTCCTCCAAAACATAGTTTCTTTGAAGTAGTACCTCTCAAATATCAGAGAATCCATTTTACCGCATTCCAATGTTCCATTCCCAAATTTCTCATATACCTACTCACAACTCCCACTGCATGTGCAATATCTGGCCATGTGCATACCATTGCATACATTAAGCTACCAACTACTGATGCATATGGTATCTTAGACATTTTGTCTTCCTCCTCTTGTGTCTTTGGACACATCTCCTTAGTCAACTTAAAATGACTAGACAAAGGTGTACAAACTACTTTTGCATTCTGCATGTTAAACCTTTTCAACACCTTCTCTACATACTCACTTTGAGACAAAAATAATTTTCTATTTGTCTTGTCCCGTGTGATCCTCATACCAAGGATTTGTTTTTCTGCACCCAAATCCTTCATAGCAAATGAATTTGCTAATTTCTCCTTAAGTTCATTAATATGATGCATGTTAGACCTGGCAACAAGCATGTCATCAACAAAAAGCAACAGGATAATATAGCTGTCATTACCCAATTTCTTAAAATAAACACAATAATTAGAATGACATCTTTTGTAACCTTGTTCAACTGTAAAACTATCAAATTTCAAATACCATTGCCAAGGTTCTTACTTTAGGCCATACAAACTCTTCTTTAACCTACACACAAATTCCTCCTTACCCTTGACCTCATATCACTGTGGTTCTTGCATGTATATTTCCTCTTCCAAATCCCCATGGAGAAATGATGCTTTCACATCTAGCTATTCAAGATGCAAGTCTTCTGAAGCCATGAGACTTAGAATAGTTCTAATAGAAGTCATGTTTCGTCAAAATCTATACCTTTTTTTCTGTGCAAAACCTTTTACCACGAGTTTGGCCTTGTATCTTTTCTTACCTCCATCTTCTTCTGTCAACCTGTAAACCTATTTATTTGGTAATGCTCGTTTACTTGCAGGCAATTGGACTAAGTCCCAAGTCTAATTCTGTAGCAAGGAATCCATTTCTTCTTTCATGCCTAGCTCCCAATGCTTTTTGGTATCTACCTGCATCGCTTCTTCATAACCTTCAGGTTCACTAGAATCAATTAATAATATAGAATATAATGATGGAGAAAATCTTTCTGGAGGTCTAGTTATCCTTGTAAAACGTCTAACACTTGCAGGAGTCTGTGGGATAACTTGTTGTTGCTGAGCATCATGTACCATTGGCATTTTATTTTCTAGAATCTCATCTAGCACCACATATTCCTTTTTGGCATGTTCATGCTTCTTTTCCTGCAGCTGATCCTTATACATGACGTTCTCATTGAATATAACATCTCTACTCCTAATGGTTTTATGATTATCATAATCCCATAACCGATAACCAAATTCATCTAGTCCATATCTAATGAAGGTATATTTTTTAGACTTGGCCTCAAGCTTGGTTCTATTTTCAATATCAACATGGACAAAAGCTTCACAACCAAAGGTTTTCAGAAATGAATAGTTTATCTTTTTACCCATCCATGCCTCCTCTGGCATGCCACCATCCAAAGGATTTGAAGGTCCCCAGTTTATTAAATAAACAGTGGTATGTACAAAATCTACCCAAAAGTGTAAGGGTAGTCCAACATGCAATCTCATGCTCCTTGCATGCTCCATAATGGTCATATTCATCCTCTTAGACACACCATTTTTTTACCTCAGATTCCATTATATGAACTATAATTTTCAAATTCTCTACTGCAATACTCATGTCCATTATCAGATCTAAGACACTTCAACTTTTTTCTTGTCTCATTCTCAACCAAAGCTTTCCACTTTTTAAAAGTTTCAAATACTTTTGATTTTTGTTTTAGGAAATATACCCATGTTTTCCTAGTTGCATCATCAATAAAAGTAACATAATAGAAAGAGCCACCAAGAGTAGATACCTGAGCTGGTCCCCATACATCTGAATGCACAAGCTCTAATTTCTCTCTTCTTATCTTTCCCAACTTTGAGAAATTAGACTCTTTTCTATTTTCCATAAACAAAATTTTCACAGAACTCCAAGTCAATCTACTTCAGACCTGGTAGCAACTTTCTGGAGTGAAGGAGCTCCACCCCTTTCTCACTCATGTGCCCAAGTCTACGATGCCACAATTCTATTTATGTCCCTATAGCAAGTGCTATAATTGTCTTAGTAGCAACTATTTTTGCAGCAGCTAAGTATTATTAGTACACAAATACAATGTGCCTACCTTTTTACCTTTAGCTACTACTAATGCACCTTTAGTGACCTTCCAGACTTTGTCTAAAAAGGTAACTATGTAGCCTTCACTTCCCAGTTGTCGTGCAGAGATTAATTTCCTTCTCAAATTTGGAACATGCCTTACCTCCTATAGCAAGTATTCATTTCCATTCTACAACTTGATTTTTATCTTTCCTTTTCCAACAATATGACAAGGTTCATCATCACCCAAATATAGCTTTCGAAAATCACCTTGAACATAATCTACAAAATATTTCCTATGGGGTGTGGCATGAAATGAAGCCCCTGAATCTATTACCTAAGAATCATTAGCATTATCTAAACACAGAATTAAAGCATCCTATAATTTATTACTTGCAACATTAGTTTCCTTACTACCATCATGTTGTTTGTCTCCTTGTTTGCCCTTTCGAGACCAACAATCCTTCTTCAAGTGTCCCAGCTTTCCATAGTACCAACAATCCATTCTTCCTCTGGATTTAGATCAGCCTTTCTTCGACTTCCCTTGTAACTTCCCATGACTTGTTGGGCTTTTTCCTCTCTCTTTTGTTCTTCCCCTATTCTCTACAGTCAAAGCATTACCTGATATTGAACTCTCACCTATGCTTTTCCATCGCATTTCCTCGCTAAGCATAACACCAACAACATCATCAAATTTTAAAGTATTTGAACTAGAGATAGAGTTACTTACAACCATTACCAAGTTATTCCAACTTTCTGGAAAAGAACATAAAACTAATAGAGCCCTCACCTCTTTAAAAATTTTTACTTTTATAGAAGTTAACTGACTATTAATCATATTAAACTCATTTAAATGATCTGACACAGATCCACCTTCAATCATTTTCAGATTAAACAAACACTTCATGAGAAATACCTTATTAGAGGCTGAGGGTTTTTCATACAATTTAGCCAAAGTTTTCATTAGTTCATCTGTTGTCTTTGCTTCTATTATATTGAATGCTATATATGGTGCTAGGCACAACTGAATGGTTCCCAGTGCCTTTCTGTCCAGAAGTTCCTAATCCTCATCAGTCATTGTTGTCACTTTCTTAGCTTTTCCTTCCAATGACCTCCATAAATCCTTCTGATAGAGATAATCCTCCATTTGCATCTTCCATAACTGATAGCTCTACCCATTGAATTTATCTACCTTCAATTTACCCTTGTTCACCATTGCTCCCACTTAATTGTGAGGCTCCCACTCAACCGTGAGACCTTCCTGTAGACAATAATCAAACACAAACTGCTCTAATACCAGTTGTTAGGGTTCACGAAGATTGAAGCAATAAACACTAACAATTATATGCAGATTAAATAACCCAAATCTAATAATGAAGAATAACACAAAAGAGATCAACATAGAATTTTAACGTGGTTCACCCAAAATGAGCTACATCCATAAAAACTCAGCGATCCAATGATTTTATTATCTAGTGAAAAATAGATTTCAATCTTGCGAATGTGTCACTGTAACATTCATCCCAGCCGCTTATAACAAGATTTTGGAAGCTTCTAGAATTAGGGTTTTTACAAAGTCATTTTTCATTTGTTGATTAACAAAAAATTTCAACCAACCCCGATCGTGCTCGGCAAGGATATGTTATGAGTGTATAGTATTTGCATGATCAGTCACCACATACCAACAGGAGAGAGATAGGGAGATAAAGGAATGATAGGGGAGAGAGAGGCAAGAGATGGGGAGAGATAAAGGAGATAAAGGGGATAAAAAGGGAGATAGAAAGTGAGCAAGATGTCCAGAGAGATAGGGAGAGAGACTGAGATGTAGAGGGATGATAGAGAGAGGGAGATAAGGGAGAGATAGGGAGATAGAGGTTTAGGGTTTAGGGGTTAGGGATTAGGGGAATTATTTAGGTTTTAGGGTTTTTGAGAGATAGAGAGAGTGTGTTTTTGACATGCAACCCTAAACTCTTGAACCCTAAATAATACCTCTAAACCATAACCCCTAACTACTAAACCCTAAAACCAAGAAACCCTAAATGTCTATCTCCCTATCTCTATCATCCCTCAACCTCTAAATCTCTCTCCCAATCTCTTTGGACATCTCACTCACTCTTTATCTCCCTATCTCTCCCCTTTGTCTCCTCTATCTCTCCCTATATGTCTTCTCTCTCTACCTATCTATCTCTCCCTATCTCTTATCTCTCTCTCTCCCCTATCATTCCTCTATCTCCCTATCTCTCCCCTCTATCTCTCCCTCTCCCATATCGATGAAGGAAATGGAAATAAGAAAACTTGAGGGGAGAGGGAGAGATAATGGGGAGAGATAGGGAGATAGATGAATGATAACGGAGAGAGAGAGAGAGATAAGAGATAAGGAGAGGTAGATAGGTAGAGACAAAGAGAGGAGATATAGAGGAGAGATAGGGAGATAGAGAGTGAGTAAGATGTCAACAGAGATAGGGAGAGAGATTGAGAGGTAGAGGGACAATATAGAGAGGGAGATAAGGGAGAGATAGGGAGATAGAGGTTTAGGGGTTACAGGTTAGGGATTAGGGGCATTATTTAGGGTTTAGGGGTGTAGAGAGAGAGAGAGAGATATTTCTTTTGACATGCAACCCTAAACCCTAACCCTAACCCCTAAACCATAAACCATAAACCCTAAATAATTCCCCTAAGCCCTAAGACCTAATTCCTAAACCCTAAACCCCAAACCCCTAAACCCTAAACACTAAACCTAAACAACCCTAAATAATGCCCCTAAACCCTAACCCCTAACCCCTAACCCTAAACCATAAACCATAAACCCTAAATAATTCCCCTAAACCCTAAACCCCAAACCCCAAACCCCTAAACCCTAAACACTAAACCTAAGCAACCTAAACCTCTATCTCCCTATGATCTTTATCATCCCTTTACCTCTCAATATCTCTCCCTATGTTTATGGTCATGTCCCCTCACTCTCTATATCCCTATCTCCCCCATAGGTCTCCTTTATATCTCCCTATTGGTCCTCTCTCTCTAAACCCTAAACCTCTAAACCTTAACCCCTAACCTCTAAACCATAAACCCTAAACCCTAAACCTGAGAAACCCTATGAGAGAGAGAGGAGGAGATGAGGTAAAGAGGGGAGGGAGAGAGATAATGATAGAGAGATTGTTTTTGACATGCAACCCTAAACCCTAAACTCTAAACTTGAGCAACCCAAAACTCATAAACCCTAAATAATTCCCCTAAACTCTGACGCCTAAACCTCTCTCTCTCTACTCCTAAACCCTAAACTCTCTCTCTCTCTCTCTCTCTCTCTCTCTCTCTCTCTCTCTCTCTCCTCTCTCTCTCTCTCTCTCTCTCTCCTCTCTCTCTCTCTCTCTCTCTCTCTCTCTCTCTCTCTCTCTCTCTCTCTCTCTCTCTCTCTCTCTCTCCTCTCTCTCTTCTCTCTCTCTCTCTATTTTCCTTTTCCTTTCTAATTTCCCTTTAGATCCCACCAATTTCCCCTATTTTACTATTTTCCACCTCTCCTCATCATTCTTCCCATCTAATCAACTTTCATTTTATCTTGTTTCCATTTCATCCTCCCAATTTATATCCTCATCCATCTCTCTCTCTCTCTCTCACCTATTTACCTCCTAGTTTTCCTTTTACTTTCCAATCTCCCTTTAGATAGGCAATTAGAGAGAGAGAGAGAGAGAGAGAGAGATTCCTAGTTTTCTTGTTTCCATCTCCTTCATCGATAAGGGAGAGGGAGAGATAAAGAGGAGAGATAGAGAGATAGAGGAATGATAGGGGAGAGAGCAAGAGATAGGGAGATAGGGAGAGATAGATAGGTAGAGAGAGAGGAGATAGATAGGGAGAGATAAAGGAGACAGAGGGGAGAAATAGGGAGATAGAAAGTGAGCAAGATGTCCAGAGTGATAGGGAGAGAGATTGAGAGGTAGAGGGACAATAGAGAGAGGGAGATAAGGGAGAGATAGGCAGATAGAGGTTTAGGGTTGCTCGAGTTTAGTTTTAGGGGTTAGTGGTTAGGGATTAGGGGCATTATTTAGGTTTTAGGGTTTTTGAGAGATAGAGAGAGTGTGTGCTTTTGACATGCAACCCTAAACCCCTAAACCCTAAATAATGCCCCTAAACCCTAACCCCTATCCCCTAAACCCTAAAACCAAGAAACCCTAAACCTCTATCTCCCTATCTCTATTGTCCCTCAACCTCTGAATCTCTCTATCTCTTTGAACATCTCACTCACTCTTTATCTCCCTATCTCTCCCCTCTATCTCCTCTATCTCTCCCTATATGTCTCCTCTCTCTCTACCTATCAGTCTATCCCTATCTCTTGTCTCTCTCTCTCCCTATTGTTCCTCTATCTCCAATCTCTCCTCTCTATCTCTACCTCTCCCTTATCGATGAAGGAAATGGAAACAAGAAAACTAAGAGGAGAGAGGGAGAAGATAATGGGGAGACATAGGGAGATAGAGACGTGAGTGAGATGTCTAGAGAGATAGGGAGAGAGATTGATAGGTAGAGGGATGAGAGAGAGGGAGATAAAGGAGAGATATGGAGATAGAGGTTTAGGGGTTATAGGTTAAGGATTAGGGGCATTATTTAGGATTTAGGGGTTTAGAGAGAGAGATTTCTTTTTGAATTGCAACCCTGAACCACCTAATCCTAACCCCTAAACCATAAACCCTAAACTATAAATAATGCCACTAGATCTTAAGCCCTAATCCCTAAACCCTAAACCCTAAACACTAAACCTGAGCACCCTAAATAATGCCCTAAACCCTAACCCTTAACCCTAAACCATAAACCCTAAATCCTAAACCAAGCAACCCTAAACCTCTATCACCCTATCTCTATCATCCCTTTACCTCTCAATCTCTCTCCCTTTGTCTCTAGCCATGTTCCTCCACTCTCTATATCCCTATCTCTCCCCTAGGTCTCATCTATATCTCCCTATCAGTCCTCTCTCTCTAAACCCTAACCTCTAAACCTTAACCCCTAACCTCTAAACCATATACCCTAAACCCTAAAACCCTAAACCCTAACCCTAACCCCTAAACCCTAAACCTGAGCAACCCTAGGAGAGAGAGAGAGAGAGGAGATGAGGTTAAAGAGGGGAGGAAGAGAGATAAAGATTGAGAGATTGTTTTTGACATGCAACCCTAATCCGAGCAACCCTAAACCCTAAATAATTCCCTAAACCCCAACCCCTAACCCATAAACCCTAAAACCTAAACTTGAGCAACCCTAAACTCATAAACCCTAAATAATTCCCCTAAACCCTAACCCCCTAACTCCTAAACCCTAAACCTCTCTCTCTCTACCCTAAACCCCTAACCCCTAAACCCTAAACCTCTATCTCCCCTATCTCTACCTAATCTCCCTATTTGGGTGAGTGCAGGATCATGATGGGCCAAACACTACCCTAAGTGGACAATGTAAATGTGAAAAATAGACTTAAGTAACTTCATGTCAAAAATTGAATGAGTTATCTACACAATCTAGAAATAAGATAGTAATAAAAGTTGTAAACAAATTGAATGTAGTTTATAGGCTACTACTTTTTTTCTGAAAGTTTTAAAATAGTTTGGTGAAATTGGATATTTCAATGAGGCACTACTAAAATTTTATAGAAAAACGTAAAAAATATGTCATTCTAGCCAACCAACTTGTATGAGAAAAGGATAATAATTTTCCTCCATGATTTGGATTTAAGTAAAGGACACAATGAACAGATGTGACGCATATTTTTTGAATTTTTAAAGTAAATAAATAATTATTTATGAATTTTCTACTATGGACTTTTTTTAAAATATTAAAAATTAATTTTCCAGCCAACCTAACTTGGTCAAAAATATATGAAAATAAAAATTTTAAATTTTAATGTCTATACCCAATAAATCCTAGAATGTGACGCATATTTTGATTTAAAAAAGGATTAATATGTTGAAAGTTATGCATGTTTTTCAATATGTATATCTATTAGGAAATCAGACATAGCGTATGCAGAAAATTAATAATAATTACCTATTAAAATTATTATGAGGTGTATATTATATTTTTAGAATCTTAATAGCTTCCTCTATAAACCCTTTTCATTTGATTAAATTTAGTTACAAAAAGTCTGTCAGCTTCAAGGATGAAATTGTGAAATTTTTAAGATAACACTAAATGGGTGGTTTTGCAAGTTTATTTGGCAAGTTTTGGAACTCCCACTTGCCTAAATATGAGGGTAACCCTAAGGCAATTTTAGAGGGAATCCAATATTTGAGCTAGAAATATTAACACTCTTTCCATGCAAATCTAAATATTAGTCTAAATGTTTGCACTTTTTCATCCAACATTGCCACTATTTGGCCCATCATGATCTCGCACTCACCTATTTCTATCATCCCTCTACCTATCAATCTCTCTCCCTATGTCTATGGCCATGTCCCTCATTTCTCTATCTCTACATCTCTCCCCTTGCTCTCCTCTATATCTCCCTATCGATCCTCTCTCTCTCTCTATATTCCCCTAAACCCTAAACCTCTAAACCTTAACATCTAACCCCTAAACCATAAACCCTAAATAATGCCCATAAACCCTAACCCCTAACCCTAAACCCTAAACTCCTAAACCCTAAACCTCTATCTCGATATCTCTCCCCTATCTTCCTATCTCTATCATCCCTCTACCTCTCAATCTCTCTCCCTATGTCTCTAGATATGTCCCTCACTCTCTATCTCCCTATCTCTCCCTTGTGTCTCCTCTATCTCTCCCAATCTCTTTTGGTCCCCTCTCTCTATCTCTTTCTAAACCCTAACCCCTAACCCCTAACCCCTAAACCCTAAACCCTAAACCTGAGCAACCTAAACCCCTAAACCATAAATAATTCCCCTAAACCCTAAACTTGAGAAACCCTAAACTCATAAACCCTAAATAATGCCTCTAAACCCTAAACTCTCTCTCAGAAATTACATGAGTCATTCAAACTCCAATGCAATAGAGAGAGAGGAAGAGAGAGAGAGATTTTCTTTTGCAAACGCGCTCGCATTATAGGCTCGGTAATACTAAGCCATAATGCGAGTACATTATTATGCGCTCGTGTTATGACTTGTATGGGACCAAAAAGTCATGTGGCCACTTTTTGGTCCCTCATCTTTGTGCATATACTGGTCAGTGGCCTAAAATGCAAATATGGATTGTCGATAAGTATTTAGAATGTAGGGATGTAGAAATCCCTATTCCTGACTGGTCATTATTTTACCACTGGTGGAGCAAAGAGGAATTCCCACTCACCATTGTCAAATGTATGGATGTGGGACCTAGGAAAGTTAGTAGTCACCAATGTGTTTGAAGATGTTGAACTACTCCTAGCCATGGCCTCTCATTATGATGAAGCAGCTAAAGTAATTAGGTCTGCAAATGGAGGTGTTTTGGTGGAAATTAATAAAGAGACTATTGCCATAGTCTTTGGGTTAAATTTGGTTGCTTCTACAATAATTGATACAAATAAATTCAAGGTGCTATGCACAAAGGATAGGAGCAGTCATAGAACCATATATCTGTCTAGGTTTAGGGAGAAGGCACCAAATGGTAGGCCAGTTAAAATTCACAAAATGAGCAGAACCCTTTAGATTAGACACTTTTGAGAGTTACTTTACTAAGACCTACTATGCCCTCTATCAAGTTTAGGGGAGGACAAGAATGATAGAATCCCCATTGCCTACACCTACATGGCTGCTGACATTCAACATCCATATCAAAGTGTTCAATTTGATTTTGCTTCTTATCAGGCAACGCAAATACATGATGGACTGGTAAAAATCAAGAGTAACAAGGAACCAGTCAAATTTCAATGGTTTTCATTACTGTGTCATATGCTCCTACATCAGGGGAAAATAAGGATAAATTGGAGCCCTAAATTGATGATCAATCATGTTGACAACATGGGAACTTCACTTCCAGTCCAATGTTGTACTCACATATGGGACAAACATGATTCCCATTCTAGTTATTTTTTTATTTAGGTTTTTCATCTAGACCATTTTGTGATCATAGTATTGAGACAGTTTCAGACAAATATACCAATAATCCCAGCCCATTATTGAATTTCCTTAGACCTGGAATAAGGAAGCTTGCTTTGGATATCAAGCACAATTTGGGAGATTTCTCTCTCCATGAGGAATGCATAGTTTTGAGAGTATACGGTACCCCTGTTGGTCCTCATGTTTTTCCCAAGTATGTGCCACTAAGGGTTGGTTTCTTGGAGGTAGTTTGGAAATTGGCTGAGTCAGAAAGGATTCACCTTGCAGGACAGAAAAAAGGATCTTTCTTCCCTTACCTAATAGCCTTTTTTGACTTCAGAATGAATAGGGAAGGATTTGTTAAGTTGAATGACAAATTAAATGTTTTTAAGATGAAGCAAGAGCATGTCAGATTTTTTGATCCTGAGGGTTTTATAAATAACATAAGAAGAGGTAATGAATAGGTCTACCATTGCCCATTAGGTGTTTTTCCCTGAAGATGTCATCAGAAATTCCAATACAGATGAAGAAGTTAAGGTGAAAAGAACAAAATGGGCTATGTACATGAAATATGATGAATCAATGAGAAAGAAGAAGCCTTCTTATAGGGGAGTTTCCCAAGACGTTGTTAACCCCATGAATAGGATAAAAAAGATTTTTTCAAATATAGATGAAATAATTGCCATAAAGGATAACAAATTTGCTAAACCCAAAGAAGAAGAAAGGCCATCATGCCCACCTCCTATCAACAATCAGTTGAAGTATACCTTTAAGAGAAGACTCAAAAGAGAGGAAGTTAAAGAACAAGCTCCACAGGCACCTCCACAGACTCAACTTACTTTGTCTCTTTTACTAGTTCCACAGGTATGTCCCCCTTCTATGCTAGTAATTGAGTTGGATTCTCCTCATAGGGAGTCATCTCTAAAGAGGAGGAAAGTTGAACAGCGCCCCTTAGTGTATTATCTGGATGATGATGAAGAAGAAATGGAAATTACTAAGGAAGAAATATAGCATACAATGCCTTCCCCTAGCAGAGATGAACCTGAGCAGTTGCCTTTGAACAGAATCACTGACATTTCCATTCAAGGCAAGGATATTTCAAATGACATGAGGTTTGTGGATTGTAAAAATTTCATAAGTGATGATGAATTTGTTAACTCTAAGGAATTTTTTGAGTTTTTATGGATGTGCAGGAGTAGTGAGTATGAAGTAAGATTGGAGGAGGAAATGTCTTAATTTCCTAAAGAAACTCAAGATCAAGTATCCATCAAGATACTCACAAAGTTGAAGGAAGAAATTAAGGATATTACTCTAGAACAAGGTAGAAAGATGATCAGAGATAGTGGAATTCTATTACTCCCTGAGTGGGATATAGCTTCTGCTATTGTTCTGGATACTGTAAGAAGACAAGACCAAAAAGTTTTTTCCACAGAGGAAGAGGCTGAGGCTACATCATCAAGAGCTAGGTTCAATCCAAAGTGGGAAACCTTAGCAATTTGGGCTTTGGTCCCCAACACTGATAAACCTTTAGTGGCAGAACTTGATAGAGATTTAAAGGTTGGCCTAATAGTTAAAAGAGTATCTGATAACCCCTTCTCTAGAGGCATCTCAGTTGGTATTGGAATTTGCAAGGTTTAGTAAGGGCAACCACTAATGCCCTTCAAAAAAGGTATGATGAATTACAAGAAGACCGCATGCATTTACTGCATGAATATAATAAGTGAACGAGAGGGAAATCCAATGGCAACAATAAGAACAACAAGCATCAACATCAACCTCACCTCAAACAACTTTGACAATAAAAGATTTAGGTCTTCTATTTTCTGATCTTTCTTCCTCATCAAAATCTGTACTTGAAAAGGAGAATGAAGAATTAAGACAACAACTCAATGCATTTGAAGAAATTTTTGCAATTTCTATTAATAGTCAATAGAAGGATAACTGGCTTATTGTTTCAAGTATTTTGAGATTATTGATGGATAAGATTTCAGATAAGGCAGTTAATATCCACAAGTGTTACTCTGACTTGTCTCAAGTCACTAAGAAAATAACTGAAGATAAAGGGCAAACAATGCCTTTATTTGGTAATTGTATCCCAAGGATAGATTCTTTACTAGGTATTTATAAGGGATTAACTCATGAACCTGGTGCTCCTAAATAAATTACACAAATCTACATGGAAATAAAAGAAGCTGGGGGGTCACATGCATTTATCAATCACCTCGAAGAAAAAGCATTGAAGTTGATTCAGGACTTTGACAATGATGAAATTTGAGTGATCCCTGTAATTAAGATGGATAATGGTGATATCAAGCCCTGTCAATCTTCAATCCTTCAATTCAATGTTATCATCCCAACAATTTCTTTCTTTATCTACCAAGATGACAAGATTGACATTCCCCTGTTCAGAAGAAGTATCAGTAAATTATGGGATTCCTATCAACTTGTAGCATATTTCACCACGGAAGTTGAATCAACTTTAGCCAAATACAACAACAAATATGTGTCCTGTGTGAATAATCTTATCACCTTTCAATGGCCAATTGAGGAGCAATATAAGGCATGGTATGAGAAATACAATGACTTGCCTGACATATGAATTCTTGAGTATTGTGAAATTTCATAAAGTTGAATATTGTTGTTTGTTCCTTTTTCAAGTTAAGGATATACTTCTATGAATATTTTCTTGTTGACATAAAGATATTCTTATTTCCAAAGGAGTGGGTATCTTTGTCTCATAGTGGTTTCCTTTTTGTCCTTTTGTGAAGCATCAGATACTTTTGAGGAAGGACATAATGAAGAAAGTGGAGATAGGTCGAAAGAGTTTGTTATCAGATTTCTTGATGCACACCTTCCAACATGACTTATTTTGTGGTCACGCATGTAGCAACTTCTACTCCTATGAAAATATCTGATCATAATCAATTATCTTTGTTTCTGATTGATGAAATTTTGACAAACAGAAATGTGGCATCTGTCTTTATGTCTGAAGCTTGTTTGCTCCCTTGTTTCTATAAAAGGGAATTCACGACCTATTGACAAGGATCTTGGAGAAAATTTTGCAGCACAAGTACATAATCATAATTAAGGATTTTTTCTACTTCTAGGTGTTTCTTTTTGAGAATACACTTGTTTGTATTTGCAGCTATTGTTATAACTATACCAACTCATTATTTTTTAATACATTGTCAAGGTTCGAACTATATTGTCTCCTACAGTTGTGTCATTCACTATATTTTTGAATACAAGTTGATTAAATATCAATTTTATTCATCTTCATAGTTTTTCCTGTGCAAGGATATCTTTTCTTAATGGATTTTATTCAAAGAGTAAATTTAATGCTTTAAGGAATATATCAGATATAGTAAATGTATGCAGGGATTTGTAAGTAGAGTTAGTTCTGGAGTAATTTCAAGGTGTAATGGTGTAATGCATCATTGCAATATTCTTATATGAGTTGGGAATGCATTTTTATACTTGGTTTTATTTATATTCATTTTGACTCTATGACCTTGAATTTGGGCACTGATCTCTTAGGATTATTGTTCTCTTTTAATCTCCCTAATCGTTTATAAAATCAAAGAACAATTTCATTTCTGCATTCATTTTTAGCATTAGTTTATTTACATGCTCTTCTACAAAGAATTGTGTTAAAGCTTCAGAATCTAGCCCATTACTTCACTATATCAGTAATTATTTAAGCAGTTTAAGGAAGAGCATATTTGTTTAGAATAGTGTTTTGAGAAAGTATTGAGAAAACCCTAGTCAAAAATACTATTAGGAACACCCTCCTTGATCTTGTAGAGCCTAAAGTGCAAAGGAAAAGGATTGAAACCCCCTTTCCTGTTTGTTGGCCAATCCCTCAAGACATATCAGTTATTAGAAATGGATATTTGATATATTTGTTTTCTTGAGATCAAGTTGGGAATTTAAAACAACCAACAGATTGGCAACTCTACAAGGGACTTTGTTTATAAGGTTCTAACATCAGTGTAGTAGTTTATCATGGGCTTTTAGAGTTTGCATAAAATTTATTTTCATTATTATCCCCTATAAACTGTGGCAAATCTGATAAGGTTTTGTTTAACCGTAGTGATAAGGAAAATTACTCTTAAGAAAGACTTGTGTCTATATGTTATTCTAAAAATTATCATATGGTGCTATTTGGTTGAGAAGGATAGATCCATTATTTAACTAACAATCTTCCTTGGCTATATTATTTCTCTAATGTGACTAGTAATTTTATTGATATTTCTAATCCCTTGCAAGCAAAAAATGTATGAAAGAAGATCACAGCAACAGGGTCATCCTAATAAGCCCCTAATTGAAGAGCTTGTTCCTCAAAGGTGGAGAACCAAGGAATCAAGTGAGTACACTCCCCCTCCCATTTGTGATCTTATGACATTTTTTGTGCCTCTTTTGGGTGATAGTACTAATAATCTACAAACAAGGGAAGAAAGAAGAGAGCACAATATTATATATGCAAGTAAAAATGTTCCAGAGGATCAAGTTGATTCTGACGGTGATGAAATATTTTTTGAGGAACCACTTCTTGTATCACAAAATAATGTTGCCACCTTGAGAGAATCCTAAGCAATCCCTATTCAAACACCCCACGAGTCTGTAATTGCAACACCTTATTTAAGATTGCACTCTCCCAAATTATGAAAGGCTAAATCCATTAGTACAACTGAATGCACTAATGCCAACATAGCCTCTAGCATAAATCTGACATATAAAGAATTGGATAAAGAAGTTAGGGAGCTGAGCCTTAGGGTAGCCAGGATGAAAAAATTAAAAAGGAAAGAGAAGTTACTTTTGAGATTACAAACCATGATTAAACCAAATGATGTTGACAATAGTGGTATCCTTTGTGCATCCACGACAAGTAGGCCACAAATAAGAGGCCAAATACCTAATGTTCAGTAAGATCCTCTAATCTAGCTCCAAATGAATAACCTTGTGTCATCCATCCCTACAAAGCACTTTCAGGCTCCTCCCCTCAAAATCCATGTGCTAGAGTGACCGGAAAAATTTCTCATCCAAGGCAAATTGATTTTACTGGTATACTAGGATATCCAAACCCTATTGAAAACACAGTAATAAATGTTGTCCCAAGGTTTGCTGGAAATAATGCAATATCTGGTGAGGATCACCTAAGGGCATTATCTAATGTGATGGATGATTTTGAAGTTGAGTGAGAAGATGTAATAATGAAGTTATTCATACAATCCTTAACAAAAGATGCAAGGGAATGGTATAGAAGCCTACTTGATGCTAGTATTGATTCTTGGATAGAATTTAAAAGGATATTCAAGGAACAATATGGGGATAACATTGACCCACGATTTGTTGTGAATGAATTTACAAGCATTCAAAAGGGATTCAATGAAAATGTCCATGATTTCAATGCAAGATTCTTGAAGATGAGTAATAAGATCCCTCCTTACATAAGACCAAATGAGCACATGTGCTTGGTAATATGTCAAAATGCATATGACCCCAAGATGGGATAAGAATTAAGAAATAGAGAGCCTCACACTCTTAGAGATGCTTTAAAGGCATCCTTACACATTGAAAACAATAGAAAGGCATCTGGAAAGACTTCCAAGAGAGGTGATGTAAAAATCACCCCACAAGATAGAGGACAAAGCATCGAGGTTCCTATTGCTACTGAGTATGATAAATTATGGAAATAGGTCAAGGAAATAAATAACTCTATGGCAAGAGGTGATAAGAGGATCCCTAATGATAGGACTCCTTTTGTCAAACAAGATAAGATGCCAAGGTTAACAAATCAACCTTATAATACAAATTGGTGAGATGGAAAGCCAATCCCCCTAATGATAGGGGGTTTGTCTAAACAAACCCCTGGCCCTTTAAGGAAAAAGAGGTACATGTTGTAGATGATAACCTATGGTGTTTGTTATGCCAAGCTCCCCACTCTTCTGCTTCATGTGATGTTACAATATCTATGACTGACAACACAACCTCATATGAGGAGTATGAGGAGGGGGATGATTATGAAAACCACAATGTAAATATGGTTTTTAACCATGAGTTTATTATTGAAGATTGTGTCACTTCTGATAGTGAGTGTTCAGAAAATGAGGTTACAATAGAAAAGGGAAAGTTGATTAAGCAACAATATATCCCAAATACAAGTAGAGACGATGATTATGTTCTTTAGTTGAAAACTAAGGATACTGACATCCGATTAAGAAGACCCTCTGCTAAAGAGATCAACACCTTGACTGCTTCCAAGATTTCTTAGGTTAAAACTGATTACAACCTAAGGAATAAGAAGAACCAAGGAGAAAGTACTACAAGGGGAAATGTAGGAAGCATTTTTATAAAAGAAAAATAGAATGTTCCCAACCCCAAGAGAGAAGTAGAACCTCTGGGAAAGCCCAAGGAAGCTAGGGGAAATGTAATCCACATCATAATCCACCTGCTAAAGCAAAAGTACCAATAGAAAAGGATAGTACCAATAAAATCCCCGTTGAAGAGAAGTCTGGTAAAAATAATGTACCTCAGACCCCTACTACAAATGCTAATACAACTTGTACTAATATAGTGCCCAAATATATCCCATTGGACATGGACCACATATTTAGTCAAATTAGAGTAACATTTCCTTTGCTAGAAATGATGAGGATACCTGAGCACAAAAGTAGGTATGTGGATGCAATAAATGATGCAGTTCTTGATACACTTGGGGTGGCAAATAAACATGACAAGCTGCCTAAAGAAAAGAAGGTATTCTCTAAAGATGTGAAGAAGTGGACTACTAAATACTTACTAGAAATCTATCTAGGAACCACTTTGCAAAAGTGTCCTTAGGTAGATCCTTTCTTTGTCACTCTGATGATGGAAGGAAGATTTGTGAAAAATTGTATGATTGACTCAGGTGCCTCTGCCAACATAATGCCATTAGGAGTCATGGAAATCTTATGCTTAAAGTAACCAAGACTTATGGGAAATTCATTTCCATGGATTCTTGAGAAGTCCCAATCATTGGAATTATTAAGGATATCAATTTTAAACTTGCAACATTCTCGCATAAGGAGTATAAAATGAATATTACTGTGGTGGACATTCCTCCTATGTATGGGATGATGTTGTCAAGAAAATAGGCTTCTACTATGGGTGGCAGTATCCAAATAGATTCATCATATGCCATGATTCCCATGGATGGTAAAGAAGTAAGACTTGATAGAGAAAAGAAATGTGCCCAAATAATAGATGGCATCAATTAGGAAGGTGATCAAGTATACTTCTTAGATGTGTCTATTGACAATTTTAAGATTGAGGGCATTAAAATGGATCAGGATAATTCATTAGATCATGGCCTTGAATCAGTTGCTGATAAGGATGGATTATGGTCTATGTAGTTTGGTGGGGCATGTTCCAAAGAAGGCTCTGGAGTAGGAGTATTTCTTATTTCTCCTTTAGAAAAAACATTTAGATCATCCTTTAAATTTGGTTTTGCATGTACTAACAATGTCATAGAGTATGAGGCCTCTCTTATAGGCTTGAAAATGGCCCTTAAGCATGGAGTCAAAAAGCTCAAAGTTCTAAGAGATTCCGAGTTGGTAGTCTCACAGGTCAGGTCTAAGTATGCCTCCAAAAATAAAAGGCTCAGGTAGTATAGAAATGTTATCTAGGATACCATAGAGGAATTTGATGCTTTTGCTATTGATTGGGTTGAATGGAGTAAGAATGTTATAGCTGATTTTTTCGCTAATATTGTAGTCAAGTCTAAAGATATCACATTAGCAGGAAATTCAAAGGTGTAGATACTAACAAAACCTTTTGTCCCTGATAATATTCATTACTCATAAATTTTCAATGACAGTCAAGATCTTTATAAATTCATGAACTGCATAGATGAATACCATGCACAAGAAATTGATTTTCAATAATTTGTGGAGACAGTAGATGGGAAATAGATTGTCTTTGGAAATGAGATCATTTAGTTGAAAACTAATAGAATTCCAAGGGAACTGGTGGCTCTAGAAAGAGTCTTTGATGGAAATGACAAATAGACTGTAAGATCTACTCCAGTGCACCAAAATGACCTTAAAGAGGTGAACCTAGGGACTGAATCCCATCCAAAACTTCTCTATGTAGGTAAGTGCCTGAACCCTAAAATAAGGCAATGTTAATTTCTTTTCTCAAGAAACACAAGAAAGTTTTTGCATGGTCTTATGAGGATTTGAAGGCATATAGGGAGGATTTATTTTAGCATGAAATCCCATTAAACTAGATGCAAAACCTTTTAGGCAGAAGCAAAGGCCTATAAATCCTACATTGAGGCCAAAAATGCAACAAGAACTAGCCAAATTGAGTAAAGGAGGAATTATCAAACCTATTAGGCATTCCACTTGGGTTTCAAACCTAGTTCCTGTTAGAAAAAAGAATGGAGATATCAGGCTTTGTGTTGAATTTAGAAACCTGAATATGGCATCATTAAAAGATAACTATCCATTGTCAAATATGGAGGCCATGCTACAAAAGGTAACTGGTTGTGAGCTCTTATCTATGATGGATGGTTTCTCAGGATATAACTAGGTGATAGTTAAAGAATCTAAGCAATATAAGACTGCATTTACTACTCCATGGGGAACATATGTATACATTAGGATGTCCTTTGAATTGACTAATGTAGGAGCCACATTTTAGCAAGCTATGGATGTAGCTTGTATTGATCTCATAAATGTAATAATGGTGGTATATCAAGATGACCTGACTACATATTCTAAAAAGGAACAAGATCACTACTCTCACTTAGAGAGAATTTTTGAGAGATGCATGAAATTTGGCATTTCTCTGAACCCCAAGAAATGTGTGTTTGGGGTGACAAAAGGAAAGATTTTAGGCCACATAGTGTCTAAGGAAGGAATTAGAATTGATCCAGAGAGGGTTGCTACTATTGAAAAGATCCCAATACCCAAACGTATTAAGGGGATTCAGTCTTTCTTCAGGCAAGTGAATTTCCTTGAAGATTTGTTACCAATTTTGTAGAAACCACTAGACCAATATCCAAGATGCTAAAGAAAGGGGAGGATATCACATGGAATGATGAACCTATAAATTCTTTCAAGAACATCAAAGGAGCCATCAAAGAAGCCCCTGTATTGAAATCGCAACCCCTCCAGTTGTTTTCTTTTGCTTCTTTCCATAGTATAGCAACTATTCTACTATAAAAAAATAATGAGGGTTATGAGCAACCCATTTCATTTTTTAGTAAATCTCTCGAGGCTGCTGAGTTAAAATATGATATAACTAAGAAATAGGCTTATGCTCTAGTAAAGTCTGTTAATAATTTTAAACCCTATCTAGTAGGGGCAACGATTGTTGCTTATGTCCCAACAACTATTGTCAAGGATGTCTTTACCTAGCAGGAAGTAACTAGAAGAAGATGTAGATGGATTCACAGGATCCCAGATTTCAATATTGATATTCAGATTACTAAGCTGGTAAGGGGGCAAGGATTAATGAAATTGATGGCTGAGTCAAACTTAGAGGCTAATCAAATAAACAATGTTTCATAGTTGTTGATTGTGACATGAAGAACTCTGAATGGTATGGTAATGTTGTTCACTACTTGCAAAATATGTCTTTCCCTGATGGAATGATTAAAAATAAAAAAAGGACACTAAGGTTACAATCTATAAAATATGTGATCATAGAGGATGAACTTTAGTTGAGGAATTTTGAAGATATTCTACTCAAATGTGTAGATAGTAAACAGGTGTCAGAAGTCTTAAAGGATATGCACCATGGTGTGTGTGGAGGCCACTATATGGCCAAGACAACAACCCATAAAGTCCTCTGAGCTGGATATTGGTGGCCTACTATTTTCAAGGATGATCACCAAATGGTCTGAAGTTATGATTCTTGTCAGAGATTCTCAAGGAAATTGAGATTCTCTGGAAATCTGCCCCTTAGGCCCATAATAGTGGAAGCCCCCTTTCAACAATGGGGGTTAGATTTCATAGGGGAAATAAGTGAAAAGTCAAGTGGATGATGTAGTTAGATTCTAGTTGCCATTGATTACTTCACCAAATGGGTTGAGGCTATCCCTACCAAAAGAGCAACTAGTAAAGTTGTGATTGATTTCCTAATGAATAATGTCATGACAAGATTTGGAGTGCCTATAAAGATAATCTCAGACAATGCAATGTGCTTAAGGTATGAAGAATTTAAAAATTTCTATAACCAGTATGGGATTTCAATTTCTTATTCTTTCCCATACCATCCTCAGGGTAATGGACAGGATGAATCAAGCAACAAGATCTTGATGAAGATTATAAAAAGAATTATTGAAAAGAATAAGAAATCTTGGGATACCAAATTAAGAGTTACTATCTGGGCTGACAGAGTAACTATAAAAAGGCCATTGGGCAAGCCCCATTTGACCTGGTATATGGTCTAGATGCAAGGATGCCCATAAATAACTTACTACCTATTTTCAAGTTCATTCAAGAGCATGATGATCACATTTCTGATGCAATGCAAAATAGGATCAGTCAGGTGACTTAGTTGGATGAAACAAGAAGGCTAGTACAATAGAGAAACATCAAATTGCAGTAGTAGGTTAAAAATCTGCATGATAAGAAAACATCTCAAAGGAAATTTTAGATAGGGGATATGGTATTACTATGGAATGCAAGGTCTCAAGATAAAGGGAAGCATGGAAAATTTGATGCCCTTTGGCTTGTGCCTTATTTGATTAGTAACACGAGCATGGAGAAGACTTATATTTCTTGCAAAATCTGGTTGGAGAATTACTTGAACTGCCAGTGCATGGACAGTTCTTGAAATCATACTTTTCATAAGGTATGCGTGGTTTCCATGCATATTGTATTTTATTTTTAGGTAGTTCCCTGCTTTAGTTTTTGTCCTTTGGTTTGTTTTCTTTTTCTATTTTGTGATGTGGTTTGCTTCTCCAGATTTTTTGTGATCTCACTTTATTCAAGTTGAACATACATCCCCAACTAGAGCCATTGATGGAACCCTGTAAAATTTTCCAAGTTCTTGCAAATCTTGTTCTATCTGACATTATCATATTAAAGAGGTTTCTAGCCTAGGGTTTTGCCTAATGAAAACACTCTGAATAATACCCCTTAAACCCTAAACCCTAGTATTATTTGGCTGTGGGAGGTGAAATTACTTTTGTTCCTTTTTTTAAGTTGACTGCTTATCACTCATTGCTCAGTTCATTAAGTTGTCTTGTTATGTCTCGAGACACATTGTCTACCAACCCCTTGCATAGAGTTTACCACCTCTAGCTAGTGTCAAATGTTTTATTATTATCCCTAAGGTTTTAGTAGGTAACACCTTCAACAACCCCCTGACCCTTTCTCCTAGAAGACTAAGGTTGTTTTTAAATGGATAGGCCAAGGGTCAGGTCCCACTAACTTTGTTGACAGGTGGCACGTGTTGATTTGTTTCCACCGTTCCACTGATGATAAAATATTGAGAAAATAATCACCTGTGAAACCGTAGAAAGGTGCCATCTAGAAAGAAATCTTTCATCAACTATAACAAGAAGAAGTGGTGGGTCCCAGTGGATATGTGGAGACTTCTCAATGTCTTCCGCCATTCTGTCGAGCTTCACCAAGGGGTCCCACCAAACATCTGTGGAAAGGTAGAAAAATGACATGTGGCATTTATGCTACAAAATAAAGTCCAGGTGGAGAGGGGCATGCCAAGTTGAGTACACCTGCATCTTTCTACCATTCCAGAGAGTCATAGATTGATGTGCCCCACCGGACTGCGGAATGGCAGAAAACCACCACGTGGCAGGGATGACATAATTTTGATGGCGTGTCATTTCTGATAATTTATCAAGGCAATGAGCTGGAACCTCCTGATTGTCTTGATGGACACTTCATGACATATCAAGTGGGGTCAAATATTTAAGACTGATCATAGGCATCCAGGCTCTGCCAATATTACATAATTTGATGACTAGTATTCAAATCTTAGAGAACTAAATGATTCTGCAAATCTAGTTCGCACAAGATGGAGTAATGGAAGACATGACTGATTTCAACCCTAAATTAATGGTGATCCTTATGTAGCTCACGCTCCAATTCTTTTGCAATTTCCATTTGACATTTGAGATGTTGAAGCATTGAGGTTGCTGACTACTGCGACATCCCCGGTATTCATTTCAAAGTTGGCTATGCGAAATAATCTGGTAAGTGGCATACTTCTTATCTCTTACACTTTATTGTTCCCACTAGGGTTTTTTCTTTCATGGCTTCTCTCATAAAATTATTCTGAATCCTGAATCAAGAACCCCTAAACAAGAAAAGGAAGAAAACCCTTGCCTCTATTTCATTATTGAAAAATAGCTCCCCCTAAGGTCCAGGCTCCCTCCACCTCCCAAAAATGAGCCCTACATGAGGACCTCATAGCCCAACTCCCTAGTTCCTCTGCATAGAAATTAAGGGTCAGTGGTCTAGAATGCAAAGATGGATTGGTCGATAAGTATTTTGAATGTAGCGATGTAGAAATCTATGTTCCTTGCTAGTCATTGTTATACCACTAGTGGAGCAAGAGGAATGCCCATTCAACATTGTCAAATGTATGGATGTAGGACATAGGAAAGTTAGTAGTCACCAATGTGTTTGAAGATATTGAACTACTCCTAGCCATGGCCTCTCATTATGATGAAGCAGCTAAAGTAATTAGGTGTGCAAATGGAGGTATTTTAGTGACAATTAATAAGGACACTATTTCCATAGTCTTTGGGTTAAATTTGGCCACTTCTACAATAATTGATACAGATAAATTCAAGGCGCTATACACAAAGGATAGGAGTAGTTATAGAACCATATATCTGCCTAGGTTTAGGGAGAAGGCGCCAAATTGTAGGCCAGTTAAAATTTTGCAAACTAAGCAAGAACCCTTCAGATTAGACACTTTTGAGAGTTACTTTTCTAAGATTTACTATGCTCTCTCTCAAGTTTTAGGGGAGGACAAGAATGAAAGAATCCCCATTGCCTACACCTACATGGTTGTTGACATCCAACATCTGTCTCAAGGTGTTCAATTTGATTTTTCTTCTTATCTAGCAAATAAAACACATGATGGACTGGTAAAAATCAAGAGTAAGAAGGAACAAGTCAAATTTCAATGGTTTTCATTGTTGTGTCATATGTTCCTGCATTAGGGGAAAATAAAGATAAATTGGAGCCCTAAATTGATGATCAATCATGTTGACAACATGGGAAATTTGATTAAAATCCAATGATGGACTCACATATGGGACAAACATGATTCCCATTCCAGTTATAGGTTTTTTCAGAGACCATTTTGTGATCACAGTATTAAGACAGTTTCAAACAAATATACCAAGAATCCTAGCGCCATTATTGAATTTCCTTAGACCTAGAATAAGGAAGCTTGCTTTGGCTATTAGGCACAATTGGGGAGATTTCTTTCTCCATGAGGAATGTATAGTTTTGAGAGTATAAGGTACCCCTATTGGTCCTTATGTTTTGCCCAAGTATGTGCCACTAAGGGTTAGTTTCTTGGAGGTAATTTTGTAATTGGCTGAGTCAGAAAGGATTCAGCTTGCAGGATAGAAAAAAAGGATCTTTCTTCGCTTACCTAACAACTTTTCTAACTTTAGAATGAACAAGGAAGGATTTGTTAAGTTGAATGACAAATTAAATGTTTTTAAGATGAAGCAAGAGCATGTGAGATTTTTTGATCTTGAGGGTTTTATAAATAACATCAGAAGGGGTATCAACATGTCTGCTATTGCCCATCATGTGGTTTTCCCTAAAGATGTCATTAGAAATTCCAAAACGGATGAAGACATTAAGGTGAAAAGAACAAAATGGGCTATGTACATGAAATATGATGAAGCAATGAGAAAGAATAAGCCTTCTTACACGGGAGTTTACCTAGACGTTGTTGACCCCATCAATAGGATAAAAAAGATTTTATCAAATATAGATGAAATAATTTCCATAAAGGATAACAAGTCTGCTGAGCCCAAAGAAGAAGAAAGGCCATCAGGCTTGCCCCCTACCAACAATCAATTGAAGTATACCTTTAAGAGAAGAGTCAAAAGGGAGGAAGCTAAAGAACAAGCTCCACATGCCTCAACAGACTCAACTTACTTTGTCTATTTTACCAGGTCCACAGGTATCTCCTATTTCTATGCCAATAATTGAGTTGGATTCTCCTCGTAGGGAGTCATCTCCAAAGAGGAGGAAAGTTTAATAGGGCCGCTTAGTGTATTATCTAGATGATGATGAAGAAGAAATGGAAATCACTGAGGAAGAAATACAACATATAATGCCTTCCTCTAGTAGAGATGAACCCGAGAAATTGCCTTTGAATAGAATCACTGACATTGCCATTCAAGGCAAGGACATTTCAAATGACATGAGGGCCATGGCTTGTAAAAATTTCATAAGTGATGATGAATTTGTTAACTCTAAGGAATTTTCTGAGTTCTTATTGAAGTGTAGGAGGAGTATTAAAAGAGATTGGAGGAGGAAATGTCTCAATTTCCTCAAGAAACTCAAGAGCAAGTATCCATTAGGATACACACAAAGATGAAGGAAGAAGTTAAGGATATTACTTGAGAACAAGGTAGAACGATGATCAGAGATAGTTGAATTCTATTACTCCCTGAGTGGGATATAGCTTTGGCTATTGTTCTGGATATTGTAAGAAGACAAGACCCAAAAGTTTTTCCCACAAAGGAAGAGGCCGAGGTTGCATTATCAGGAGCTTGGTTCAATCCAAAGTGGGAAATTTTAGCTATTTGGGCTTTGGCCCCCAAAACTTATAAACCTTAAGTGGAAAAACTTGATAGAGTTTAAAGGGTGGCCTGATAGTTAAAAGAGTATCTAATACCCCTTCTCCAGAGGCATCTAAGTTGGTAGTGGAAGTTGCAAGGTTTAGTAAGGCAACTATTGATGCCCTTCAAAAAAGGTATGATGAATTACAAGAAGACCACATGCATTTACTACATGAATACAATAAGTTGAAGGAGAGGGAAATCCAATGGCAACAACAAGAACAAAAAGCATCAACATCAACCTCACCTCAAACAACTTTGACAATAAAAGATTCAGGTCTTCTATTTTTTGATCTTTCTTCCTCATCAAAATCTATACTTGAAAAGAAGAATGAGGAATTAAGACAACTCAATGTTTTTAAAGAATTTTTTGCAAGTTCTATTGATAGTCAATAGAAGGATAATTGGCTTATTGTTTCAAGTATTTTGAGATTATTGATGGATAAGATTTTAGATAAGGCAACTAATATCCACAAGTGTTACTCTGACTTGTCTCAACTCACTAAGAAATTAACTAAAGATAAAGGGAAAACAATGCCTTTATTTGGTAAATGTATCCCAAGGATAGCTTCTTTACTATGTATTTATAAGAGATCAACTCATGAAATTGGTGCTCCTAAAGAAATTAGACAAATCTACATGGCAGCAAAAGAAGCTAGGGAGTCACATGCATTTATCAATTATCTCGAAGAAAAAGTATTGAAGTTGATTCAGGACTTTGACAATGATGAAATTGGAGTGATCCCTGCAATTAAGATGGATAATGGTGATATCAAGCCCTTCCAGTCTTGGATCCTTCAATTAAATGCTATCATCCCAACAATTTCTTTCTTTATCTGCCAAGATGACAAGATTGATATTCCCATGTTCAGAAGAAGTATAAGTAAATTATGGGATTCCTGTCAACTTGTAGTAGATTTCGCTAGGGAAGTTGAATCAACTTTAGCCAAATACAACAAATATGTGTCCTGTGTGAATAATCTCATCACCTTTCAATGGCCAGTAGAGGAGCAATACAAGGCCTGCGATGAGAAATACAATGACTTGTCTGACATATGAAATCTTGAGTATTGTGAAATTTCATAAAGTTAATTATTGTTGTTTGTTCCTTTTTCAAGTTAAGGATATACTTCTCTGAATCTTTTCTTATTGACATACAGATATTCTTATTTCCAAAGGAGTGGGTATCTTTGTCTCATAGTGGTTTCCTTTCTGTCCTTTTGTGAAGCATCAAATATTTTTTAGGAAAGATAGAATGAAAAGAGTGGAGATAGGCTGATAGAGTTTGATATCACATTTCTCAATGCACATCTTTCAAGGTGACTTATTTTGTGGCCGTGCATGTAGCAACATCTAATCCTATGAAAATATCTAATCATAATTAGTTATCTTTGTTTCTGATTGATGAAATTTTGTCAAATGTAAATGTGACACCTGTCTTTAGGTCTGAAGCTAGTTTGCTCCCTTATTTCTATAAAAGGGAATTCAGGACCTATTGACAAGGATCTTGGAGAAAATTTTGCAGCACAAGTACATAATCATAAGTATGGATTTTTTCTACTTCTAGGTGTTTCTTTTTTAGAATAGACTTGTTTGTATTTGCAACTATTGGTATAACTATAGTAGCTCATTATTTTTGAATATATTGTCAAGGTTCAAACTATATTGTCTCCTACAATTGTGTCATTTACTATATTTCTTAATACAAGTTGATTAAATATCAATTTTATTCATCTTCATAGTCTTTCCTATGCAAGGATATCTTTTCTTAATGGCTTTTACTCAAAGAGTAAATTTAATGCTTTAAGGGACATATCAAATATAGTAAATGTATGCAGGGATTCATAAGTAGAGTTAGTTCTAGACTAATTTCAAGGTGTAATGGTGTAATGCATCATTGCAGTATTTTTATATGAGTTGGGAATTCATTGTTGCGTAAGTGCAAAAGATGGGGGGCCAAAAAGTGGCCAAATTGTTTTCAAAATAATTTAATGCATAACGCGAGCATGTTATGAATTATTATTAAAAAAAGGTAATCTTCTCATTTCGTTTATGTTTTCTCCTCTATACCCACGGCCTGCAAATCCTAGGAAGCGCGCTCACGTTTTGGGAAAATCAATTCAACACCAAAGTCTTTCTAATTCATCACCAAAATGCTACCACGATGTCGAGCACGCCAAATGAGTGAGTTTTATTTATTTTTTTGTTTGAATTTATTTCTAAATAGGTAGGTTTGAGTTGATTTTTGATGTATATTTTGTTAATTGTCAGGAAATGTTAATGCACCTCCTCCTCCTCCTCCTCCTCAAAATCCACAAAATCCTGAGGAGGAAATACCTACGAAACAACAACCTCCTCCATCCATTCCTCGACATGTCCCTGGAACACAAAAAATATAATGGGGCAAATTGAAAACAACAAAAAAGAAATTGAAGATATAATTGCAAGGTTGAAAGGTCCTTCCACTTCAACCTTGCATAGGTCCACGCTTGTTGAATCTCTTGAATCTATGTTGTCAAATGTAGATTCAATTAGCAAGAAAATATCTAGTTGGACGGATAAAAGGAGACAGTTTAGAGACTATTATGCAGACAAGATGTCATACCAAGATGTGAAAAAATTATAAATTACAAAATTAGACTTGTGTTTGATTTTCACAAACCCACAAACAAATCAACCTCCACCCATTACATGCAAGAGGTTCCCTATCCATTGGTACAACAACCAAGCGATAAGGGACAATTTTGGGCAGAGGTCGTGGATGGTTTTTGACCATCCTTCATGCAATAATAATGAGGTCCCATAATACTTTTTGAGGAAACTCTACTACGAGTTTGTCCTCAATAAAGTGCCAAACTATTTTGATATGAGGGACTTCCAGGGTAGAGGTGTGGGGTTAGCACAAGATAGACCAAGGGCACGTGTTGACCCATAGCGTGCAGTGAGATGAGTAATCAGCAGACCAGCCCATGAGCATGTTTCTATCCCTTCCATTGTGAAGGAGAGTGTTGAAGTCGATACACTTCAGTCCATTAGTGTCTTGACCCAGAGCATCATAGAGCGTGCCAGTCCTGTAACACAGAGTGGGTTGGGAGATAGTGCGAGGAGTAGGGTCCCACCCCATGCTTGTCAGACTTACAGGTCAGCCTGTGGTTATGACCCCATGGATAGTTAGGACGTAGGTGCATAGGCTACATCTGC